>BLBF01000037.1:7821718-7832104 GCA_015471245.1 Laticauda colubrina
TATTCTATTCTATTCTATTCTATTCTATTCTATTCTATTCTATTCTAGCATCTCCCTTTTCATTCTGTAAATCCATGATGACTCTATTTAAACCTTTCTTTGGACTTGAATTCGTTAAGAAGATCTTCGTGACTATTCCAGAGGTAAGGAATTCTAGGTCTGAGCCTAATATGTCCTAGCAGACTGGTCAGTTTCTCCATAGAGCTTCAAACAAGCTCCTTTTCCAAAGGTTCTTCTCCATTTTTGTGGCAAGAATAGTGGTCCAAACTGTGGGTGCTTTTGAGTAATTCTAGGAAATAGATGACACACATCCTGGATATTTGTTTAAATTTTCATCTACCAACTGGTAGACTGGTCCTTTGATATTCAATATCCTCATGAGAGGATGAACAAATTGACAAAAGTTTTCTTTAGAATAAAAACACTTGATCATTGTGTCTCTGATGTTAGTTTCAATTAATTCTAAACTCAGTGACATACATATACATGAACAAATACACTTTCAAATAACACATAAAACTTTGTTGCTGATTTTTCCCCCCATTATTGACAAATGGAACTGAATATTCAGTTTTATCCACACCATTGTAGGACAGATAACAATAAAACTGATGTCTGGGAAAACAGTGCTGATATTTCTGTTATCCAAACACAACTGTTTTCAATTATGATTGAATAAAAGTGTGCCTTTGGAACTGGGTATTGATGGATAATTAGCAAAGGCAACAAAGTAAATATTAATCTAAAACACAGCAGGAATTATGAAGCTGATCTAAGTAGATCCTTGGCATCCAAATCGAATGTAATTCTTTTTTTAACAAATGCAGTTATAGTGAGGAAATTCTTCTGTAGAACAGCTAGTTAATTTCTTCTTTCAACATCCAACAATTTAATTTTTAGCAGACTTAACATAATGCTAAAAATAGAAAATAGTATTTGTCAATTCTAAACAGTGTCTCTGATTTGTGTGTATGCTATGGAATAATCAATGTTGTGGAATAGAAAAGAGGGGGGGGGAAGCTAGCGTAAGACCTGCTCCATCAGACAGATGATAAGATTTTTTCTAAATTAGTGTTTCTCAATCTTAGCAATTTTACATTGCGTAGACTTTAACTCCCAGAATACTGGAAGCTGAAATCCACACATCTTAAAAGTTGACAAGGTGAGGAAACACAATCGTTGAAGAGATGACTTGTCATTTTAAAAATGCTAAGTTGTCATTTTCCCACTTTAAAGCTCCCTTTGATAGACATACTGGATTTATAGTACTGTACAGGTAAAAGTTACAATGGCACTGAAAAAAGTCACTTTTCACACTTATGACCGTTGTAGCATCCCCATGGTCACATGATTTACATTCGGATGCTCCCCTTTTTCAACCTTCTGACAAGCAAAGTCAATGGGGGAACCAGATTCAATTAACAAACATGTTACTAATTTAACAACTGTAATAATTCACTTAACAAGTGGCAAAAAAGTCATAAAATGGGGCAAAATTCACTTAATCAATGTCTTACTTAGCAACAGAAATTTGAGACTCAATTGTGGTCATAAGTCAAGGGCTACTTGAACTGTAGTTTGTTCCTTCTAGATGATTTGCTTCAGGGGTGTCAAACTTACCGTGTCATGGCAGCATCACGTAACACATCAGGACTTTTTGAACAGGGTGTGGGCATTGTCAGTGCATGATGCATCCAGCCCACGGGCCGGGAGTTTGACAGCCCTGATTTGCTTGTACAGAGTTAATGGTGCAAGTTTTATTTGCTAAAACATATTCAAATACTAATAGCAAATCAAATCGATCCCATTTTAAAGTAAATAATTTACTGTCCTCCTTCAGTTTATATATCTTATATTATTTATTTCCCATCTTTTTACTCAACTTGTTAAAGTAGCTTACATAATTTAGAAGTCACAATATCATGTATAGCTACAGTGAAAAGCACTTGGAGTAGCTATATGTCTGCTCTCAGAAGCCAACATTTTTTATTTTCACATTTTGTAATTATGCTTTTTTTTCTTCAAACATTTTTTTTCAAAAAAAGCCCAGATGTACTTATTATACTTCTTGAACAATGCAACAGTAAAAAGAAAAGATTACTTTGAATTCTATATTATTATGAAATGGGTTCTATTTCAGGCATGCTTCTGAATTTTTACAATTACAAATTTTTTCCAACAAACTAAAAAAAATGTGCATAACTTTTCTAAACTGTGTTCAGCTCTTCATCCAGAAATCCAAAACATTATGCAGGCCAGAGGGAGAGGAGGATTGTGTTGAGGAAAGGAATATAGCAGGGTAGAGTTGTGGTTTCCCATGGATAGAAGCAATTTTGATCTGTGTAGAGATTTGTTGCTGTTATTGTTATATAGTGTTCTCAATTGGTTGTTGAGAAACTATCACATTAATTAATACATCTAACAGAGATTGTAGAGAAACTATGTTGAATAGAGATAAACTCAGTATTGTTTCTTTATACATTGAGAACAGGATTCTTAGCAGCATGCAACCAATGTATGAATTACTGCTATTCACATTTCCAGTTATAGGCCACAGCTATATATGTCTAGGGCAGTACTTCTCAATCCTGAGAATTTTAAGACATGTGGACTTCAACTTCCAGAATTCTCTGGCTTTGGAATTCACATGCTGGCTTGGGAATTCTGGGAGTTGATGTTCACATGTCTTAAAGTTCCCAAGGTTGAGAAAGACTGGTTCTGGAGGAATCCATTGGAATAACTGCAACAATGTCTTCTGGGTGAAGAAAGAAGGATCATTTCCTTGCCTATATTCTCACATCCAAAAACCAAAGAAATCCCTAAAATTAAAAAGATAGACATTTATTTATTTTGTTTTTTTTATTTATATCCTGTCTACATTATAAACGCAAGGCAGTGAACATACCTAATATTTTTTCCTCCTTTTCTAATTTTCCCCACAACAACAGCCCGGTGAGATGAGTTGAGCTGAAAGAGAATGACTGACCCAAGGTCACCAGTCAATTTTCATGGCTAAGGCATGACTAGAATTCACAATCTCCTGGTTTCCAGTCCAACACCTTAATCACTAAACAAAATTGGTTCTCATGTGAGCTTTATTTTAGCCTGCCCTTAGCTTATAGAATAAGAATAGCTATGATGGTCTATTCAGCCATCAATTATGTGGATCATACAATGGAAAATAGGTCCAGAGTATATGATGCACAAAAACGTTTGAGACACCATATCTATTAAGGATGTCACCACTGTTTTCCCATCCGTCCAAATTGGCACACTTCTTTTCTTTGTATGGTTTTGATTTTGCCTTCTATCTCAACTTGTCTAGTTTTTTTGTTTGCTGGTTTGAAAACAATTGAGTGTCCTCCTTGACTGCAAGGCAGTATCAGTGCCTCTATGAACCCCATTCTATCTAAACCATAAGAATGAATCAGGCATAAAGAACATCAGAGACTATTGTTATTAATTATCCTGAGACATGCATGATTCAATTTCTGAACCAGGGTATGGTCTTTCACACACTTGAAATTTGCACTATATAATGTTGTTACTATTGGATGCCCAAGAAGGATCCTGGGCTTGACAACAAACAAAAGGTGAAGACAAGAAGGTTTGGAGAGCTCCTTTTAAAGGACCTGATGCCTTGAATAGATGTCTGGTGATTATGTTGGCAACCTAAATGTACACTGACTTCTTTATGGAATCCATGTTCAGGAATGATGATTAAGGTACCGATACAATATATTCTCAAGCTTCTCTCTGTGTATTTTAATAGTGGACATCACTCAAGCTAAAACTATGTCTCCTATATGGTTTGAAGACCCAAATATTTATCATATACATTTTTGCAATTTTTAAATATATACTCTACTTATATTGCTGGTTACTGCCTCTACCATAAATTTCACTTTGCTTTGATGCTATCTGTTTTATATCTCTGATGATTTCATCTCAGTTCTTTATATTGAGTCTGCTAGCTGTCTCTGTACTTTATTATTCTTTCCAAAGTAAATGTTCTGCTGGTCTAAGCATCTGTGAAAACATACAAGCCAGATGCTACAATTGTTTGCTATCAGTCTGGAAACCACTTTTCATTCAATCAGTGCATGCTATATGGATCCTGCATTTATATTTTCACTCATCTAAATGTAAGTGTGATATATACATGCAAGTATACAGGTATCAGGAGTAGAATAACAGTTGAATAACTATAAGGCTCAAAGACAAAGAACATGCAGGAAAATAACAAGTATGGCATCCAACACCTGTGAAAACCATAGGTGAATAAAAGAACCAACTAAATTGAATGTTTATCAATATTATTGGATCCAAAAAATGCACCAGATTAACAATAAATAAAAGTACTGATCTTTGCATGCAACATAAACAAAAAGGAATGCTAAGAATAATGTTATTACCCAAATCATGACATTATTTTCTGTAGAAAAACACAATGTCAATTTCAGGATCCATATTGAAAGTCATTTGTTAAATTCAAGTTTATTTGCTTTAAATCCTTATGCATTGTGTCTAGCATTGCAGTCTGAATCTGGATATGTAATCAGGATACACAATAGATTGCCTCAGATGGCATATAGTATGCCCTGCTGCTATTATTACCCTGTGAAATGTAACCTTATTCATGTCAAGGGTGGCTCATGAGATATTTGTGAAGTGTTGTTTCATTACTTCCTCTACCCAGGTCTTCTCTTATTATGAATATCTTTGTTTTTCAGATTTCCTCTGAGCCCTGAAAGCATTAAAAACAATCTCAGTAGCAATATATATTAACTTGAAGTGGATGGATTCTTCCAATAGTTTCAGGGAAAAATAAGCAGATAATCCTAAAGGCCCAGTCCCACTGGCCGACGGATGCAAAATGTATGCATAAAGGACACAGCGGACAAGCAAAATTTCGGAGGTGGCTCCATCCGTTGTCATCCGCTCCAAAAAGTGGTGAAAATTTGCATAAACAGAATGGAAAAGAACGGGCATGGGTAGTATGTAGCGGGGATGTTAAACGGATGTTCATTAGGAAGCCTAGTGGATGAAAATGAATGGAAGCGGATGACACCTCCGAAGGCGTTCCGGGGGATAATTGCAAAGCGGATGCATAGCGGATGGAGCGGATGCATTAGTTACGCCTAAATGAAAGAAAAGGGATGCCGCGCGGATGTATATCGGATGCAAACCGTTCACTGTGCATCCTTTCTATTTCCATGCTACTAACGATGTATAGACGTTCCATGTACCTTTTGTTTCCTCCCTCTTTTCGTTTTCAGCTGCAGTGGATGTGAGTTGCGAGGATGCCCAGAGGATGCTGAGAGGATACTGCGGATGTTTAACGGATGATAAACGGACATAGAACGTTTGTTACTCATATATCGCGGATTTACATTGTACACAGCGGAAAGTTCATCCGTTCACAAAGTTTTGTGCAGCTCAAAACTTCTTGCACGGATAAAATCGCAGTGGATGGATGCTCGACGGATAGAGCATATGAAACACATATGCAATGAGTACACAACGGATGCATAGCGTTTTCCAACAGATGGCAAGCTTTTTTTAACATTTTACATCCTCTTTGCATCCGTAAGTGCAGTGGGACCGGGCCTTAAGCACAAACCGGATCCAAACACTTATCCGATTCCAAATGCCATTCTCCTTGTAAATTCAACATATAAACATAAATATAAAATAAGGGCTGCATGTATGAATTTCATTCTGGGGTTGTATCACATATTACTGGGCAGGACCAGATTGAACATTATGGGAAGATCATCTTTTCTTTTTCTTTGGCATCTTCTTTTTTCCACTTTCCACTCCTCATTCCTCTTTTTTCTCTTCCTATCCTATAACAGGGTCTGCACTTCCAATTAACAGTGGAAAAACCTGTTGAACCTTCAGCCTCACCCCTTTGACTAGCAAAGCACAAATATTACTTAATAGGCATTTTGATTTTGTTTCATTTTTACCAGGATGGGTTGTTGTTTCACAAAATAGGTAAAACTTTATACTCAATGTCCTGGATTTTGCTTTTTAAATTTGTTCATTGAATTGCCCCTAACTTACAGTATTGTCATTATGGAATGAAGTAAAAGGAAGCAGTTCAATGATTTTAAAACCAAATTCCTTTACATTCTGTTTTTAGTGGAGCAAAGAGAAAAATAGAATGATGGGCGGCAAGGTGGGTGGACTCAATTACAGTTGCAGTGAAATGGACACTTGAAAGAATATGCTAGAGATAGTTTCTTATAGAAAATCTATCAATGTGGTTGCTAGGAATTGAATATATTTTGATGGCATATCATTGTCATCGTCATCACCTCTCACACAAGATATTGGGATTTTAAGAAGCTTTGAAGTTTGGTGATAAGCAAGACTCCCATTGAATATTAAATTTAATGAATATTAAAGAAAACAAACCATGTTATGTGAACAAGTTAATTTCTGAAAAAGGCTTTAATGCTAATTAACTTGAAAGGAAAGAGATGACCAGCCACAGATGAATGAACTCAATTATTCAGTGATGAATACACTGTTGGAAGCCCTGGAAAACCAGATTAGGGAAAGACTATCATAGAGAAAAATATAGGCGGGAGGAATAATGAAGCTTCTTTGCAAATAAATCAGAGATTAATGTCATGGATAGAGGGCAAGCAAGGTTAATCCATTTATCATATCCTTTTAAGAAAGAACAATCTTTAAACCAATCAACAATATGTGGCAGCTGCAAAGCATAACTTCTGGAATGGGTAATATAAAACAGTGAGTAAATCAATAAACACAACTTTACTCTCATGTTCCTTCCATGATCCACAAGATGTTGTCCTGGGACAAGAAACTGTATGGCGATTGAAAGCATTAGTTTCATTGTGGGCAGGCAGACCTGTCACTTTCTGAATCTCAGACTCCTTGTCCTTTTCTGAGATATTTTAGTGCATTAGCAAACACCAAAAGATAACACTTTTTAAAAAAAAAAATCAGATTTTTGGACAAGCTGGGGCTGTCTGACTATCTAGCATCATCAACCTCTAAACTATGTATTGGATGTGCTTCTTAGGAAGTTTTGAATTATGGAACTGAAGTCTCAAATCCCACTTCTGAGTGACATTAAAAAGTGCTCTGAACTGCATGAAGCGTTTGTGCCAAATTAGAGCATGGATCCATTGATAAATATATGAACCAAGTTTTAATTGTTCTCCACATGACTCTGCTACATTAATTTGCTCCAGAACTTTCTATAAATAATACCCAGAAAGATATGCTGAGAATGATAGAACAGATCAAATTAATTCTAAGAGTTCAAAGGGAATTTAGGAATTTTGTGACTTCCCTTCACAATGGCATAGTTTTCCTTAAGGGGTTAATCTTTTCCATCTTCATGAATGACTTTTAATTAAATGCATCCATAACCAGACTTTGGTGATGACACATCTTGTTACAAATGCAATCCATCAATTTACAGCAAAGGTTATAGTCATTCTGTCATTTACCACAAGCAGAAACTATCTCAACTCTGCATTAGAGCAGATAGGTGACAACCTGTTTAGGTTTATGGAATGAACATTGATATGGAGGGTTTATCTGCATTGTTGTCATAAATTATCATACATTGATGCTACCTAGTTAATATTGCACCTTTGGCCTCTCTAGTGTAATATTTCCAACCTCTGCAACAGACTATTTTTTTAAACACTTCCTCAGACACACTTAACTAATCCTACTATAGTTCTTGCATTTCTCTTTTTGCTTTTAAAGAATAATGTAATTCATCCACTTGTGACGTGCAAACATTAAACATATTACACACCACTCCATAAGCAAATAATGTCCGTATTTTATATTTATACTTCAGACTTACCTTCTTCTCTGTACACAGTATATAATGTCTTTCATCCTCAATTTTTTAACAGTCACTCTCTTATATGCATATGTTTACTTCATCATTCTACCAAGCATTTTTTTCATATTTCCCAATAGCATTGCTCAATAGCACAGTAATAGAATTATTTTCATTATATTAAAGCACCTCTTATTTAATTCCTTCTTCCTGCAGATCATGTATATATTCTCTCCTAATGGGAGGAATGTGTGGCTTACTGAAAAGTGTCAACAACATAGACCTGGTGAAGTGCCACATTGGTGTTGACTCATCAAGAAGCCCTGGTGGCAAAAGGGACTGATGCCAGATGGGCTAGGACTTCATGTGAGAGAGTGAGATGAAGCAGTAGCTCATGGCAGAAAAAATCCCAAATTAGATCTCACGCTGGGTCTCATAGGGTCAGTTGGTGAAAGCAAGTCTTCGCAATACAGTGATTATGTTCTAATGGTTCTTAAAAGGGAGCAAAGAGATTCACACAATTAACAGGGTCACATGTAGTAGGAAGTGCAAATTCCTGAAAAGACAGCTGGGAGAAGAAATTACACTACCAACTTGTTTCCAATCTGCACAGATTCCTCCTCAGTTCATGACATCCTGGCAGGCAGTGGTATGTAGGACATTTGACATCCTACCTACCAGTGCTTTATACCAATGCTAGTCAAACTTATGACAGGATTGTACAGGATTGTGGAATACATGAGAGTCTATAATCACATTCAGCAAATACAGATAGAATCTTTGAAATACCTCCCCATTTAATATAAGGAGGTCAGCAATGGATGGAAAGGCCGCCATGCATGCCTTTCCTTATCTTCTTTCCATATAACAGTGCCATTTTATTTTTCCCAAGAAATTATTTTCTAGTTGTATTTTCATAGTAAATATAAACAGCCAAAGAATTTTATTTTCATGAATCAAAGTTTGGATACATTTACATAGATATGATTTAAAAATCTTGATATTTGCTCATTATAACAGGCAAAATTACCCTGATACCATTTCACAGTGCCCCTCCCCTCCTTTTTGCATAATTTAATAATCTGGATGACAATCTGTCCCTGTGTTTTACAATCATCCTTATAAATAGCTGTTCCCAAATTCTTCAGAACATGATCTAGGCATTAATAATTAATATAACCAAAGCTAAGCAACAGAAACATCAATAAACATTCTTCCTTCAGCCATTTTAAAAGAAGCTACTAGAGATGTCATTCCCTCTTTTTCCTGTCTTTCAATACATTCACTCTTCACTTCAATACATTTCTCATTCACTCTTCTATAAAATGCTACTGAAAAAATTCTTATATGATATTTGTGGCATTCTAGCCTTTGTGTTTCTCACAATGAAATTCTGTATCCTCATCCAGGTCCCAATGGTCTGTATATTTCATTCTGATAGTGCATCTAGATATCTCTTCTGGCAACTGCTGAGTACCAGGACGTGGACAACTCCGAAAACCAATATTTTGTACAATCATCTAAAAGTGCAGTGCTCTATAATTCAATTTCCAGTTCAGGGTTAGAAAGCCATAGGACAATATTTGGCTCTCTGTATATGAACAAAGGTGAAAGCAGTCATGTGGGGCCTCCTGGTAATCAAAGTAGCTGAAAATATCCCTCACAATATACATTCTGTAAAAGTAGAGAGAGCAGCTAGTTTGGAGTAGTGATTAACGTACCAGGCTAGAAACTGGAAGATTGTGAGTTCTAGTCCCATCTCGGGCACAAAGCCAGCAGGGTGACGTGGGCCAGTCAATGTCTCAGCCATAGAAAGAAAGCAGTGTCAAACCACTTTTGAAAAAGCTTGCCAAGAAAACTGCAGAGCAACTGTTTCTCAGGAATCAACACTGACTCAAAGAAGAGAGAGAGAGAGAGAGAGAGAGAGAGAGAGAGAGAGAGAGAGAGAATGTGTGAGAGTCAGGTAAAACTTTCATATATGGAAGCGTAACACCAAAGTCTGAATGTTTAAGATATGGTGGACTATATATGTTTTCTTAGGCTTTCGCAGGTACTGACATGTGTGCTGTTTAGCTTCCTTCGGGTATTATCCCACGTCATTGTAGTTCTGTTAAAGTTGTAGCAACGTTTCAGCAGAATCTCATCTGCCATTCTCAGGCTTCTGTATAGAGTTATATCCTGGTTTCAAATTTGAGGCTGGTCGATTCTGATTGGCTGGGAGCCTGGATCTGTGTTCATTGGATTTGGAGTTTGATTGATTGGTGTTTCTGGTTTCTTCTGTCTGTTTTGTGGCTTTGATTGGCTGGCAACACTCTGTTCGTGTGTTGGAGGCTTTCAGTGCAGCTTGGCTCCGTGTGAAGGGACGGCTGCTCTTCATTAGCAAGCTGCTCTTCATTAGCAAGCTGGGTTTCACCTGGGTGCCTGGTGGGGGGGTGTTTGGGTTGGAGCTATCAGAGGGAGTCTGTTTTTGCCCAGGTGTTTGCCTGGCTTGTGGCATGGAGATCTTTCTATTTGAGAGTGCAGGCTTCCAAATGATTGACAGTCTG
>BLBF01000037.1:7842104-7885174 GCA_015471245.1 Laticauda colubrina
GTGTGTGTGTGTGTGTGTGTGTGTGTGTGTGTGTGTGTGTGTATATAATGTTACATTTAGGAGGTAGGTATTTGTTTCTATATATAATGTTACATTTAGGAGGTAGATATTTGTTTCCCAATTCCAGTTTTAAAACATTAAGAAAGAATTTTCCTGTTACCTCATTTTTCCCACCATTCTTGTTCTAATAACATTGATTGTGTGAGCCATTATACTTTAGCTTCCAGGAAGCAGATCAATGTAATAGAAAATAAGGAAAAAAATAGAAAATATTGCTTAGTAAATGTTGTGTCTCCTAATTATATAGCTTGCCATAGTGACAGGAAGAAAATATCATATTATTTTCCTAGCTTCTTACTACCAAGTAAGAGTATCCTCTTATTTATACATTTAGCTGAGATAGTTTGGAAAACTTGGTTTATAAAAAAAACTGCTGTTTTCAGGGTAGAATTTCTATGTGGGCTGGATCTAAACAAGCTGCACTATCTTAATTTTTTTCTACCCATGGAGAGACATATCTCTATGACTTATTCTACTGCATTTTAACAGAATATATTCTGTTAAAATATTTCTTGCCCTTGAGTGATAGCAAATTGGGAGGGCTTTAAACTTTCCAGATTCATAGCCTTTCCAACCATGATTCCTGACCATTGTCCAACATTCTGTTTCTCTCAATAGTAACAGTGGTGGGATTCAAAAATTTTTACTACTGGTTCTGTGGCTTGGTGGGCGTGGCTTGGTGGGCACGGCAGGGGAGGGGTACTGTAAAATCCCCATTCTCTTCCCACCCCACTAACCTGTTTTCCAGCTCCATTCTCCTGTGCAGGGCAACAAAAGAAGACCCAGCCGATCAGTTGGGACTTACGAGGCAGAGAATAGATGGGTGCAGGGGCAATCAGAAGAGTTATTCCAAACTACTCAAAATTTCCCCTATCAGTTCTACAGAACTGGTGAGAATCTGCTGAATACCACCTCTGAATAGCAGGCTTCTTTCTTGGGTATGCGATATAAAGACCAAGTCTGGATTTCCCTCTTCCAATGAGAGTGATCCTCAAATGGCCCTAAAACTAAGTGCTGCCCCAAGTGTTGGAAAACTGCCAGCTAGACTGGAAGGAAGGGTTAAGCAAGAGCCTAGCTTGGACTTTTTGTACAGCCAAAAATGACATAACCTTGACTTCTTCCATGATCCATTAAACCTTATCTTGTTATTGCCAGGGGAAGACAAGCAGTCAGGAGGTTCTTGTAAGATGGTAAACAATAGGTGGTAAACAATAAAGTTACTGACTTTTGATACTCACAAGTCATCTGATTGCTTGTACCTGAAACTGAAAATCTTGGGATTTCATCTAATTTCATCTACAATCTAATTTAACAAAATGTGTTGATTATGATAATTTCAATGCAATTTTAAATTTTCCACAGTTTCTTAGAATAATGCTGTTTTTGAAGTATTGTGGGAAATAAGGACATGAATATTGATAGATGCCTGCAGTTTATTCATTTATTTTGATTTTGGCACCACCCAACTCCAGAACCTAGGAGAACAGCCATATTTTTAAGGCCTTCCTGAATGCCATCAAGATGGGAGCTCTCTGGATCTCAGGGAAGACCTATTCAGAGCTCATATGCCCTGAAAGAGAATGTGCACTTCCGGATCACCAAAAGATGACACTCTTTGATCAGCTATTACAAACCAGGCATTTGGTGCTGTCATAGTAACAGAACCATCAATGGAAGTTTTCCCAATGTATCTTCAAATCTTTAAACATCTCTCAGTTTATCTACTTATCCATTAACCTACCCCATTCTCCCATCTGATACATTGAAACTTTTCTAGCAATATCAGCATTTAATTATTTGCTTTCACCCCCATGATGGATGTCTTTCTAATTTAAGCAAAATATTTTATTAGATTTAGTCATGCACGATTGATTTCCCTAAGTAATATTTTATTTTTTGTGAAGTGATCCAAAACAAATGCCTTGGTGGCATGCCAGAAGGGCTTTGAGGAGTAAATTTCACTCAATCTCCTGACATTTTTAGTCCATCATAAAGCTGTCATTTTATTGCATACTTCAAAAACAAATATTAGTATAGTGTAAATTTCCTGTTGAGAAATGGGGAGGTCTACAGAACCAATAGTAGAGATGCAATTATCCATTGCTGAGCTATTAATCAAGATTACAGATTTTGATGCAACACAACTCTCTGGCAGCATAAAATGAATAGAAATATCTGGATTCTTTTGAGATGTTACTTGTGATTATTCTACTTTGGTGCCCTTTAGGATTAAATTATACTTTTTAATGAGTTAGTCTTGCCTTGCAATCAGACTTGGGGTCTTTCAAAACTTGCCTTGCAATCAGACCAAAATTGTTTGCCTCAAATTATCTAAACATGGCAAAATTGGAAATTCAATCCAAAATTATTAGGTTTTCAGATGGATGAGTCATATCCTAAATCCTAGAGTGTGATTTATTAACAGGAATTAAAACAAAAAAACAAAAGAGAGATAAATTTATCTCTTATAATACTAGAGCCAGGGTTACCTGTATCCAGAGGAACTAAACATTAAGAGCATCAGGACTTGTAAGTAAGGAATAATTTTTCAAACTATGGAATTTGTCATCATAGGATATAATGACAACTATCAAATTGACAACTACCAAAGTCTTATTTAGAAGAACTCTTGTGTTGATTTTAGGATGCGATGGCCCAGGAGCTTTCTTTTTCTACAAAGTTCATGCAAAATGGGAGACACTGATATAGTGATTCCACTTCTACTTAGATGACTGTTTTCTGAAGGTAATACTGTATTACTCTTCTGCCTTACTCTAATTGGATTATGGTTCTCTTTTATTCCATATTCTCTTCAACTTCTACACAAAACTGCTGGGGGAAATTATTTGAGGATATGAGAAAAGGAGTCATCAATATATACAGTACATGATGCCCTCTCTTGTCTACTGCTCCTGTTCATATAATGGTTGAGGTCTTGGTGTTGAGGACCAGTACTCATATGCGATAATACCTTGGATCAGTGCCAATAAACGGAGATTCAATCCAGATAAATGCTGTTTGTTGGTAATGCACCTTTCCAGTTGAGTGGTGCCTCACCTATCCCTGAAGGCATAAAGTGCCCTTTAACAGGATGGCTGATTTAATGATTGTGGCCTTAGTTGGATAGAGACAGCCTCACAAGTTCTTCATATTGGTGACATCCTGGTTGGATTATATGCTTTATATGGAAAATTAAGCTCAGGAAAGAGTGGCCAGTCTGTTTACTGTAGCTTATTGATGGAGTTTCTTCCTGGAGATTATTATTAATAGGTTCTTGCTATTATATCAGTTCTTTGCCATCTACACTGGTAGGTAGGTAGGTAGTCTGTTTATTGACTAAATTTAGTTATTGAATTGTTATTACCTTTATTGTCAGAGTACAACTTGTATACAGTGAGATTGGCTAAATAAAGTTCTGTTTTTTATGTTTAAAACCATACATAACTTAATACCAGGTTACCCAAAAGAGTGCCTTCTTGTATGTACCTTCCCAACCTTTAAGATCATCCAGCAAAGCCTTTTCTAGGTCCCTTCACCAAAGGAAGCGAGATGGGCCTTTATGAGGGTGGTGACACCCCATTTAGTTGCTCCAGAGAGACTTAATTTGTGTCCACATTAGCATTATTTCAGTGCCAAGTGAAGATGTTTTCATTTTCCTGGTGTTTCTTTAAGCTGCCTTTTCATTGTATTTTTAAAATATTTGAATGACCACTTTGCATCCGCCTACTTCATATGATGTTTTAATTTAGCATTTTATTTTACATGTTGTTATTCAAATTGTATTTTTTTCACTGTGCTTTATTCTAAAACCACTCAGAGATTTGACTGACACATTAAGTATCAGATAAAAACACTTTTATTTTCCCAGGCTTTATAATTGAGTTTTCACTGTTTTTTAATTAATTTAATTCTTCACTTTTGAATGACTTGCACTATTGCTCCCTAATATACATTTTTTAAATTTGTTTTTAGTGTTTGTTATTAATTAGTTAACAGATTAATTAAGAGTTGGAAGGGACCTTGTAGTTCATTTAGTCCAACCCTACACCCAAGCAGGGGACCCTACACCATTTCTGACAGATGGCAGTCTAGTCTCTTCTTGAAAGCTTCCAGTGATGAAGCTCCCACAACTCCTGAAGGCAAGCTGTTCCATTGGTTGATTATGTTTTGGTTCAGATGACATTTTAATATGTTTAATTATAAACTGCCCAGAAAGTTTTGGCTATTGGACAGTTATAAATTTTAACAAGCAAATGTTATAGTAACGTAAGTAAAGTCTATTTTTGTTTTGTTTAGTTTTTATTATGTCTTTTATTTTATTTTATTGAACTTGGCTAATAAGTATTATAATGCTGTTTCAAACATCATCTCATGCAATTCCTGTAGATCATGTTTCTTGGCCTTGGCAACTTTAAGACATGTGGACTTCATCTCCCAGATTTCCTTGTCTAGCATGCTGGTTGGGGAATTCTGGGAGCTAAAATCCACTTTTCTTAAAGTTGCCAAGACTGAGAAATACTGCTATAGGGAAATGTTTGACTAACTTCTGTATGGATTCTTCTAGTTCAATTATCAGTTTAGCATATTTAGCAGAGCATGCAAAATTAAGTATAACCAAGCTCATCATGAATATCTAGTTTTAAGTCCAAAGGAATATGTCAAGTTTATTAGAGAGTTACATGCTCTGGGAGAAAATCGCTGAATATTTTTTGCTGTTGTCATTATCACATGAACAAAGGCAAAGAAAAAAGGATGTTAACTATTTTTCTATCGGAGGTGGGCGAAGAATATCAATGTTTCCACTCAAGGAAAAGAAGAGCAGAAACAAAGAATAGAACAAAGTCTATATACCTTGTTCACTATCTTTGTTTGTCATGCTTATGCTGGTCAATCGGATAAAAGGTGCAATGTGTTTATGTTCTGAAACTGTATCTCCAACAATTCCTTTCCAATCATCTGAATTTTTAATCGGTTTTGAAAGGAATCAGAACAGCAGAATTGGAAGGGAGTTGAAGTCCACAAGTCTTAAAGTTGCCAAAATTGGAGACCCCTGTTCTAGTCCAACCCCTGCTCAGGCAGGAAACACTTCAGACAAATGGTTGCCATATCTCTTCTTAAAAACCTCCAGGGTTTTTAATATCCACAACTTCTGGAAACGAGTTGTTCCACTGACTAACTATTCTAAACTCTGAGGAAATTTTTCTTTAGTTCCAGGTTGCTTCTCTCATTTATTAGTTTCCATCCATTGCGTCTGTTGTTTTGAAAAATAGGTCAAGCTTCTTTTCTTTGTGGCAGCCCCTCAAAGTATTGGAGACAGCCAATGCCTCATGCTAGATGGGGAATTCTGAGAGTTGAAGCCCAAACATCTTAAGTTGTCAAGATTAAGAAACACTGATGTAGAAGAATACAGACACTGTACTTTCAGCAGATAATTTATTTTCCTGTGAATTGTGAATGTCAACTATCAACATTCTCAAAGGAAAATAAACAAACAAAAATTGCCAGATTCTGATCTATGACCATAGCCAACTTTAAGTAACTAAACAATTTACTATACTTTACTTCATTTCCATTATTTTTTGCTAAGCATTTAGAAATTGAAGTTATTCTTATCCAATTGTGTTTCAGCAATCTGTCGTTATTTAGATCCAAGACACCTCAATATTTATCTGTTTATATTGTTTCTATTCACTGTGAAAGGGTCTTATCTGGCCAGTCTTCTCTGGGCCAGCGTTGGGCCAAATTAATGCTTGGATTGCAGATTTTCAGAGAATACCTGGGTGTAGATCTGAGTGAGATTTTTAAAGCATCCTGAAATAAGGTAACTGCTGCTTTTGCCAAGGAACTGTATCTATGAAGTCACCAAGAGTTCAACTTGATTTGAAGAAAGCTACCTTTGATGCGATTTGTCAATCAAGGATGATTATACCGTATATACTCGCATATAAGCCGATCTCGCATACAAGCCGACCCTTTAAAAACTGCCCCAAAATGAGGATTTTTGAAAAAACTCTCATATAAGCCGACCCCCAAATACCATGGTGAACGCTTTTTTTCCCCCCCCAAATTTGGGGGTCGGCTTATACGTGAATAAATCTGGCTGCCCGACTTCGCGCAATGAGAGCCAAGACTCTCATCGCGCGAAGCCGCTGCCCGCGAAGGCGATGAGAGTCTTGGCTCTCATTGCGCGAAGCCACTGCCCGTGAAGGCGATGAGAGTCTTGGCTCTCATCGCGTGAAGTCGGGCAGCCAGATTTATTCGCGTATAAGCCAACCCCCAAATTTGGGGGAAAAAAAAAAGCGTTCTAAAGTTGGCTTATATGCGAGTATATACGGTAATTATTTTGATCAAAACACTAGAAGGTAAAAATGATGTCTGGAATGTTTATATCCCACAAATTAAAATCAGTTCATATCACCTACTCATTGTTAGCATTCAGCTTTCTTCCCCATCCCTCCTGATCCATGCTGAGGTTCAGCTTTGATAGACCTCTGTTGGAAAAATTTTTGTAGCTATGGAAACCACCTAAAGCATCTCACAACATGTAAGTACAGAGATTTTAGGTAGCAAACTTGAAAGGCAAATATTTAAGATAATGGAACACAAGACATTTTAATGAAATACGGGTGCTCTTTACTGAGATTGCACTATTCATATTATAAGGAATGAGAGAAATTTCCACCCTCAGCTACAGTCCTATAAATATTTAAGAATTGAAAGAGCCCCTTTGGATTAGACCAGCATTTAGTATCACCATCACATAGCAACCAGTCAGATACATCTGAAAATTCAGATGCAGGACAGAAGGGAAATGATCCATAGTCAGTGTACAGACACCCAAAATTGTAAACCATTTATACCTCTATCCTTCATCACTTTATCCCATTTTAAAAATTATTTCCATAAGATGCCTCAGTCACAAAAAATGGGCATCATGGTTGAATCTTAAATTCTCTGTTATCAGGTAAGCCAGATGTATTTTCTCCCTTTATAAAATCGCAATAATCAGGATGCCAGTAATGGCTCAATAACATCTACCTAAAAGCCACATACAACAGGCACCATATAAATACCACGCACAAAACAGCCAAAAGTACAGGTGAAACTCAAAAAATTAGAATATCATGCAAAAGTTCATTTATTTCAGTAATGCAACTTAAAAGGTGAACCTAATATATGAGATAGACTCATTACATGCAAAGCAAGATAGTTCAAGCCATGATGTGTCATAATTGAGATGATTATGGCTTACAGCTCATGAAAAACCCAAAATCCACAATCTCAGAAAATTAGAATATTACATGCAATCAATAAAACAAGGATTGTACGTAGAATTTTCTGAGATTGTAGATTTGGGGTTTTCATGAGCTATAAGCCATAATCATCATAATGATGACAAATCAAGGCTTGAACTATCTTGCTTTGCATGTAATGAGTCTATCTCATATGGTAGTTTCACCTTTTAAGGTGCATAAGTGAAATAAATGAACTTTTGCACGATATTCTAATTTTTCGGGTTTCACTCTTCTAGAGAGAAATTCCCTGAGGATGGCTTCCCGCATACTCAGAAGACTAAAGCTCTGATCCCGAGGACCGACCCAGAGTGGATCCTGCAATATCTACCTGTATTTTTCAGATAACTGTTTAAGATTTGTGTTATGTTGATATTCTAATGTTAATTTGGGCTGTTTACAGATTTTAACAACCAAGCCAATTTTGGTTAGAAAAAAACCATTTTTTTTTCTACAAAGAAAAATAATTAACAACTGTTCAGGGGGGTTGTTTTGGATCGACTGTTCTTGAAAATATGAAGTAATATAATTTGTGAGCACTGTTAATACAATACAAGAGAGAGGGAAAGAAGCTCATTGCATTTATGATGATTATTTGTATAAACCTGTTATTATATGAATGATGTTATATGTGTCATAGCATAACAACACAATTATGCAAATAGAGAAGATTGCTGTAAATAACTCAGACTTAATGGCTGTTTGGGGAAAACTCATTTGGGTTGAACTTTTATCCATTTCATTTGAAGTTCATCACATAGGAAACTATTAAATTGAAACTTCATTTTATTAATTATTTTCTACAAATTCTGCTAGAGTCAAGCTTTAGTTACATATACCTTCAGTTCCTCTTACCTTAATTGGTTCTAAACTTTATAATGCTGAAAAGGAATTGCTGTTGCCCATTAAACATTTTGGCTGTCCTTTTTTGATGCCTTCTTTACCTCAACTCTTTTTGTCAAAGGTGACAACAGCACTGAACAGATTTATTTCTTGTGAGCATTCACATACTTCAGCTACAATATTATACTACAACAGTTCCTTCTGAATCTTTCTCCTTACTTTCTTTGTGATGAGCATTAAGATTTATTGCTTCTTGCCTCATCCAATTTTGGGGGAAATTTTCTTAACTGATATCTAACTTCTGAACTAACAGAGGTCAGCAGGAATCTGACCCTAATAGGACTTGGCTCATTTATATTGATTGGAAAAAAAGGTGAATCAGGGTTAATTTGGTGCTCTAATTTTAGCTCATTTTTGTTTCAGGCATGTGTAGCTTTTGGGAGGCTTTTATTTTTAACCTTTAAGTACTATTTTTGGTAACTGTGCAATTGTGATGCCTTCAGCTTTTTAATCATCCTATTTTAAATGCTTCTATGGCCTCCTTATTTCCTTAGGTAACAGGCTTTTAGTTTGTATTGCTTTATTTACAGTCTCGCAATAATTCTTGGGTTAGGATTAGGATTTTGTTCTACTGATTATGGACAATTTTGCAGCTTTCGGTTTTTCAGCAAAGCTACATTGGCTTTGATATTCAAATCAACTGGGGAAAAGGCACTGGGACAATGGTGGGATTCAATTTTTTTTTACTACTGGTTCTATGGGTGTGGCTTGGTGGGTGTGGCAGGGGAAGGATACTGTAAAGTCTCCAGTCAGAGGTGGGATTTGCCGGTTCTCCGAATTATTCAAAATTTCCACAACTGGTTCTCCAGAACTGATCAGAACCTGGTGGGTACCACCTCTGCACTGGGAATAGCACAAGGTCTCTTTGCCAAGACATTAGCAAAATATATTGTACTTTATGAAGGAGTGATAAAATAAATTAAAATAAATTGAAAGCAAATGACTATTTTCTCATACTCATTCTAAAAGGCTCACTATGTGATACATCCCTTCAAAGAAAAAAAATATCTTCCAATTAAATAATGTACCACCACAGTTTCACTTAAATAAACACTTTTTTACCATATATCAATTAAAAAATGGATGTGATGTATGTTAAAACAAAGGGAACCAATGTCAGGTGCATCCTTCTGTATCTGGAATGTTGAATTAGATTAATTACTGAGTTTAGTAATATTTTTTTGTGCTTTAATTGAAATGCATTTTGGTAGTTGAAGCAATTTACAGCCTTTGTGAAATAAAGACTGTAAATTGCTTTAAAAATCAAACATGAATTATAATTAGAGTGCTAAAAATATAACAAATGTAATAAGAAATCATTCTCATAGCAACGACCTTACCAAATAAACCAATGTTCCACTATGCAAATTTGACTTGTATCAAAGAAAATAGCATCCAAATAGCAATATAATTACCAATAAAACAAATACTGTTTTTGAAACATAGTTCTATTAAAATACAATTTTGACCCAAATATTGTCAGGTGAAAATGTCATTTTAAACTAGGAATTAGTAATTTTTTATATTGCACTTCATTTTTTAAAGTCAAAACAAATTTTCTTTTAAAAATCTACATCTCCAACCCTGCAAACAGGGAAAAGAAAACTGGTGCTTACAGTTTTAATCAACCAGTCTCATTTCTGATTTTAATTTCCTTATAAAAGAACAGGAAATTAATTGGAATCAGTGATCTGAACTGAGGCTTTCTCCTTATTGCTTCATTTGTTGATTTGAAAAATCAAATATATGAAAGGAGAGTATTTTTCCTCCAAAAAGACAAATATTAGAATTTTATTAATTTTCTGAGTCATCTACTTTTTTTGATAAGGAAAGATTTAAAAATAGAAGAAGGGCGGATTTGAGAAATATGATTAGAATGTTAAATGAAGGATTATGAGGAATAAATGTAGCAGTCCTCATCACTCTTGTATGTACATATGACCTGTTTCCTTAAAACATAGGATCGGTTGAATTAGTTTGGAGTTTAGAGTTTTTGTCTATGGAGACAGTACCTATAATCCCATTCCGGCTTTTAACTCAAAATAGTATGTAGAACAGAATTTGAACTTATAAACATTACTATCACTAAAACTGGTAGAAAAGATTCTCCTTCCATAAGCAGAAGCCATTTTCATGGACTGCTAAAAACCACTGAAAACATGGCATACAATAAAAATGCTTCTTTAATGAAAAAGGGTTGAGTTTGGCTACAAAAATAGATCATATATGTCTGCTGTATATCATATTTACTCTAGTTGTCATAAATGAGGCCTATCATAAATACAGGTACTTTCTACTACCAGCAACATCAAAACTTTCGATACAACCTCTTTTTATTATTTCAGGATTGGCAAAACAACTTGCAGGGGTGACAAAGTTCATTATGCTCCAGAATGACATTCCTTGCACCATCATTTTTTTGCTGAAATTGGCACACTTTCATGATGTTGCCTAAGATGTGGGTATTCTTGCAAGATCCCAGGGTAGGATTACCAACATCTTATCAGATCTGATCTTTTTTTTATAATTTCAGGCAATTATTTTCTTATTTCTTTCTGCATCTGGAGAATCTTGTCAACAGGAACTGATTACTTTAGGCGTAACTTGACTCATCCCTAGTGATTTCCATTAAAGACTTTTCATCATAATGAAAATGTAAATTATCATATGATCTTGAAATAAGATGTCTTTATACATTTGTTCTGCAACATTTGGCCATGGAATTGATTTAAAATGACAAATCTGATAATGACAAGCAAATTTAAGAGTTCTCATTGCCAGTCAGAAAATGGCAAACTGTAAACAAGAATGTCTCCTCAAATAGCTAACAGCAAGGATATCAAATTGTGAAGGACATTTTCATTCCCAGATTGCACTCACTGTAAGCTGGCACTGAACCCAAACAATAATTTACCTCAGGCCACAGTGTAACACTGATGGTCGCTCAGTATGTAAATCTTACACATGAATTCCTGCCATCTTTTGAATCCCATTGCTGAGGCATTCAATAATCTAAGTGCTGAAGAATAGTTAGCCTCAAAATGTGAATCTGTCTACATTAACCTAGAGGCAAGGTCCTGTCAAACTTTACTTTGCAGTATTCTTTCTGTAGGATATATAAAATTCTACATGGTGTGTTACCACAAAGGTCACAGTATTGAAGCAAAACATTTTTCTGGATCTGACAAATACTATGAAAAAGTGGTACATTAAAATCGAGAAATGTTGTCCCTGTAAGTATAGGCTGTTCTGTGTTTCATGGTACATCATTCTGACACATTTCATAAAAGAAAATTTTCTAGTTTTATCGTGCACACTCTGAAGGTGAAAGAGAATCGAGACAAAGGCTTCTGCTCCTAAAAGGACACAACCAACTGTGGGGGACTTTGTCACCTTTTTTGTATTCATTAGTAGTGACTTCATCACTACTAGAGATAGTTGTTCCTATAGTTGTTTGTCAGGTGGTTTATTATTCGTTAAATGAATCTCTAGGTTTAAGAGATAAAAGGAAACTTCCTCTCCTTTCTCTGTCTTCAGGACACAGTTCTTATCCTATAAACATCTTAAGAAATCTACATTTACTTCAAATATAATGAATGTCTGCCTGCATTCATTTATAACTGTGCTAAACCCATGCTTGGTATTCAAGACAAATATATGATGTTCATTTTAGAAGAATCACTTGATGAGTGGCAGCCATATAAATTGAACAAAGAAATAAATACAATCTTCTTTATCAATGCGTTATGCTGCGATTTAATCATTGGATATAACTGAGTATCTCCATATGACCTCTAATCGAGACTCCTGCTGAATTCAAATCTTCAAAACAAGGCCTATGTTGGTTATTGTTTTAAAATTATTATTCTAGATTAAGTAAACATGACTTCACAATCCTAATATGGAGTGAGATGATACAAGGTAATAAATCAAGATTGAATTTTTTCATCTGTTTACATCTTTATGTTGCCATTCCTGGGTAAAGTATAAAATATTTTAAAGTAGTGCATTAAAATAATTTATAGTTTGGATTTAGCATAGGAACAAATTTTCTGATGAGCTTCCAATACTTTTTTTTTAAAGTCAAATATAGTTAACAAGATTCCATGATTAGAGAACAGAATGAAGACCTGGGAAATACAAATTTAAATCCCAGCATAGCTATGAAGCTCCCTGAATAGCTGTAGAAATGCCACTCTTCCATAATATATCTCAGGTTTTTTGGGAAGATAACAAAACATTGCAGTGACCTTCTTAGAATATCTAAGCTCAAGTGTAGTAGTTTGATGCTAAAAGAACAATGCCCAAGACTGCTTCTTTTGCCAAATATGTGTTCTTATAAATACTTATTTATATTTCAATTTGCTCCTGAGAGATATTAAAAATCTTCCTTTCCTACCCTTTGATAATTTTACTGCACACAACTACAGATAGAAGGATGTAAAAAAAAATCTGAGTCATAAGCACACATACCAGGGATTTTCAAAGGCTTAAAAGCTAGTGATAGAATGCATAGCCTATGAAAACCTGCATCTCCCAGAATGAAGCAGCTTGCATGCTAATAGGTAAGAGCTGACCCAACCATATTATTGTAAACACTGTACTCATTTTCAAAAGTTTTCTAAGTGTATTTGAAAGTGTTGCACTTAATCTTTAAAGTCATAAATGATTTGGTTCATAATGTAGAAAGCTAGTACTCACTCCTCTCCGACAAAAATGAAATATTCTAGGAAATATTAAAAAGGCAGAATATTATATTTCCCTGGATGAAAAAAAGAGAAACATGTTTTTAGAGACAAAGTGGCTTCTTACAGCTCCCTGCCCCACCTTCAACTCCAGGGTGATGGGATTAAGACATGGCCCTCAGAACATGATAGGATTAGCCCTCTACTCATCTCACCACATGGCACCTGGGAAGATTGCATCACCCAGCAAAATTCAATCAAGTTTGGGACTCAAGAAAACAACCTACAAAGTTACTCCGGCATGCCCCCATGGGAGTCTGACAACCAATCAGAATACATTTCTTGCCACAGGAACAGGAAGCAAGTTCAAAGCCCAACAGAGGTTATAAATCTCTTTCCCTCTATCACCCATGTGCTTTTTTGCCCAGGACTTCAAATCATGTGGTCCTGCTGTCCACCATTAAACCATCTTTCCAGTCTTTCTTTGCACTTGGAATTGAACCCGGATAGACATTTTTCCAACAATTAATATCTGTTTTCTTGGGTAGCAAGAACCCATTCATGCACTAGTCCCAAATGAAAAAATACACTTCCACAGTCTCATGTTGCTAGGGAATGGCCAACATCTGAATTTATAATACATAAATCAAATAAATACTATCAACAGGAACTGACCAGCATTATCTTTGTGGAAGTAGGTAATGTTCACTAGCAGGATAGATGTTGTGTAGCCATTTACTAACAAAAAGTGTTAAATTATCTACTGCTTTTGTAGCCTGCAACAAGCTTCTGTGATAAGAGCAGAGAGTTCTCTTTTCTTAATAGTCAGGTGAAGTGATAACACATTTTCATCACTTTTTATTTCAACTCAGGATTCATCGCCAATATTTCATTGATTGCGAATCAATATAATCTATGCTTTTTTTTGTAGCAGAGGAAGAAGATTCAACCAGGCTTAGTTGAACACATTGGAGATTTGTGGGAAAGCTGGGCATGGAATAGTTCGATCCAACTTCTGTATCTTTTTCGCATCCTTGCCTTCTATCGATTTGTGCAAAATGAAAGATGGCAGAGAGGAAGAAAAAAGTACAATTTGTCAAAAAGATCAAATCAAACCTTTATTATGGACAAAGACCAGCATAAGAAGGAAAGAATATAGTCAATTAAGAAACACAGAAATACATTAAAGTCTCAAATACAATAAAAAAACTAAAATATATAAAACAAAATTATACATAAAAAGCAAAAGTCTAAAAGGAATCTAAAAGGAATACTAGATTGGTGTAGGGAGAAGAAAAGCAAAGAGAAAAAATGCCATCTAAACTCCCAAAATAAAATCACATTTGTAACCTTTGCTGAAATCAATACGTTGTAAAAGTTATAATGGTGTATAAGTGGTGCATTTCAAACACATATTAATATGTTAAGGAGCAGCAAATCCAGCACCTTTGTTGATTTTTAAAGCATCTTTAAAGCACATTGTGAATAACTTTTTTCTATTCCTTAAGAAATGCCAGGTTATAAGGAAGCAAACAATTGTTGCTGTAAAGAACACACTGATCAACATGCTAATTGTAGGGAATCTTTTTTATGGGCTTTTATTGTACTCAGATGAATAATAATGCACAGCAGCTGTGACACTGAACAAGAGTGGTATAATTACAATAACCAAAGCAAGTCTATTGTTCAATAGACCCATAAAATACACCTCCGCCTCCTTTCAATACAGATTTTTCTTGTCCTGCCAGCAATTAGGAACTTTCCACTAGTACTGGTTTTCTCATTCAGAGTATCAAAGTGAGCAGGTGGCATTGGTAAAGGAAAGAACTCTACCACCCTGTCTCCAGGAGCATTAATTCCTGAAATTCAAGAACAACTTACATGCTGCATTATAACGCTTCTGAAAAGGTTTCTTGTCCTTATTCCCAAGGCTGCTGGATTTGCCAAAGAACCACATTTGTTATGTGTTCCTTTATTTCAACATTTTCCATCTGACTCACAATAAGGCTTAGCTATTTTTTTTAAAAAAAGAAAGGATCAAATGAATCACAGTTCATGGCTGAGGTTCATAATAAAATACGGATTAAATTTAAAAGAAAAATAGAAAACACATCAATTGTGATGACACAATTATGTCATAATAAACATTAAGCCCATGTCACACTGCACCAACGGATGGAAAGAGGATGTAAAATGGAGAGAAACACTTGCCATCCGTTGGTTAACGCAATGCTTCTGATCTGCACTCACTGACTCCGTTTTTCATCCTCTCTATCCGTCCAGCATCCGTTGACTAAGATTCCATCTGCTCAAAATGTTTTGAGCTGCTCAAAACTTTTTGAGTGGAAAATGTATCCAACGCGTCCATTCTGCATCCGCAACGCATATGGGGAACATCCGTTCTACATCCGTTGTCATCCGTTATGCATCTGCTATATCTGCTAGGCATCCGCTGCGCATCTGCACAACTCAAATCCGCTCCAGCGGAAAATGGACACAGGAAGGAAGCGAAACGGATGCGGAACAGACACAAAGTGTTAGTAGCAAGGACGGAGAAAGGATGAAAGTGGATGCAGCCCGCATACAAAGCATTTAAAACGGAAAAAACATTCGCAGAGGGGACGTATCTCAGATATTTAGGATGTCTGCAGGATGGCTAGAGGATGCAAAAGGACATTTAGTGGAAGACCTATATTTCCTATAAAAAGGGGGAGGAACTCACCTGGATCTCAATTTCAGTCCAGCAGCCCTGCGGTGCAGACCTCTTCAGCCTTCATCTGGCTCTTGCTCTTCCAGAGCATCCAGTCATCTCCACCATGGATCGTCACACACTCCTTTTGGTAGCCGCGATCGTTCTACAACAGTGTGAAGCCCTCTACAGGCTATTTCACCTGTTTTACGGGAAGAAAAGGAGGCGTCCAAGAATAGTCTGGGTCCAAAGATTGACTGTATAACAAGCTGATGGTGGAGCTGAGGAACGAACACCCTTGTGCATTCCAGAACTTTATGAGGATGCCTCCAGCCATGTTTGATGAAGTTGTGCAGCGGCTGACACCCAGATTGACCAAGCAGAGCACCAACTTCCATCCCAGACTGGACCCTGGGCTCAAGGTGGCACTCACTCTGTGCCACCTGGCCTCAGGTACCACGTACAGGAGCATGCAGTACGGCTGGAGGGTGCCACACAACACCATCAGCATTGTGGTCAGAGAAGTGGTGCAGGCCATCATCGAATAATACCTGGAGGAGCTCCTCCAGTGCCCCTCCACTGAAGAAGGATGGAAGAAAGTTGCAGAGCAGTGGTATCAGAAGTGGAACTTCCCCCACACCGTTGGAGCCATAGATGGCAAGCACGTGTCCTGCAAAGCTCCAGCCAAGTCAGGGTCCACTTATTTCAACTACAAGGGCTTCTTCAGCATCATCCTCTTCACCATTGTCGATGCTGACTACAAGTTCATGTACATCGATGCTTCAGGAAACGGGTCAGCTTCAGATGCCCAGGTATACAACACCAGTGACCTCAAGGAGGGGCTGGAACGCAACCTCATCATGGGCTTCCCAGATCCAGACCCCCTGCCCAACGACACACAAGATGTGCCCTACTTTATCGTGGGGGATGACACCTTCTCCCTCAGAACCTACCTCATGAAGCCCTACACCTCCAGATGCCTCACCCGTGAAGAGAGGATCTTCAACTACAGGCTGTCCAGGGCAAGGCGGGTGGTGGAGAACGCCTTTGGCATCCTGGCCAACAGGTTCCAGGTACTTCTCACCACCATGCAGCATCACCCAGAGACCGTGAGGAGGATCGTGGAAGCTTGCTGCATCCTGCACAATCTCATGCGCACCCGCTACCCAGTGTTGCAGAACAGGCTCATGGACCTCCAGTAAGGCAATGGGGACATGGAGCTTGGTGAATGGAGGCAAAGGCGAAACCTGATAGATACTGTGGATGTGCAAGGCCCCAACAGAGCTTCACGTGAAGGGAAGAAGCAGCACAACCTCCTGTAACACTGGTGCAACTCCCCAGCTGGAGCAGTGGAGTGGCAAAACAGGATGATAGATGATTTATGGATGCTTCCTTCAGCCTGTCTCATCACACAGATGAGATTGGGCCATGTATGTTGAGTGGGCCTACAATGAACAGGGCATTTAATAAAGAGTTGTGTTTTTGTTGAAATGTGTGGATCAATGATTACATTGTTATTGATAATGAAGGGCCATAGGTGTAGCCCCTGGGAGGGTGGACCATACAGTCCCACTATGCTTGCACTGGAGGTTTATCTATCCCACATCTATCCTTACCCATCCCAAAGGTATCCCTGCCCATCCCACAGCTATTACCCATCCCACAATCATGCAAAGGCTTAAACCATTTCTAAAAGTTTCCACCAAGATTTTATTAACTAAAATAAATGAAGTAAGTGTGTGAAGCAAAGTTAATCTTCATCAATAACAAGCTGTAAAAGCAAAATGACCCAAGTCAAGTGTCCAAAGCAAAGATAAAGTCAAAAGGTAGCCACCCAGTCTCTGGCAATCTTCTTGGTCACTCTGAGGCATGTCCAGTCTCAGGAGTAAAGGGTCCAGGTGCTGTGGAGGTGGCTGCTGCTGGAGTGTTCATCTGAGGCATCATTGGGGTGCCTGGCCCCAAGAGGACAACAGGGGACAGTGTGTGGAGGAAGCTCTCAGAGAGCTGGCTCAGTCCTGTGATGTTGAGAGCCCCTTCCTCCATTACATGGGGTGTCAGTCCCAAGATGTTCTGAGGCCGGGCTTGGCTGTGGGGTGGAGGAAGGAGCAATGTAGTGGGGATGTCTGGTCTGCAGCTGAGTGAGGTGAGGCGTGGGTGGCATCTTTGGCATGGGTGGCATCTGTGGCGTGGGTGGCATCGGTGGCGTGGGTGGCATCGGTGGCACCGGTGGCATACGATGTACCTGTGCCTGGACTGGGAAGGGCTGCCTGTGCTGCTGGACCTCCTGGTAGCCGTAGCATTGGTAGGTGAGGGCCTGTGGAAAGCCTTGGAAGGGCAGTGACATCACCTGGGGTGGAGGGGCAGGCCTGGACTGGGTGGGAGCAGGTTCAGCTGGGTCTGGAGGGTTCTGAAGAAGATCGGTGATCCTGTCCTTTACCACTTGATACTGTGATTCCGACATGTTCATGAGGGTCTGGTTGACATAGGTGAGGAAGGGCTTGCAGTTGGAGGATGGGATGTCAGTGTGTACCAGCTGAGAGAGGAGATCTACGCTGCTTCTGATGGTGTCCCTGATCTCTGGCAGGACAGTGTGGCTCTGCCCCTCTGGTCTGCCTCTCTGCCTTTCTGTGGAGGTGGAGCTGGGGGTGGATGTGAGTTGGCCTGTGGTGGAAGTGCCCTCTCCTTGCTCCCACTGTGTCAGGGGGTCCTCCACGTGCTCCACCACGGGTAGTGCAGCTGTCGGGGGGTTCTCCGTCGTGGAATGCTCCACAGATACCTGCCTGGACACAAGAACTGACTCTTGGCCAGAAGAGGACTGGCTCTCAGCAGGCTGCCTGAGAGAGAGGGTTGTGAGAGGGGCTGCTCCTTGGTGGCGGATCTCACCCTCCAAGAAGCTGCACTTGGCCATCACGTAGGTCTCTCGGTCCGTCAGCTTGACCGTGGCCTGGCCAGATTTCTTGAGGTGCAGCTTCCCGTACCAGGTGTGCATGTGCTTCCACCAGCCGAGGAGCACCTCCGAAGTGTAGTCCAGGCTCTCCGCCTTCTCTCTCCAAGCAGCCTGCTTCCTTTTGGTATCTCAATAGACCCTGTGTCCCTTCTGCCATAGATACTCGTTCTCCCTCAGCCATTCCAGCACCTCATCCTCATGTTCCTCTTCGATTGAGTATTGCCTCCTCTCCCATTCATGCGTCTGCCTCTTCCTCCCTCTGGCAGGGCCATATGGGCCCTCATCAGAGGGGCTTCAAGCTTGTAGGGGCTGCTCCTCCACACCACCAGCAGCAGCAGCGGCAACAACAACAACAGTAGCAGCAAAAGCAGGACCACCACCACCACCAGCAGCAGCAGCAGCACCAGCACTAGCAGCACCAGCAGCACTAGCAGCACCAGCAGCACCAGCAGGACCAGCAGAACCAGGATCACCAGCAGCAGAGTAAGCACCAGCAGCGCCAGCAGCACCAGCAGGACCAGAAGCACCAGCAGCACCAGCAGCACCAGCAGCACCAGGAGCACCAGGAGCACCAGCAGGACCAGGAGCAGTGCAAGCAGAGTAAGCACCAGCAGAAGCACTACCACCAGAAGAGTCAGCCCGAGCATCAGAAGCCCCAGCAGAAGCAGAGTCAGGGCCAGGGGGTGGGATGGTGGCCCTGTCCCTCTTGCCAGGGCTGGCAGTAGATGGCAGAGGCTTTCTCTTCTTCCCCATGGTTGTTGGGTTGTTAGCTTGCTGGCTTGCTGGCTGGCCGGCTGGCTGGAGTTGTGTCTGGCAGCAGGTCTTTCCTCTGAATGGTGACCTGCTTGTGAGCTGCTTCCCTTTATATCTGCGGGGCTGACGCAATGCATCCTCCCCGCATGCGCAGTGAAAGCTGTGCATCTGCTAGGCATCCACTGGGCTTCCGCTAGGCTTCCGCTCTGCATCTGCTTCATCCGCTCGGCATCCGCTCTGCATCTGCTCTTTCCGCTGCACATCCACTTTGCTGTGCTCCCCCGGAAGCCCTGCGGATGTGCCATCTGCTCCCATCCTCTTCCGTTTGCTAGGCTTCCGTGGAGCATCCGCTTTCCATCCCCTCTACATCCTCACCCCATCCGTTCCTTTCCGTGGTTGTCCGCTCTGCTTATGCAAATTCGGGGCATTTTTGAGAGCGGATAACAACAGATGGAACATTTTCTCATCCGCTGTGTCCTTTTTACAAACGTTTTGCATCCGTCGGCCAATGTGAAAGGCCCTTTATGACACAATAATGTTTAAATATTTTTAAACATTACCTTACTTCACTGTTACTTTTTCATCATAATTAATTTTCCCACCAACCCATACATTTTACCATCCTTCACTATTTACATATTTTTTCATGGTGGTTGTAGTGATCATTCCTCAAATATGGATGTGTGTGTGTGTCACATATTAAATGTTAATGTATATATCATTTGTTACTTCAATTTATAGAAATATTCTTAGGACTGCAAATAGGTTTAAAAGATTCTCTGAAGAATCTTTTAAACCTATTTGCAGTCATTGCACATAAATTATTTTATGCTATGTGTTCGTTCAACTCACAGTTCCCATCAAACTCACAATAAAGTTTCGCTCCTTTAAAAAAAAAAGAAAGCTTTTTGTGCTAAATTAAAATAAGCACATTTATTCACATATCTTAACCTGCCCTCAGAAATTCTGAACAAGCCATCAGCAAGGGAGCCTTTGTCACCGGGTCTTAAAGATTCAATCTCTTTAATAGATGAATTTCTTGAAGCACTGGCTTTTTTTAATGCTTGCACAGAAGCCTTTAAAAAAAGGTCCAGCTGCTTTAATGAACAGTTGTCAGATGCTGAGCTAGCATGAAACCAAAAACATTTATCCTGAAACATTTTCAACATATACACAACCTTAAAGCCCCTGTCACACTGCACCAATGGATGCAAAGAGGATGGAAAATAGACAAAAAACCTTGCCATCCGTTTGAAAACGTGATGTATTCACTGCATCCGTTTGGCTTCCTCTCTATCCGTCCAGCATCCGTTTATGGACGTTTCATCCACTCAAAAAGTTTTAGGCTGCTTAAAACTTTTGTGCGGAAAATGTATCCAGTTCATCCGTTCTGCATCCGCTACGCATCCGCTATATCCACTAGGCATCCGCTGCGCATCCGCGCAACTCACATCCGCCCGGACGCAGGGAGGAAGTGGAACGGATGCGGAGCAGATGCAGAACGGATGCAGAATGGATGCAGCATGGAAACAAAGCATTTAAAATGGAAAAAACGTTCGCAGAGGGGACCTATCTCGGATATTAAGGATGTCTAGAGGATGCCTAGAGGATGCCTAGCGGAAAACCTATACTGCCTATAAAAAGGGGGAGCAACTCATCTGCATCGCACTTTCAGACCAGCAGCCCAGCAATGCAGACCTCTGCAGCCTTCATCTGACTCTTGCTCTTCCACAGCATCCAGTCATGTCCACCGTGGATTGCGACAAAATCCTTTCGGCAGCCAACATCCTTCTGCAACACTGCGAAACCATCTACAGTCTCTGTGAACAGTACTACGGGAAGAAAAGGAGGCACCCAAAAAAAGTCTGGCTCTGAAGATAGTTCGCCAGCAGAGCACAGTACGTACTTTACGACAAGCTGATGGTGGAGCTCAGGAGCGAAGACCCTCGGGCGTTCCAGAACTTCATGAGGATGCCTCCAGCCATGTTTGACGAAGTTGTGCAGCGCCTGACACCCACGTTGATCAAGACAAACACCAACTTCCCGCCCAGCCTGGAACCTGGGCTCAAGGTGGCACTCACTCTGCGCCACCTGGCCTCAGGGACCACCTACAGGAGCATGCAGTTCGGCTGGAGGGTGTCACCCAGCACCATCAGCTTTGTTGTCAGAGAAGTGGTGCAGGCCATCATCGAAGAATACCTGCAGGAGCTCCTCCAGTGCCCCTCCACTGAAGAAGGCTGGAAGAAAGTTGCAGAGCAGTGGTAGCAGAAGTGGAACTTCCCCCACACTTTTGGAGCCATAGATGGCAAGCATGTGGCCTGCAAAGCTCCAGCCAAGTCGGGGTCCACTTATCACAACTACAAGGGTTTCTTCAGCATCATCCTCTTCGCCATGGTCAATGCTGACTACAAGTTCATGTACATCGATGTTTCAGGCAACGGCTCATCTTCAGATGCCCAGGTATACAACGACAGTCACCTCAAGGAGGAGCTGGAACGCAACCTCATCGTGGGCTTCCCAGATCCAGACCCGCTGCCCAATGACACGCAAGATGTGCCCTACTTCATCGTGGGGGATGATGCCTTCTCCCTCACAACCTACCTCATGAAGCCCTACACCTCCAGATGCCTCACCCGTGAAGAGAGGATCTTCAACTACAGGCTGTCCAGGGCAAGGCGGGTGGTGGAGAACGCCTTTGGCATCCTGGCCAACAGGTTTCAGGTACTTCTCACCACCATGCAGCATCGCCCAGAGACCGTGAGGAGGATCATGGAAGCTTGCTGCATCCTGCACAATCTCATGCGCACCTGTTACCCAGTCTTGCAGAACAGGCTCGTGGACCTCCAGCAAGGCAATGGGGACATGAAGCCTGGGGAATGGAGGCAAGGGCAAAACCTGATCGACACTGAGGATGTGCAAGGGCCCAACAGAGCCTCACATGAGGCAAAAAAGCAGCGCAACCTCCTGAAACACTGGTGCAACTCCCCAGCTGGAGCGGTGGAGTGGCAAGACAGGATGGTAGATGCTTAATGGATGCTTCCTCAGCCTGTCTCATCACACGGGTGAGATTGGGCCATGTATGTTTGGGTGGCCTACAATGAACAGGGCGTTTAATAAAGAGTTGTGTTTATGTTGACATGTGTGGATCAATGCTTACATTGTTATTGATAATGAAGGGCCATAGGGGTGGCGCCTGGGAGGGTGGACCATACAGTCCCACTATGCTTGCACTGGAGGTTTATCTATCCCACAACTATTACCCATCCCATAGGTATCCCTACCCATCCCACAGGTATACCTTCCCATCCCACAGCTATCTTAATCCATCCCAAAGTTATCCCTGCCCATCCCACTGCTATCTTAACCCATCCCACAAGCATGCAAAGGCTAAACCATTTCTAAAAGTTTCCACCCAGACTTTATAGCAAAAAATTAATGAAGCAAGTGTGTGAAACAAAGATAAACTTTATTAATAAGAAGCTGTAAAATAAACATGACCCAAGTCAAGTGTCCAAATAAAGTTCACAGATATCCAGGCAGCCAGTCTCTGGCATTCCTCTTCGTCATTCGGAGGTGTGTGCCCAGTCTAAGGTGTTAGGGAGCAGGTGCTGTGGAGGTGGGTGCTGCTGCCGTGCTGGTCTGAGGTGTTATTGGAGTGCCTAGCCCCGAGAGGACAACAGGGGATGGTGTGTTGAGGAAGGTGTCGGACAGCTGGTTCAGCCCCATGATGCTGAGAGGTCCTTCCTCCATGCCATGGGGTGTCAGCCCCAGTACTGAGGACAGATGTACTGAGGCCGGGCTTGGCTGTGGGATGGAGGAAGGAGCAATTTAGTGTGGCTGCCTACTCTGCAGCATGGTGAGGACTGTCGTGGTTGGCATCGGTGGCATCATTGGAACCGGTGGCAACGGTGTCACCCGATGACTCTGTGCCTGCATTTGTAAGGGCTGCTGTCTGTGCTGCTGGACCTCCGGGTAGCTGTAGCCCTGGTAGGTGAGGGGCTGTGGGAAGCCTTGGTATGGGAGGGACATCACCTGGGGTGGAGGAGCAGACCTGGACTGGGTGGGAGCAGGTGCCTCTGGGTCTGGAGGGTTGTTAAGCAGCGTGGTGATCCTCTCCTTCACCACCTGGTACTGGGGATCCGCCATCTCCTTCACATAATTGTTCACATAATTGAGGAAGGGCTTGCGGTTGGAGGAGGAGGATTCGATGGGGACCAGCTGAGAGAGGAGACCTATGCTGGTGCGGATGGTGTCCCTGATCTCCACCAGGACCTTGTGGCTCTGCCCCTCCTGCGGTCCGGCTATCTGCCTTACTGTGGTGGCGGAGGTGTGGGTGGATGCAGCTTCCGCAGCGGTGGACTCGATGTCTCCTTTCTCCCACCGCTCTAGGGAGTCTTCCTCGCTCTCCACCACACTTTCAACACCTGCCCGGGGGTTCTCCGCCATGGCACGCTCCACAGATACCTGCATGGAGACAGCGACTGACTCTCGGCTGCCAGAGGACTGGCTCCCAGCAGGCTGCCGGAGAGAGACGGTAGAGATTTGGGCTCCTGGTGCTCCTCGGTGGCGGACCTCACCCTCCAGGAATCTGCACTTGGCCATGACATAGTTCTCTCTGTCCATCAGCTTAACCCTGGCCTGGCCAGATTTTTTTGCGGTGCAGCTTCCTATACCAGGTGTGCATGTGCTTCCACCAGCCGAGGAGCACCTCCGAAGTGTAGCCCAGACTCTCCGCCCTCTCTCTCCAAGCAGCCTGCTTCCGCTTGGTGTCCCTGTATAGCCGGTGTCCCTTCCGCCACAGATAGTCGTTCTCTTTCAGCCACTCCAGCACCTCATCCTCATGCGCTTCCTCAATTTAATACTGCCTCCTCTCCCGTTTTTGCATACGCCTCTTCCTCCCTTTGGCAGGACCAGATGGGCCCTCATCAGAGGGGCTTCCAGGTTGTAGGGGCTGCTCCTCCACACTAACAGCAGCAGCAGCAGCAGCAAGACCAGGATGAGCAGCAGCAGAGTAAGCACCAGCAGCAGGGTCAGCAAGACCAGGAGCACGAGCAGAATGAGCAGGACCAGCAGGACCAGCAGGACCAGGAGCAGCTTTAGCAGAGTACGCAGCAGAAGCACTACTGCCAGGAGCAGCTACAGCAGAAGCTCCAGCAACAGAAGAGTGAGCCCAAGCAGCAGAACCCCCAGCAGAAGATGAATCAGGGACATGGGGTGGGAGGGTGGCCCTGTCCCTTTTGCCAGGGATGGCGGCAGGTTGATGAGACTTTTGCTTCTTCCCCATGGTTGTGGGGTTGCTGGCTGGCAGGGAGGCTGGCAGGCACCAAGGCTGGCAGGAAGCCTGGCAGGAAGCCTGGAAGGAAGCCTGTTAGGAAGCCTGGCAGGAAGGCAGGCACCAAGGCTGGCAGACAGACTGGCTGGCAGGAGGCTGGAAGGCTGGCAGGCACCAAGGCTGGCAGGAAGCCTGGCAGGAAGCCTGTTAGGAAGCCTGGCAGGAAGGCTGGCAGGAAGGCAGGCACCAAGGCTGGCACCAAGGCTGGCAGACAGACTGGCTAGCAGGGAGGCTGGAAGGCAGGCTGGCAGCAAGGCTGGCAGGGAGGCTGGAAGGCAGGCTGCCAGCAAGACTGGAAGGGAGGCTGGAAGGCAGGCTGCCAGCAAGGCTGGCAGGGAGGCTGCCCAGGAGGCTGGGAGGCAGGCTGGCAGCAAGGCTTGCAGGCAGACATGCAGGCAAGAACTCGAGGTTTCCAGCAGCAGGTCTTTCCTCGGAATGCTGGCCACGTGTGAGCTGCTTCCCTTTATATCCGGGAGGCTTGCACAATGCATCCTCCCCGCATGCGCAATTAACGCCAGGCATCCGTTAGGCTTCCGCTGTGCATCTGCTAGGCTTCCGCTCTGCATCCGCTTCATCCGCTGTGCATCCATTCTGCATCCGCTTTTTCTGTTCTGCGTCCACTTTGCTGAGGCCCCCCGGAAGCCCTGCACATGCGCCATCCGCTTCCATCTGCTGGGCTTCCATTCCACATCCACTTTGCATCCGCCCTGCGTCCTCCCCACGTCCGTGTTGTCCGCTCCAATTATGCAATTTTTTGCCCCTTTTGAGCGCGGATACAACGGATGTAACATTTTTCTCTTCCGTTGTGTCCTTTTTGCATCCGTTGGGCAGTGTGACACGGCCTTTAATGTATACATAAATAAAATAAAGGTACCCAGTTTTCCAAAAGTCTTCACTGATTTCCTTTCAAACAAAATCAAGCCAATCTGGATATGTTCTGGAAACCCCACTCACAAAAATGATTGCCTAGTGCAGGGGTCAGCAATAAAGGTGGTATTCAGCAGGTTCTGAGCAGTTCTGGAGAACCAGGAAATTTTGAGTAGTTCAGAGAACCAGAAAATACCATCTCTGACTGGAAATTTTACAGTATCCTTCCCTTGCCACGCCCACCAAGCCATGCCCAGAGAACTGGTAGTAAAAAAAAAATTGAATCCCACCACTGGTCAGCAACCCATGGCTCTAGAGCTGCATGTGGCTCTTTTATCCCTCTGCTGTGGCTCCCTGTCACTCAAAATATGTCTCACAGCTGCCAATGTGTGAAACCTGCCGGAACACGATTTACTGAACTTTTCGACCACCAGTAAGCCAACCATAAATCCCACAAAAGAAAAGTTTCAGAAGAAAACAGAATGTTTAATTCAACTACATATGCTAGTTTTGTGGCCACTCAGGAAATAATCAGGCACGGGAAAGGTTTTATGGCTCCCGGGGTTTTCTTTTCTGTGGAAAACGGGTTCCACTGACTCTTTCACTGTTTAAGGTTGCCAACCCCTGGCCTAGAGTATAGTACAGCTTGCTGGGTTAGATGGATTATTCATTTGATTCAACATGATTCTATATATTTTTCCTTTGTTTTTTATCCTTATACAGAGGAACTAAATTTGGGGTATTCAAATAATGTTGCATTACAACTAAACCAGAAAGCCTACATTCCATCTTACTTACTAGTTTTCTTATCAAATAATCCTATTGGATGAAAGGTTCTAAGTGCCCTCAACCAAACATCTTATACAGATATCTTACATAACCCTCTATCTCTTTTTAAGAAAAGAAAAAGACTGCAAGGAGTCTTGCAAAATGTAAGAGAGTTCCAGTGGATGAGTTAAACAGTGGAACTCCTACTGAGTTCCATAAACCTGAGGCATTAACATGGAACAAGCTTTCTTTTTGAAGTATCTAATTAGGTTCTTAGCACTATTTTTCTCTCCATCAAAGAGAATATTCTTAGATTTCCATTTGATCATCTGGTATATCCTTATACTTTGAATCCTGTGCTTTTGGAGATTTTTACCCTTATCTATTTGATCCAAAAATCTTTTGGAGATTTTTATGACATTTGATGATTAGAAAGGTCCAGGAATTCCTTAAGAGCCAGCATAGTTAAGTTCTTTTCCCAACTGGGAGTCCACCTATCCTTAAATTGGCAGATCTGTATCAACCTGAAATTGTTGCTTCCTTGCCAATCCAAATTCTGCCTTTGTTGCCTCTGTTTCAAGTCACTACACTTGTCTAATTTCTCTCCAAGGTATTGGATGACAAAGTCAAACAAACCTGACATTTGAAATGGGATGGGCAGCACCACAGAAGCAGATGCTGTAGCATTTGTGACAGCTCCAATAGTGTTCATTATCCCCCAAATTGGAAATACAGTATGTGAAACTCAGGATTTCGGATCTGAGTTAAATATTGATATAGATAAAGATATTTGAGGAAGTAATCAAGCAACATCTCTATGCAGCTGCTAATTGCTGGACTAGAATTTTTCAAGTTATATGTTCAGTAGGATACCGACCAAATGAAGATGACTTCTTAATCCATAAATTCTTGAGCCAACTTTTCTTGCCCGATGCTCTAAATCTTGATTCATAAAGTTAGGAATTATAGTCCATAATAATTGAAGGAGACCTGCTTGGAAAAAACTGACTTCTACTATGAGAGATGGCAGATAGATAATTCACTTCAGGCCAATTTATTGGAGGTACTTTCACTTGGATTCTACCACTGAGAAAAGAGAGTTTAACTTGGTCATATAAATGCCCTGTTGCATTATATTAATCTTCTCAGGTAACATAGAACTCTGAATCTTTGGCTGCAACAGCTTAATGTGGGTATTCACTTTGAAAGTTCTTAACCAAGGGTATAAGAATATATATAATATACAGTATAAGCAATCTATGATAAGACAATTTTACTACTTTTTAATTCTTTTTTCAATTATTGCTTTCCTAATGAGAATTGATTGCTTAGAAATCATCTAACTTCCCTTTGAACATTAGCATGAAGATTGATTTGTTCCACTTATTTTCCATTTGAGAGGATTATACCTGCTTATTTGCCAGTCAATCATGTGTACTTTTGATTCAGAAGAAAAGTAGTACTTTTACACAATTCAGACTTATAGGAAAGCTCTTCTGATTGAAAAATTCTTTCTTTTCACCCAACACTGTCAAAATAACAAGGTATCACTGTTAACAGTATTAAATCATTCAGATTTGCTTCCAGTTGGATTCTAGCCTTGAAGCAGGTCCAATGAAGGTGAGCGAGACTGAACCCAGTTTCACTGCCCGAGAAGATTTTGAACCTACTAATCTTGATAAATTCAAATTCAAGTGGACAGGAGTTTTGGGACTATTAGTTCAATCACCTTCATATTAGATTCATATCCCACCTACTTGTCTATGATTGAATTGGAAATGATGGGCGGCTGAAATCCAGTGGTGGTGAATTTTTTGAGAGACGGAATGAGTTCACCGTTCCTTAAAAGGGGGATATTACACTTAGTCTCACAGAGCCATACCAAGGTTCAAATATGCTTGATAATTTTCATCCAGTCTCCAACTTCATCTTTTAAGGTTTAACAGGTTTAACAGATTAACAGAGTTGGAAGGGACCTTGTAGGTCATCAACCCTCTGCCAAAGCAGGAGACTCTACACCTTTTCTGACAAATGGCAGCCCAGTCTCTTCTTGAAAGTTTCCAGTGATAAAGTACCAACAACTTTTGAATCTATTGCATTGGTTGATTGTTCTCACTGTCAGAAAATTTCTCCTTATTTCTAGGTTGAATCCAGGGGTGGGCTTCAAAAATTTCAGCAACTACTTCTCTGCCTGGTTACTGGGTGGGCATGGCCATGGTGGGTGTGGTCTAGTCGGCCTTCTACACTACATTGGGGGGGAGGGCATTTCACCTTCCCCAGGCTCCAGAGGGTTCCCTTGGGCCTCTGGGAGGCAAAAATGCCCCCCCCTGGGCTCCAAAGGCCATCCAGAGGCTGGAAACATTCCTGTTTCCAGCCTCCATGAGGCCCATTTTTTGCCCTTCCTGCACCTCTACATGGGTCCTACACTTACCTTGCATCCAAAACACGCCATGTGGAGACTCCTGGGAGTGGAGGGGTGGGATTTGGTGGTTCGCTGAACCAGCTACAACATTAGTTACAGGTTTGCCCAAATTTGAGCAAACCCATAGCAGCTCACCCTTGGTTAAATCTCTCTTTGATCAGTTTCCATCCATTATTCCTTAATCTGGCCTTCATCTGATTTTGAAAATAGCTTGACCCTGCAGCCCTTCAAATATTGGAATACTACTATCATGTCCCCCCTGGTCCTTCTCTTCACTAGACTAGACTTGTCTAGTCATTGAGGTCCTTGAGAATATGGTCTTGCAGCAGCTCCAGAGAACTATGAAGGAAGTGGATTATTTCCCCAATTGTACCTAGGTATGGCATTGAAATAGCATTGATTATATTTGTAAATGACCTCTGACAGGAATGGAATGGAGATGATGTAGACATGCTTGTTCTTCTTGATCTTTCAGTGGTTTCCAATACCACTGATCTTCTTGACCAGTTTCAGGTGCTGGGACTGGACAACACTGTATTTTTTGGCTCTCTTCCTTCCACTAGTTGACACTGATGCAGTAGAGAGGTCTAACCCATGGCCCTTGCTTTGTGGGATACTTCAAGGCTCAAATCCATTCCTATTTAACATCTATGTGAAGCTGCTGGGTGAGATCATCCACCAGCACAGAGTGAAGTATCATCAGAATAGTGAAGATATCCAGATTTAACTTCCCACTCTTAGCCAATAATGTGATGCAGAGAAGATATCTAGGAATCTGGAGGCTGTGGGAAATTAGAGGAGACTCCGTTCAGCAAGACTGAATGATTCTGTGCTATATTTTTAAATCTACAAAGCATTGAAGAAGGGGAAAGAAGCAGAAGGGGAGAAGAAAGCAAAATTAACTTTAAAGAGAATATCTTAACCCACTGAAGCATTTGACAAGTTAGCAGTATTTTTGAACTACCTTATTACTTAAAGAGGAGGTTATTCAAAGGCAAGAAGAATCTTTCATAAAATAATTAAAATAACTCATCATAGACTGTACATTATAAATGACAATTCCTAATTTAATGTCCTCAGAATGCACGGGACTTCCAGGTTAGATGTTTTACTAACAGATACATTTACTTAAATAAATATGTGACTTTAAAAAATCCACAGTGGTTTCCCATAGTAATAGAAATGGATAAAAAGAAAATAAGGGCAAAATAAAAGCTGAATTAAAAAAAAATAAAAGCAACACAGTGAAAAAATTACCATGTACAAATATTGCAGGTGAGGCAAGCTTGGTGGTTATGCTAAGAAAACCCAGATTTGAAAAGTGACTTAGGAAGAATCTTGTCCTTGGTTTTCAATCTCTTATAAGACTTCTATAGATAAGATTTGTTGAATTATATGTTCACTGGGTAGTCATTTTCCAAGAAAATTGTATCACATTAGTCACTCTAGTAATGACATATTGATGATTGATCCCTAAATTCTTCCATATCCAGGTATATGTTCTGCTGGTAAAGGTCTACAATTCTCCATTCAAATGTTGCTGAACTATAGTTCCCAGAAATCTTTGCCATTGTTTATGCCAATTTTTCATATTCCTAGGGTAGGAAAAATGAATAATATTTTTTAATCTGAAGTTTGTAAAATAGCATGTACGATACCAATCATTTTCATTAGAATCATGGATTATATCACCTATCAGTTTGGTATCCTACCTAGCTCTTTAAAAATAAACTTCATTTTATATTTATATAATCATAAATATTCAGGTTGAAGAATGAATTGCTTCTCCTATCTGGTTTTGTCTTTGTTTTTGTTTTAGTTTTAGTTGCACAAGTGTTATTACAAACACAAGTGTTATTGCAAACTAATATGATGAACCTAGCTTTAAAATATATATATGTGCCTTAGAAGAGAGAGAATTGCTAGTGTTTGATAATCTTAACAAAGTAACCTAAGAAAGTATTTTCATGGTCTTAATAACTTCTAGCACAGGGGTATCAAACTCACATCATCATGTGCCATATCGGGATTTTCTTCCCCTTTGCTAAACCGGGCAAGCATCTGGCCCTTGGGCCACGAGTTTGACAGTTCTGTTCTAGCACTAAATACAGCATTGCATTCAACACTAGAAAGGTCAGTGCAGTAAGTGATATCTTTCTGTTAGTACAAGGGACTTTTGAATTACAAAGGCATTTCTTTGATAATGGCATTTTAACAAAAGGATGAGTGTGAGTCATCTCTTTTGTACCTTTATTATATCAGAAATGAAGCAACTCTCCTTTATTCTAAACAGTTTCCTTTTGGATATTCACCCAATCTTTTTGTTTCTCTCTCTTTCTTTCTCTATAAAATACATTTTTAAAATTCTGCTAGAAGCAAAGAAGTTGCTTTTGTGTTGGTTTAGTGCCATTTTCTTTTCCATCCATTGATCATACAGATGCTCAGATAGGATAGTAAGATTCTTTTCTTGTCTCTTGTAAAGTTCTCACTCATTATTTTTTTTACTTTTGCTATTATGACTATAGCTACTGGTGTTGGTTGATACTTCATTATTGCCAACACAAGAAGTCCTGCCCAACCAAACAGCACTATCATCATATTCAGCTCCATGGGGCAGAAATAATTGTTCCTGATGGGGTGATGCCTAATTAATTTCAATTTTCTTGGTACTCTCTTGAGGGTGGGGACTTTTGATTTTCTATGAGTCCCAGCAAGTGAAATTGAAAGCACAGAGTCAGCAGTCCCAAAAGGATGACTCTCGTAGCAGAACCTACATTATTCATGATACGGAGACTCTGAAGATGTTTCAGACAAAGCTATTTTTAAACAATCACTCTGTGGGCTATTATATTTCTTATGGGTGCTATCTTTGGAAACAACTGGGGAAAAAGCTTTCAACAGATCCAAGATAATAGAAAAATTCTATTTTCATGTGATAAAGGTGATAAAGTCTTTATTTATATCTCCTTTGGCACAGAATGCTTTAAATTCTCTTGGGCAGGTTAAACGCAGATCTGCTCTCCCACATGACAAAAGAGAGCTTTTCATTTAAGAGGAAAATATATGACATTTTGAGGCTCCAAAGCTATTAAAATCATTACAATTCTCCCAGGTTCTTCCTTGTTTTGCCCCAATCGTGACCAAAGAGTTGTTGTTTTTCATTTTCAGTTCATAACAACACATTTAACAATGCAAATATCTAAAACTGACACTTCATCAATTTTTTTTTAAAAAAGCTTCTCCACGGGTTATTTTTTTGAAAACACACACACACATTTATGCAAATGACTACAAATAAAGGATTTGAAAAGAAAACCTGAAAAGGAAAGAAACGATGCTCAGGAAAGTTGGCAATTTTTCTTTCAAAGCCAACTGAATTTTGCCTTTCATGAAAAGTTTGCTGAAAAAAATACCATATTTCCCTCTGAAGGAAAAAATAATATTGGTAAATAATAGTCTCTGTCTTTGTTCAGTGTTGGGAAAAGACCACCCAGGAAGGGAGAAGGAAAACAAAAACAGAAAGATAAGAAATGTTTACATCTTACTGAAAAGCAGTCAAACATTTCCAGCCTGAGATATGCCTATTAAAAGAGAGAAAAGGAACAGAAGGCCAAATAACAATGCCTAAATAGTAAGAATCCCATTACCTTTTAGGAAAAACAAAGTAAGAAGTGGTGGCAAACATTTCATTCAATGATTTATTGTTCTAAAATATTAATATTATGGAAATTATACTATCTCTTTGATACACTCTATTTATTTACCCACGTTGAATAATAGCCCAGTGAAAAGAATATTTAGATGGCATTAGAATATAGATTCTGATATTGTGGGTTCTTGAGTATATATTTTAATTCTAATCTTTTAATTGGGATTGGCCTGTGTGATTTGTCATTGATGCATTAAACTAAATAAAATGATTATGTTGGTGAAAAGAAATGCTAGGCAGTTGGACTGAGATGATAATCCTGGAGGGAATTCATTTGATCAAGTCTCAAGCAAAGCAATTTTATTTCAAAATAAAACTGCAATGTGATGCCATTAGAAATGTAGCCATAATGCATCACCTAATGGAGGCTTTGGAGCCTCCTGACCTCAAAGAAAATGGTCTTCCTAAGGCAGTTATCCCTGCAGCAATCCATATCAAGGTGGTTCAAACTTCTCCTCAAAACCTCATCATACACAATTACTAATGCCTAACTGAACAGTTAAATAAGTTCCAATTTAACTCCTGGGCCGGTCAACTCCACAGAGCCATCTTAAGACATGGGTTTTATACCCAATTTTTATTGACAAGGGTTTCCCAGGCAAAGGAAATTTTTAAACAAAGAGTCTTGGATATTAGTTCCCAGACTGACATGGAATTATTAGCAAAAAACAGATCTATAAGATGATTGGCTAAGAATAAAAACATCTTCCAACCTGAAAAATACCTTTCAATGGGTATGCCACAGTTACAGAGAAGAGCATATACCAGAGCCAGATTTGAGTTACTGTGTGCCATATCCAGACATGGGCACTTCCACCATGTTCCAAACCACAAGAGAACCTGCTTATGTGGTTCATCTACCATTGAAGATATTTCCCACATCTTGTTCAACTGCCAAATATATGTCCCCATTAGGCTTAAACATTTATCATTTCTACTGGAAAGAACAGCCCATTGAGAATCAAACCACAGATTGTTATATTTCCTCCGGGCCTCTAATTATACATCGTCCGTAGGACTGCTAAGTTTATAAACAAGGAAGTGGTCCTAAGAACCCAATATATTGAACAAATTGGTGTATCCTGCAAGAGTGATCTATTATCTGATTTTTGACTCCCTGGATTTCCACATATGTTTTTATTATTGTATTCTTATATATCTAACTTATCTGTATTTTGTCTTGTTATATATTTATGTTATGCAACTAATAAGGTCAATAAACCTCTTACTACTAATTTGAATAGTTTATGCGCACTTGACAAAGCATATTTTAGACCACAAAACCTTATATCAGTGTTAGGTGTTTTAACATTACTGATTACTTTTACAGCAATGTATTGATATTATTCATCGTAGGAATTTATTTATGGCTATGATGGTTGCAAAGTTAAATGCTGTCTTCATTTTGTCTCAAGAATATCTCACTGGAAAATTGATTGTTCTCACCCTATATGTTTTACCTTCAAGACACATAGTATCTGCTCAGTTTCTGTCATTGAACTACATTTTTTTTCAGTCAGTGAGTTCCATTACATAATTTTGTTTTCTAACCCAGAGATGTATCTTTGTGTACATCAGTTGTGACAAACCCAGATCCAGGAACTTTAACATACTAATCCCAAATCTTGGTGTTCTTGCATGAGCTTATTTCATATATGCTCATATACAAAAACATGTGCTATTTAAAATGTGAGTTTGTGCTTGTATGTGTTCTTTCTTTCATTCCTTCTTTCCTTCCTTCCTTCCTTTTCTTTCCTTCTTTCTTTCTTTCTCTTGTGTAGACATGAGTAGAATTGTGCTTCATTATTAACACCTGATTAAATATTTTCATATACACCGTTCCATTGAAAATGAAAACTAAAATCTTATATTAAAACCAGTTCTTTTGTTGCATCAGAACAAAAGTAAGAATCTATGTTTAATTAAAACCTGCATTGAAGAATTCAATACATAATCAAAACAATTCCTATTTATAAGTGAGGCCTTTTAGTATTTCCCTGAAGGAAATTATCTCAAAGAAAAAATAAAGCTATCCACTTCCAGATCTGAGCTTTTTTGATCTGAGCAAATAATTTCACTTTCTTGGCCTTTTCTGAATCTGTCAGTCCAGTCAACTTCTCTCTTTCTCTTTCATAGTAATTTTTATTGCTCAGGTGAAATAGCTATTTATGCATAGCCACCAAAATCTCAGCTAAAACTGTTGAAGAACAGGACTGGAACAAATTAGTGAAATCTGTTCTTTACTACCCCCAATTAACTTTCTGCTAGTATTCGCACAAATGAAGTAATTAAACAGTGAAATGTTCAGGTACTATTCTGAAGATGCATGCTGCAACGTGACAAATATTCGGAAAGCACTGCAATTTTCATAACCCAAACTTATATGAAACATATTAATTGACAACCTCCCCAACTTTTGGGACAGCTGAGCTTATTTTAAACATTGAGAACATGTAATGCAGGGATATCAAACTAGCATTGTCACAATGCTGTCATGTGACCTATTGCAGCTTTTTCTCCTTCACTAACCTTAGCATGGGCATGGTCAGAGCATGATGTATCCGGCCTGTGGGCTGCAAGTTTGACAGCCCTGATGTAGTGGCTCTTCCTGTAAATGGCTGCTGTAGGGGGAGTTATCTATGGCAAATGATTACTAGAATGTATATAGTGGAATCTACAGTAGTATAACTGGTCAGAAAACACTGATTTAATAAGACGGAAATTTGTAGGGGGGAGAAACAGATGGAGAGTGAGAGGGGGGGGGGAAAGAGGGAGAGAGAGAGAGTAGATTATAAAAGTTTCCTTCTTTGATAAGCTTGTATCTGTTGCCTTTGATTGATTGTGTACCATTAGGTCACTGTCAACTGTAATGGTTGCATGGAATTTTTCTCCATAACTAGCTGTTTGTAGTCTGATTCTTTCTTTAGATTTTCCAACGGTACCTATTGCCAGTCTAACTAAATGCCATAATATCCAGATCCTTTTGCCCAAGTATAATGGGACGTGCATTGTAATATATCTAGACATTAGCCCAGGAGAGAAGGCTGCAATTTAACTAACAAACTGAAGAAAGTGAGATTCCTTAAGCACAGTTTATTGAACTTCAAGATTATTAAAGAAAAAGTATTTAGCATGTAAAAAACAAATGCCTACAACCCAAACTATCATGTTTATTTGTCATGCAGGGGAGATGGGTAGTCTAAAAATTTGATAAGTAAATAAAATGTATGGTCCCTTGTTTACTTTAATTAGAGGACATCAATTTGGGCATCCTTTCTTTCTTTCTTTCTTTCTTTCTTTCTTTAACCAATTTTCAACCTATAGAATCTATGGAGTATGGCCATATAAACACACATAAAAATTCATTTCCCCCCTGTTTTTTAAATTAAGGTTGCCATGCTATTGATTAAGCCCATGTCACACTGAACCACGGATGCAAAGAGGATGTAAAACGGACAAAAAAGCTTGCCATCCATTGGAAAACGCGATGTACTCACTGCCTCCGTTTGGCTTCCTCTCTATCCGTCCAGAATCCGTTTATGGACGTTTCATCCATTCAGAAAGTTTTGGGCTGCCTAAAACTTTTGCGCGGAAAATGTATCCAGTTCGTCCGTTCTGCAACTGCTACACATCTGCTACGCATCCGTTACGCATCCGTTACACATCCGCTATATCCGCTAGGCATCCGTTCCACATCCGCGTAACTCGCATCCGGCCGGACGCAGGGAGGAAGCGGAATGGATGCAGAACGGATGCAGAACGGATGCCTAGTGGATGCAGCACGGAAACAATGCATTTAAAACTGAAAAAACGTTCGCAGAGGGGACCTATCTCAGATATTAAGGATGGCTAGAGGATGCCTAGAGGATGCCTAGAGGATGCCTAGCGGAAAACCTATGCTGCCTATAAAAAGGGGGAGCAACTCGCCTGCATCTCACTTTCAGAACAGCAGCCCAGCGGTGCAGACCTCTGCAGCCTTCATCTGCCTCTTCCTCTTCCACAGCATCCAGTCATGTCCACTGTGGATTGTAACAAAGTCCTTTTGGCAGCCACCATCGTTCTGCAACATTGCGAAGCCATCTGCAGGCTCTGTGAACTCTACTGCGAGAAGAAAAGGAGCCACCCAAAAAGAGTTTGGATCCGAAGATGGTTCGCCAGAAGAGTAGAGGACGGACTGTACAACAAGCTGATGGTGGAGCTCAGGAACGAAGACACACGGGCATTCCAGAACTTCATGAGGATGCCTCCAGCCATGTTTGATGAAGTTGTGCAGCGCCTGACACCCAGGTTGACCAAGGCTAACACCAGCTTCCGGCCCAGCCTGGAACCGGTGCTCAAGGTGGCACTCACTCTGCGCCACCTGGCCTCAGGGACCTACTACAGGAGCATGCAGTACAGCTGGAGGGTGCCATCCAACACTATCAGCATTGTGGTCAGAGAAGTGGTGCAGGCCATCATCGAAGAATACAAGGAGGAGCTCCTCCAGTGCCCCTCCACTGAAGAAGGATGGAAGAAAGTTGCAGAGCAGTGGTATCAGAGGTGGAACTTCCCCCACACCGTTGGAGCCATAGATGGGAAGCACGTGGCCTGCAAAGCTCCAGCCAAGTCGGGGTCCACTTATTTCAACTCCAAGGGCTTCTTCAGCATCATCCTCTTCGCCATGGTCGATGCTGACTACAAGTTCATGTACATTGATGCTTCAGGCAACGGCTCATCTTCAGATGCCCAGATATACAATGCCAGTCACCTCAAGGAGGAGCTGGAACGCAACCTCATGGTGGGCTTCCCAGATCCAGACCCCCTGCCCAACGACACATAAGATGTGACCTACTTCATCGTGGGGGGATGACGCCTTCTCCCTCACAACCTACCTCATGAAGCCCTACACCTCCAGACTCCTCACCTATGAAGAGAGGATCTTCAACTACAGGCTGTCCAGGGCAAGGTGGGTGGTGGAGAACGCCTTTGGCATCCTGGCCAACAGGTTCCAGGTACTTCTCACCACCATGCAGCATCGCCCAGAGACCGTGAGGAGGATCATGGAAGCTTGCTGCATCCTGCACAATCTCATGCGCACACGCTACCCAGTCTTGCAGAACAGGCTTGTGGACCTCCAACAAGGCAATGGGGACATGGAGCCTAGGGAATGGAGGCAAGGGCGAAACCTGATAGACACTGAGGATGTGCAAGGCCCCAACAGAGCCTCACATGAAGCGAAGAAGCAGCGCAACCTCCTGAGACACTGGTGCAACTCCCCAGCTGGAGCAGTGGAGTGGCAAGACAGGATGGTAGATGCTTATTGGATGCTTTCTTCAGCCTGTCTCATCACACTGATGAGATTGGCCCATGTATGTTTGGTTGGGCTACAATGAACAGGGCGTTTAATAAAGAGTTGTGTTTATGTTGACATGTGTGGATAATTATTACATTATTATTGATAATAAAGGGCCGTAGGTGTGGCACCTGGGAGGGTGGACCATACAGTCCCACGATGCTTGCACTGGAGGTTTATCTATCCCACAGCTATTACCCATCCCAAAGGTATCCCTGCCCATCCCACAGGTATCTCAACCCATCCCACTGCTATCTTAACCCATCCCACAAGCATGCAAAGGCTTAAACCATTTCTAAAAGTTTCCACGAAGACTTTATTAAAAAAAAGAAATGAAGCAAGTGTGTGAATCATAAATAGACTTTATTAACAACAAGCTATACACCAAAAAAGAGTCTCTGGCACTCCTCTTGGTCGCTCAGTCCCAGGGGTGAAGGGTGCACGTGCTGTGGAGGTGACTGGTGCTGGAGTGCTTGTCATCAGCTCCTCCAGAAGCAGAAGCAGCAGAAGCGCCAGCCCCAGGAGAGTGAGCCTGTGCTGCAGAAGCCCCAGGAGAACCAGAGCGAGGGCCAGGGGGCGGGATGGTAGCCCTGTCCCTCTTGCAAGGGCTGGCAGCAGATGGCTGAGGCTTGCTGTGCTTCTGCATGGTTGTGGGGTTGCTGGCTGGCAGGGAGGCTGGCAGGCACCAAGGCTGGCAGGAAGGCTGGCAGGGAGGCAGCCACCAAGGCTGGCAGGAAGGCTGGCAGGGAGGCAGGCACCAAGGCTGGCAGGAAGGTTGGCAGGGAGGCAGGCACCAAGGCTGGCAGGAAGGCTGACAGGCGGCAGGCATGCACCAAGGCTGGCAGGAAGGCTGGCAGGCAGGCAGGCACGAAGGCTGGCAGGTAGACATGAACCAAGGCTGGCAGGAAGGCAGGCAGCAAGGCTGGCAGGCAGACATGCAGGCAGGGCAGGCAAGGCAGTTGATGTGTCTGGCAGCAGGTCTTTCCTCTGAATGGCGACCTGCTTCCGAGCTGCTTACGTTATATCCACGGGGCTGACGCAATGCATCCTCCTCATATGCGCAATTAACGCTTAGCATCCGCTAGGCTTCCACTGTGCGTCCGCTCTGCATCCGCTGTTCATCCGCTTCATCCGCTCTGCATCCGTTCTGCATCCGCTGTATCTGTTCCGCGTCCGCTTCGCTGAGGCCCCCCGGAAGCCCTGCGGTTGCGCCATCCGCTCCCATCCGCTTCCATCCACTGGGCTTCCGTTCTGCATCTGCTTTGCATCCGCCCTGCATCCTCCCCGCGTCCGTGTTATCCGGTCCGGTTATGCAAATTTTTGCCCCTTTTGAGAGCGGATAACAACGGATGGAACATTTTGCTCATCCGCTGTGTCCTTTTTGTATCCGTTGGCCAGTGTGACATGGGCTTTAGCCGACTGCCAGTCTTTTATTATAATCCTAAATTCATTAATTTTACTGTATATAAATAAAATTCTTTTTTGTGGGTATTGGTTCTGCAGGTTGACCAACCAAGCTTTTTAGATGAGATATGCTGTTTTATTTCCTGAGTGATTTTTCCAGCAGGACCTTATAGTATACTCATTCAGGCAGCCAGTTCAGTGAACTGTAAAATGTTCCTTCCACTTAAGTATTAGGATTGTAGCCCTGATGCCATAATTTTTATTTTATTCTATTTTTAAATTCCATCGTTAGCTAAAATGACTTCATGAGCAAGACCGCATAATAATCCAGAGCCCCATTTCTATCAAAACCATTTAAAAATCCCATTTTGCAAAAATAAATAAACCAATAATCTATAACAGTTTTAGGATTTAGCAACAGAATTAAGGTGTATTTTAATTGCTATTCTCTCTTTCTTTTTCCTTGGCATGGGCTACAACTTGCATCCTAGTATTGGAAAATTAATGTCCTTCATTGTTAAAAGTGTTTTTGTAATCTAAACTGCTACCAAATTATAACGTATATATTATGCATATACCTTACACTAATGCATAAATTAAAAGAGATGGTAGAAACTAAACTCTGACTCATTATAGTTTTCAATTATGTATTTTTCACTGTTCTCCAGAAATTTAATTATTTCATATTTCAATAACTATGTTTTTGGATCCAGTCTACTCTGTGCTTTTACTTGCCATTGTGACAAGAAAGATAGGTCTGAAATTATTTAAGCCATTCAAAAATCAGAAATGCTGTATATCTCCAAACTACTCAAAATTTCTGCTTCCAGTTCTCCAGAACTGGTCAGAACCTGCTGAATACCACCTCTGCTCCTCTCCTTGAAAGCAAAACTTTCCTCTGCATTTTTTCCTTTGTCAGTATAGTATCTCTATTTCTGGAATATATTCTGAATTTTTCAGGTGAAAGCCATTACAGATATATGAGGCTCAGTTGCAAATGTTGTGATTTTAAAAGGTAGTAGCATCCTTTGTAAGATTTTTAAAAATTATTAAATAACAATGTTGCTTCCTGTATCCTTGTTTTTTAATATTACAATGGAAATATATAGGGATAGTGAAGCAGAGGAAGAAATCTCTTTTATTAAAAAGTATAGGGAAGAATTGCTTTTGATTTTCACTGTGTGCTATAATCCTATTCATTATACAGGGTTGCTATTTTCCCCTTGCTCAGTGATGAAATTAAAAGCAAACCATCTGCCCGCTTGTCTAGTACAGAAAACTAGAGCAAATTGCAATAGAATTACTGTCACAGACAAAAACAGGAAAGTCTGTGTTACAAAATTCTTCTTCTACCTTGAGATGTATAGTATAGGGCAGGGGTCTCCAACCTTGACAACTTTAAGACTTGTGGACTTCAACTCCCAGAATTCCTCAGTCAGCTTTGCTGGCTTGATGTGAATAAAGCAAGAAAGTTTTGGATTCAAGAATAATTCTGAATTATAGTAGTCTTGGAAAATGGGGCTTTATAATGTTTGTAACATAAAATTATTATTTAGTTGGTCAATGACCATAATAATAAAGAATATCTATGTATCTCTCATCTGTTTGTCTATCTGTCTCAAACATTTAGAATATTTATTTGCTGTGTGAATAGTTCCATCATATTGTTTTACCCCTTTGACTGAATATGTGCCATCAAGTTGGTGTTGACTTTTGATGACCATATAGACCAAGGGTCTTCAAACTTGGCAAGTTTAAGACTTGCGGACTTCAACTCTCAGAATTCCTGAGCTAACATGACTGGAGGAGTTGAAGTCCACAAATCTTATACTTGCCGAGTTTGAAGACCCCTGATATAGACAGATGGCCTTAGGATAATCTGTCCCCAACATGATTCTCCAGATCTTCCAATGCAGTATTTATTAATACTGTAGTTGATTCCATCTATATGCTGCTGCTTATCTACTTTTTCCTTCCCCTTTCCCAGCACTACAGACTTCTCAAGAAAGCTAAATCTTTGCATAATGTGTCCATAGGTACATAATGTATCTGAGATGGTCATTTGCGCTTTGAGTGAGTATATGCATCAACATATTTTCATTGGGGGAGACAGAGAAAGAATGCATATTTATTTATATGGTGAAGTAGAATGGATGAGAAAAAGAATGAAAAGACCTTCAAATTAAATCAAACGGTTTCTCATTTCTCAAAAGTTTTTCACTGTTTTCCTTTTCCTGCCATTTATATTACCCCAGATTATTTTTGGAAGCTGAGGACCTGTTTGAACTGTATGAGCATAATTAATTTTAGACATAGATAGATAGATAGATAGATAGATAGATAGATAGATAGATAGATAATAGATATAGATACATGGTTATTTTCTTTGGTAAAGAAGGAAATTTTAAAACCAGGTGGAATTTTGAGTATGAATAGAATGCTTAGCCTAACAGAGCATTCTATCCAGCAAGAAAGTTTCATCTTACATAATATCTAATACAGAGACTGATTTTATATAGATTATAGATCTGCAAACAACCAGAAAAGTTGCAATTTCTGTTTTTTCTTTTTTCCATATTATTGTACATTTGAATGTATTTATTGCTGTAGTATCCTTTCTCCCCTAGTGTACAAAAATCTCAGAAAAGCATATATGTTTATACTTTTACCCATTCAGAAAATGAAGTGTATTTAGGCATTTAGAAAAATGAGGAATATTTTTTTCCTTCAACGATTAAAATGTTAAATCAATAGTGGCCTCGTGTCAAAGGAAAATCTCTGTAATACCCCCAAAAATATCATAATTCAGCATAGTGTTTTTGTTGCTGAATGATTATGTTAGTTTGATTCTTTAAAAGACTACTTTATTACTGTAGTTAATGTCTATGTGGTGCCAAAACAAAACTGTATGGGTAATATGCAATAAAATTGAGTAAAATATGAGACATAATAGCACAAACATTACATCTGAAAAACAAAGACATCTTAATGGAATTATCAAGGGACAATGAAATGACCAGACTTCCTAGTTTAAAACTGGCTCCATCAAAAAGTTATTCAATATAAAGAGTTTCTGAATTGCCAGTTGAAACTGGGCCAACTAAAATCTCTTGCGGAGACAATTTGGAGAACTAGGATGCCTTAATTGAACAGTGAGCAACATCCTTCTGCTCATTGACAAGCCAGATGGAGCAAGAGCAATATGTCATTGAAATCATGCCATTGTTACTCTTTTAATTATGCTTTTTTCCTTCTCTCATCTCCATATAATCCCTGCCACTCTGCAAGCTGGTAGTAAAAAGTAAAAGTGTTCTTTGCTACTTTTCTTTAGAGAGAAAAGACATGTTTGAAAATCACCAGAGATATCCTGAGTGCAAGCCAATATTCTTTAAGAGAAGCTGGCTGGATCATAGTCTCTTCAAAGCGAGTAGCCCCCTTTAGATATTCAGAGTATTCATCACCTCCAGATGAGCTATTAATCATTAATATCATTCAAGCAGTGGTGGTATTCAGCAGGTTCTCACCAGTTCGGAAGAACCGGTAGCAGAAATTTTGAGTAGTTTGGAGAACTGGCAAATCCCACCTCTGACAGGAGATTTTACAATATTCTTCCCCTGCCACACTCACCAAGCCACTCCCACAGAACCGGTAGTAAAAAAAATTGAATCCCAACACTGATGCAGACCATTCTGGGAACCCCTGAGAACTTGAGTTGAAAATAAATAACAACATTGTATAGAAAATCCAGGTTTGGGGACCACCTTCCAGGAATTGTAGGATGGAATAGAGAAGGTTAAATAATTTATAAAAACAAAACATTGCCATCAAATTGCCGAGCAGTGTCTGCTGAATTAGATATACTTACCTTTTATATATATATATATATATATATATATATATATATATA
>BLBF01000037.1:7885274-7908904 GCA_015471245.1 Laticauda colubrina
ATATATATATATATATATATATATATATATATATATATATATATATCAGCCTTGACATAGTACCTCATTATGAAAAGTTCTTCTCAATGTTGGTGTCTTTTGACACCAAAATCTTTTTCTTTTAATTTCTCCACATGAAAAAGAAAAGAGGTTTATCGTTTGTTGTATTTTAAGGCCCTGTCACACTGCTCAACGGATGCAAAATGGACACAACGGATGAGAAAAATGTTCCATCCATTGTTATCCGCTCTCAGAAGGGGCAAAAATTTGCATAACTGGAGCAGATAAGAAGGATGCAGGGAGGACGCAGGGCAGATGGAAAGTGGATGTGGAACGGAAGCCCAGCGGATGGCACATCCGCTAGGCTTCCAGGGGACCTCAGCAAAGCGGATGCGGAACGGATACAGCGGATGCAGAGCGGATGCAGAGCGGATGCAGAGCGGATGCACAGCGGATGCACAGCGGAAGCCTAGCGGATGCCAAGTGTTAATTGCACATGCGGGGAGGATGCATTGCGTCAGCCCCGTGGATATAACGGAAGCAGCTCGGAAGCAGGTCACCATTCAGAGGAAAGACCTGCTTCCAGACACATCGACTGCCTTGCCTGTCCTGCCTGCATGTCTTCCTGCAAGCCTTGCTGCCAGCCTTGCTGCCAGCCTCCCTGCCGGCCTCCCTGCCAGCCTCCCTGCCAGCCTTGTTGTCTGCCTGCCTGCCAGCCTTGCTGCCAGCCAGTCTGCCTGCCAGCCTTGGTGCCTGCCTGCCTGCCAGCCTTCCTGCCAGCCTTGGTGCCTGCATCCCTGCCAGCCTTCCTGCCAGCCTTCCTGCCAGCCTTCCTGCCAGCCTTGGTGCCCGCCTTGGTGCCCGCCTGCCTGCCAGCCTTGGTGCCTGCATGCCTCCCAGCCTTCCTGCCAGCCTTGGTGCCTGCCTCCCTGCCAGCCTTCCTGCCAGCCTTGGTGCCTTGCTTCATACACTTGCTTCATTTCTATTTTTTAATAAAGTCTTGGTGGAAACTTTTAGAAATGGTTTAAGCCTTTGCATACTTGTGGGATAGGCTAAGATAGCAGTGGGATGGGTTGAGATAGCTGTGGGATGGGCAGGGATACCTATGGAATGGGTAATAGCTGTCGGATGGATAAACCTCCAGTGCAAGCATAGTGGGACTGTATGGTCCACCCTCCCAGGTGTCACACCTACGGCCCTTTATTATCAATAACAATGTAATCATTGATCCACACATTTCAACATAAACACAACTCTTTATTAAATGCCCTGTTCGGGCCACTCAACATACATGGCACAATCTCATCAGTGTGATGAGACAGGCTGAGGGAAGCATCCATTAAGCATCTATCATCCTGTCTTGCCACTCCACCGCTCCAGCTGGGGAGTTCCACCAGTGTTTCAGGAGGTTGCGCTGCTTCTTCCCTTCACGTGAGGCTCTGTTGGGGCCTTGCACATCCTCAGTGTCTATCAGGTTTCACCCTTGCCTCCATTCCCCAGGCTCCATGTCCCCATTGCCTTGTTGGAGGTCCACAAGCCTGTTCTGCAAGACTGGGTAGCGTGTGCGCATGAGATTGTGCAGGATGCAGCAAGCTTCCATGATCCTCCTCACGGTCTCTGGGCGATGCTGCATGGTGGTGAAAAGTACCTGGAACCTGTTGGCCAGGATGCCAAAGGCATTCTCCACCACCCGTCTTGCCCTGGACAGCCTGTAGTTGAAGATCCTCTCTTCACGGGTGAGGAGTCTGGAAGTGTAGGGCTTCATGAGGTAGGTTGTGAGGGAGAAGGCGTCATCCCCCACGATGAAGTAGGGAACATCTTGTGTGTCGTTGGGCAGGGGGTCTGGATCTGGGAAGCCCACGATGAGGTTGCATTCCAGCTCCTCCTTGAGGTGACTGGCGTTGTATACCTGGGCATCTGAAGATGAGCCGTTGCCTGAAGCATCGATGTACATGAACTTGTAGTCAGCATCGACCATGGCGAAGAGGATGATGCTGAAGAAGCCCTTGTAACTGAAATAAGTGGACCCCGACTTGGCTGGAGCTTTGCAGGCCACGTGCTTGCCATCTATGGCTCCAACGGTGTGGGGGAAGTTCCACCTCTGATACCACTGCTCTGCAACTTTCTTCCATCCATCTTCAGTGAAGGGGCACTGGAGGAGCTCCTCCTTGTATTCTTCGATGATGGCCTGCACCACTTCTCTGACCACATTGCTGATGGTGTTGGGTTGCACCCTCCAGCCGTACTACATGCTCCTGTAGGTGGTCCCGGAGGCCAGGTGGCGCAGAGTGAGCCCAGGTTCCAGGCTGGGCCGGAAGTTGGTGTTTGCCTTGGTCAACCTGGGTGTCAGCCACTGCACAACTTCGTCAAACATGGCCTGGAGGCATCCTCATGAAGTTCTGGAATGCACGAGTGTCTTCATTCCTGAGCTCCACCATCAGATTGTTGTAAAGTCCGTCCTCTGCTCTTCTGGTGAACCATCTTCATTCCCAGACGCTTCTTGGCCGCCCCTTTTTCTTCCCGTAGTAGAGTTTACAGAGCCTGCAGATGGCTTCGCACTGTTGCAGAAGGATGGTGGCTGCCAAAAGGACTGTGTTACGATCCACGGTGGACATGACTGGATGCTGTGGAAGAGGAAGAGTCAGATGAAGGCTGCAGAGGTCTGCAGCAGGGCTGCTGGTTTGGAAGTGAGATCCAGATGTGTTGCTCCCCCTTTTTATAGGCAGTATAGGTGTCCCTTTGCATCCTCTAGGCATCCTCTAGGCATCCTCTAGACATCCTTAATATCCGAGATAGGTCCCCTCTGCGGACGTTTTTTCCGTTTTACATGCTTTGTTTCCGTGCTGCATCCACTAGGCATCCGTTCTGCATCCGTTCCGCGTCCGTTCCGCTTCCTCCCTGCGTCCGAGCGGATGCGAGTTGCGCGGATGCGGAACGGATGCCTAGCGGATATAGCGGATGCGTAACGGATGCGTAGCGGATGCAGAACGGATGAATTGGATACATTTTCCGCGCAAAAGTTTTGGGCAGCTCAAAACTTTCTGAGCAGATGAAACGTCCATAAACGGATGCTGGACGGATAGAGAGGAAGCAAAACGGAGGCAGTGAGTACATCACGTTAACCAACGGATGGCAAGCTTTTTTGTCCGTTTTACATCCTCTTTGCATCCGTTGGTGCAGTGTGACAGGGGCTTTACTTCTATTACTGATGTGAGTTCTAAAGTTGGAACCTCACCAATTCTACTCATATTTTCACCTTGTGTTTGCTTTGCTGGATTTACTGACTCTTTGGAGCTCATTTTAACTTGCTGATTTGATACTGAGATTTTGGGTGAGTTTGCTATTTTATATTTTAATTTTTATTCTGTTAGTCTGAAATATTCTTTGCGCAAAGTTATTTGTAAATATGCTAATAAGTACAATGATAAGATTCCTATTTAAATAAGATCTGTCAAATCTAACTGTGTCTAGTAATCTACAAAATCATAAGTATAGCCATGCCATTTGAACACAATTGGAAGAAATCTAAATTAAAAACTTGTTCTTCAAATTCCTTATATGCATCTCTTTGCTACCGCCTAGTGGTTGATTGTAAAATAGTTTTATATAGCAGTTCTATTCCTCCAGCTGAGTATAACTTAGATTATGGTATCTGTTTCAGTTTTAATTGTCAAGAAGGTTTAATTAATTTAGTTAAGTAGATGAGAAATCCCCATTCTTGCCCTCATTTTTTTCTATAAATGCTTTAAAGTGCATGTGTCGCAGCTGAAAGAAAGGTGATCTTTTTTTGTACCAGATCTAGGCTGTGAAAATTATACAACCTCTACAAGGCTATGAATGATTTATTTTCTGTTATCTATTATCTATGTTTTACAGCAGCGGTCACCAATAGGTGGGCCACTGGTAGGCCATGAGAAAATTTTGGTGGGCCCCAGAGAAATCTCACCCCCAGAGCACCCCTCCAAAGCAATTAATCCAGGCTGCGCAGAAACACAAGGCTGCACCGTCCACATGGCCCACGGGAACTCTCCCCGGCCACTCACCCCTTACCCAGCAAACTTGCCTGCTAAGTTGCTATTTTTCCTTTTTCTGACCATCAGCTGTTCTGCTGTGCTGAGAGATTTAGACTAGCTAGGAAGCAGGAAATGGTTGAATTTCTTGCTTTCTAGCTAATCTTTCGATCTTCATCTCTGCCGAACCTCCCTTAGGACTGAAGGTTTGCTTGCAAGCAAATTCATGAAGACTCAAAGCAAGCAAATTTGAGAGACTGAGTTAGCCGATGGCAGATAGATAGATCTCTGAATGAATCTGTGATTCTGTGAGCAACTCAATCTGCCTGCCTGCTTTGCCTGATTTTGGGTAAAAGTTGCTCTTTTTTAATAAAAAAAATCAATATTTATATAAATATTTATAATATTTACATACAAGCCATGCCCAGCCAATCACATGACCACCAAGCCACACCCACAAATTAGGCCATGCCCACAGAACCTGTTAGTGGTCCCTGGGATCTAAAATTATGAGTTTGGTAGTCCTTGAGGTCCAAAAGGTTGGCAACCCCTGTTTTAGAGGGCTAGCAATACAAATCTACTTAGAAATAAGGCCCATGGATTTTGATCGGGCTTACTTCCAATTAAATGGGGCATATGGATATTTAGAACAACAATCCCATGCCCCAGACAATGGGACATGATCAAAATTACCCAATGTTCCTGCAAGCAAAGCCAAAGAAATAGAAAATAGATTAGCAAGGAATTTGGCAATAAAATCCAGAAAATGACCTCCAACTGATTATAAATGATAAAGATTAATGCCAGGGAAGATGGGAGTGCTGAAGAACTCAGTTCCAAAACTTAAAATAAATGATGAGAGTCACACTTCTTTCATTTTAAGTGCATGATTCTTGCACCAGCCTTTAGATTGTGCACTTAGGAAGGCAAATGAAAGATCCTATCCAGTTGTAGTTTATTTAGAATATTCATCACATGAGCCGAATAGAAAAATCCCAGACTTTCATAAGGTTCACTCAAGCAATATGAACTTCCAGAAGACAAACTTACATTCATTGCAACTACTTGCAAGTGAGCAAAGATTTTGTATATACAAACAAATGTATATGTGCTTCCACATGGGTCAGGATGTTTAGATAAAGATTACCTGGATGAAGCTAAGATGCATTTTGAAAGCATAAAACCCACCCAGCACAGATTATAGCAGCATCCTTAATTCAGTTATGGGCATCTGAAGTCCCAGGACCACAAAACCCTTAAGACCCTTTTTGTGTGGGCTCAGATCCCTTTCAGCCATCATTGCAGAAAACTGTCAGCATCATTTCTTCCACCGTAACCTAGGAAACAGGAGAAAACTATACTGCTTGTTTGTTTGTTCATATTTATTTATTTATTTATTTAACTTCTATGCCACCCATATTGCATAAAAGTGACTCTAGGTGGCTTACAATCAATAAAAACAAAACATTAAAATTTTAAAATAATAAATAGTAACACTAAAACAGTCTTTAAAATTAGTCAATATGGCAAAGAAGGCAGCAAGATGCACACAACGAGGAAATGGGGATCTTATCTTGGTCCATTAACCACTTCCAGAATGACATGCTCCCATTGGAGTCCCAAGCCAACTTGGCAGAGCCAGGTATTTAGGAAGGCCAAAGTGGTGCAGATCTCACCTTGGGGAGCAAAATGTTCCAAAGAACAGGAGCCATGACTGAAAATATTGTTCTCCTGGTCCAGCCAGAATTCCTTGGCAGACAAGGGCCATAGCATGTTCCTTTTGCTGTTGCAAACAGAATGTGTTCAATACCGTTGAATACAGTTTCTCACTATATTTTATATAAATATAATATTATATGCTCTAAAACTAAAATAAAGTCCACTCCAATTCTACCCTAAACTCGCTTTGCCACCAAAAAACTTCTATCTGGGCTTTAATTAATATAAATCATGCTATTTACTGCTGTGTTCTACAAAATCTTCCCACAGCTGTACAAGACTGAGGAAGTAAAAGTAGCATGGATGTCATGGATCTCTTAAATTCTAGTCTGGTATAAAACCAGATTCTTGAAAACTTTAAGAGCTCAGCCTTAGAAACTGCCCAGCCAGTTTCAGTGAATAAATTAAAACAGTTTCTCTTCTTATATGTGGGTTGTGTTGTCTCTTCTCACCTAGACTACATCTCTCTTTTGTTTCCTTCCCACAGTTTCTTGTACTTGTTTGCTCTTTCTCTACCATCTAAACAGAATAATGGTTATATGGATGCTTAAGCAGACTTGAAGAATTAGAACCAACTCATGCATTCAGAGAACATTGTCTATATTTCAACTCAAGAAAAGCCACTAGAACCTTGCTTCTAAACCGGAAGAAAACAATACTAATATGAAATCTGTCCCTATTACTGATCCTTACCCTGCTTTTATTTCTTCTGTTTTAAGTCCCTATAGCAATTTTACTTCTTTCTGAAGTAGGATAAACCATACCAAATTTTATATGTTTTGAAGCTACGTTGGGTCATTGTTGGAGACCAACCATCCTAGTTGGGAGGGCTCAAATAGGAAACTACTTTGAAGTCATTATATAAATAGAAGAGGACGAGGTGATCCCCATCCCTAAATTCCTTTGAACCTTACCTAAACTTTCCCAGGTAAAAGTTATCAGTCCAAGATGATTCCTGTGGAATAGGCATTGAACAATAAAGTAGCTACTTTCAAACTCTTTGGTTTGGGTCTGGTTGTTTGCCCCCTACATCTTGGGGACATAGTAGGAAAAAAGAAGATGCTGCCAAGGTATGTTTGTGTTGTAACTAGGTACAAGTGAGGAAAGGCTCTACATTTCAACAGTATAGCTAGTGCCCTAGTTTTTATTGAACGATTGTGTCATGAAACAATACTATGACTACCGTATGAAGTTTAAAATGTGACATATGCTATGTAATATTATCTTCTTGCCTTGGTTTTGTACTATTATTTATAATATACATGATAGCTTTTTTTTTTTGCAGTTATGTCTTTTTGATACTTTAACCTGGACCTGTAAAAGTAATTGCTTATATTTCATTCTTGTTGTGCTAATGAGCTTTATTTAGCAGGAAAAGACTTATTTTGTGTTTTATCCTCTTGATAAAATAAAGTCATGCTGTCAACTGCAGAACAGCACTATATATCATTAGATCCACATGAGTACTGAAACAACTGTCCTCATTTGCAACTGTCCTCATTCACTTTCCTCATTTGGGGAGGGTAGATCTAATTTCTTAAAGAAAAGCTTTCTTACTTCCTGGTAAATAAATAAAAAAATGCTTGGTTTATGTATCCTGTAGCATGATAATACTCTTTTATTCATTTATAATTACTGTCTCCTCCAGGCAATTGAACCAAGGTTCATTATAATTTCCTTACTCACACTAATCTATTTCATTCCCATCAAATAATAATATTAATTCATAATAGAAAATTATAAAAATTGCCTGTTATAATTAAGCTTTAGTTGATTAATCCATTAATTAAACTGATCGTGAGTCTCAGAGGATCATAGAGGTTTTGTGCTTTAAACCAGGAGTGTGTATCAAGAAGGTTTAAGGCATCCATTTTGCTCTTTAAACTCGAGACTTCATTAATCCATCATTCAATAACTTTAACACTGTGAAACAACAATATCTGCCTGTCCCAGGTCCTTGTGAAGAACTTAATAGCTCTAAATATCTGACTTACTGTGCAACCAACCACAATAACAACAAATAGCAATACCTACCCCCCCCACCCCCCCAGTGTAGCTACCATCTTCCTTCTTACAAGTTTTGGAAGCTTTTGTAACTTTTAGAAGCCTAGAAATCTACAAGTGATACATTAGCAGAGTTTCTGTGTAAGTCTAAGTTTAGCTGAAAATCAGCTCAAATGGGATTGGAGAATGGGATTGGAGAAGTCCAGGCTGACTGGTAAAAAGGCATTGGCAATTGGGATGATCCATATCTCTATTCTCCCATTTACTTTAGGCACTCTTGAATGCCTTCTCTGGAATTAACAATGAATTGATTGCTCTTCTTTTATTTGCCTCACTTGTATAGGTGTTTGAAGATCAAATTAAAATGAAATGGGGAAAGAAGGAAGAATTGGTTTCATAATTCAGAGAAGAGTCAATTTATTTGGAAATTGCTAATGAAATCTGCCTTTCTCATTTTATTTGTATAAAGCACCATGGTTAGGTAGCATGCCTGCTTGTCACACCAAGTAAATTGCCTTGTATTTTGACACTACTTCCTATAAATGATACTTGGCCCCCCACAATGTTGCGTAGGTAAGTGTGTATCTCAGGGATGTCAAACTCCCATTGTCATGGTATCATCACATGACATATCATGACTTTTTCCCCCTTCACTAAACTGGGCATGAGCGTGGCCAGTGCGTAACACATCCAGCCCACAGGCTGCGAGTTTGACAGCCCTGATGTATCTGAATAAGCATTATACTACTTCACTGAAGATAAATTCTAGGGCTCTTTTGAGGTGCTTCTCTCCACAATAAAATAAACAGCCTTTTTGAGAATTGTCCTCTTGGCCAGCTGGAAGAATTGCTGGTCAGTTTAAAAAGGGGATAATGATGATACTTACTGAGTATTGCAAAAGTAATGCTTAGTGTAAGAGTGATGCAAAGCTGGTAATTGTGTGAAAGGTGCTTGAGATTTCACTGCTGCTCCTTTTGACTGCTGTGATGTTGGAATAACACCATTGGGCAGATTGTACAAAATGCACCCGCCAATTTTTACATGTTTGCAATAGTAGGAAAGCACCAGAAAGCTAGCTAGCAGAAGCAAAATACTGCATGCATTAGTTTCAGGTTTTCTCCTATAGAATGAAATATCATTTTAATGGATTGAAAGGGGTGAAGAGGGGATGTGTTATTCCAGCAACATCCATTAAATATTAAAGTATGTAATTGCAGAGATTATATCATTAGCATAGCAATGTTATCACTATGCTTGACATCACTATGTCAAATATGATGCAAATTATTCATTATACCATATAATGGTATATACCATTATACAAGTGACATAAATCAATGAAGAAGTTTGCCTGTTGCAGGCCAAGATCAAGGTGTGTTAAACTATGGTTTTAAGTTTGTCTACAACCTTTTGCATGAAAATAAGAATTCATAGGATTTCACTTTTATTGCTCTTTTGGAGCAACAGATTTTATGGAGAATTACTACTTTGCCATTGTCAAAAAGAAATCTCAATTAAAAAGATGAAGAAAACCAAGTTTATCATAATTACGATTCTGGATGAAATTAAAGTCACAGATTGCCCTGGTTGACAGCCAAAAGTCTTAATTTTCCTGCAATCAGCTCCTTCAAATCCTTGATAACAATGACAAGTGAATTTCTCTGCCATTGTCTGAAGGTCAGTTGAAGATGCTACCCCTCTCACAGTTACTCCACTCTTTGAAGCTTTGATTTGAAAATTCTGAGGATTTAAATGAAGATAATCCAAAGCTTTCCAATTTCTTCGTATGCACCTTCCATTATTCTGGCACAGATGCTGGCTGCACAACTCCGCAGCTTTGGTTACATTGGTGATATAGGGACCTAACTTAGAAGCAATGAATTCCTTCACCTTTGTGCAATTGGACTGCAAGAAAGAAGAAATATGCAAATCATGGGAAGGCTGTCCAATGCCATGTCTATAATATATATATGATCTTACTTTCCAAAGCTTTAAAATAAAGTTATAGGTTTTTGCCAAATGTTCCTTGAAATTTCTCCTACTCATAAGAAAAAAAATGGATAGATAAAAACTGAGTTTACTATATTAAATAATATTGTGTCAAAAGGAGGACTTTTAAGCAAGTTAAAGATTTTAAAACAATGACTTTAGTTTACCTCTGATGATGTTAAATTCATGTCTCCCCAAATAACAATTCCTGCAGCTCCCAAGGCAGCACTCTCACCAATTGTGCTAACAAGATCTTGCTACACAGGAACAGAAGAAAATATTGTCGGTCAATTATTGTATATCATCACTGGTGTCATTAAAAACATTAACAGCATCATTATGAGGTACCCCATTCAGAGTAGCCAAGCTTTCAGAAGAATTAGTAACTAATTGCTGCAAATATTCATGTTTTAATGTGGTTCATCTTCAATCAGTTGTATATCTGTAATAAGGGTATTTTGTTATTTCAATTTCAGCATGCCAATATGAAGATAAGTTAGATGTTGCATCTTTGCCATGAATCTAGAAAAACCTTGCTGTTAAAAATATGAGATCAGATATTATTTTTTTTCAACATTACAATATTGGGGGAGAGGGAGAAATCTAAAACATCTCTACTCTGAGCCATTTTTCTCAATTTTAGATGTACCCTCTAAAACTTATATCAGATTATTTTAAAAAAAAATCATTTGTATTTATATCAGTCTTATTCCTGTCTTCTAAGGTTGCATTTTATGTATTCTGCTGCAATAAACTGTTATTATAGGGAAAAAAGAAGCTCAAAACAAAAATGCAACAATACGGTAAACCATACACTAACCAACTGGAGATACAAATAGAGGGAGAGAGAGAGAGGAGGGAAAGGGAGAGAGTGGAAGAGAAAGAGGGTGAGAAGAAGGAAGAGGGAGAGAGTGGGAGAGAAAAATGGGGAGGGATGCATTGTGCAGATGAAGCCCTAAGGTCTTTAACAGATGCGATTAAGTTTGTTTTGTGCATATAGCATATTCATTTCATGCTGGTTGACTTCAAATATAGAAAGCCAAACCTGAGATTTATAAATGTTCAAATAAATATTCAAATCAAAGCATAAATTATATAAACAAATAAGCAAATCCTGAGTCATTAGTTAGGCAAGAGGAGTGAGAACAGTCAATTAAAAGGAAAAAAGTAAATAATTATTCAGACATAAAATGTCTGCACACAAAGATATGATATGATGTTGAGATGTGTTAAAATAAATAGTTTTGAATAATTTCCCCCAAAATATCTAAGGTTGTAATTCTATATGCCTTGAAACTTTTTTTTTACTATGAAGAAATGTTGGCTTAGAAGAGAAATGAATTGAGAGCTAGTGATAATTGTAATAGTTACAGCATTCCAGATACTTTGACATTATGCTTCTCTTACCTGACATTAAAATGGATTCAATGTCATAAATAAACATGTATTTATTTAACTTGCACCTCCACCACAATCTAATGACTCTTAGCAACTTAATTCACAGATTTTCCACTCCAACTACAGGCAATGGCCATTAATCAAATCTAGGAGTTGTATTAGGAAAAGGAAGGACCTCACTGACAGCATGATGTTAGGTAATTGTCTGAGGGTGTAAAAAGGAGTCAGGAATGATAAGAATGTGGTAACTGGGATGTGATTAGTTAGCTGGGAAATGGTGAAGGAGAGAGAGAATTTGCCCTGTATTTTAAGAACCTAAAAAGAAACTTGCTGGATCAGAGCAAGATCTTATTTAATCCAGTATTATTTTCCCGTTGTGGCCAATCAAATGCCTTTGGGTGTTCTTGGTTGAAGTTGAATGTGAATTAGCTCTTCCTGATTAAGGAGTTGCACTGGTCCACGGCAAATGGTGCATTTGTTCCAGAGAAGCCACAGAGTTGATGATCTCCAGAGAGCTTACCATAGAAAGAAATAACAAAGGCTGATCTCTGTAGTCTAGTCGAGTGTATACAAATACTGGGAGAGAATAATCATGTGCGGTCATAAAGGAAATCCTCATGGATTCTTTCACTCTAAACTGTGAAAAGCGTAATGTGCTTTCACTGCTTCCGAGAGATTTCTTAATGCCAATGGAGGGATATAATGCTGCACTGCTATTCCACAACCACAACAGTTCATTATTCCTCATGAGTTCATTTTCTGGACATGAGCCAGTATAGTTCTGCTCATGGAAATTGTAATTGTGGCAGTCAGGATATAAGTAATATCCCCAGAGGCCCTTGGGCCTGCTTTTAATCCCCAGTTCAATTGTTTCTTTCATGAAAGCCTTAGCACATTTCTCAAAAGAAAATTTAGCTAAACGTTCAATAGCATTTGCAGAAATATTATTTTGCAGTTTAGAAATTAGTTTTCTCGACTGCCTCTTGTAAATGTTTTTGGCGTTCCAGTTACGCTCCCATTGGGGTCTCCAGTGTTCCCAGTCTATGACTGCCAACCCAGTGAAATCCTTATCAGGAATGTAGTAGTTGATATCTTGGTTAGCTTTCTGTAGATGCATTTGCAAGCTGAAATTTTGAGGGAGGCCACCGTTGATTGGGATTTCTTGGGATGTGTACCAGGGATAATATCCCAGCCTGTTGACATAAAATATAGTCACATTCTGTCCTCTTGCTTTGGCAAATGGACTTCCGATCACATGGAACATTTTTAAGTTGATTGTGATATTATATCGAATGGAGCAATGATCTGTTGGTGCATTCCAGGCAGCTATGAAAGGCATCCGTCGAAACACAGGAAGCTGAGCAGACTTCAGGGCCAAAGCAGAACTCCACATAAATGACATCTGTAACCAGAATGTAGAGTGGACCTGTTAGGAAATAGAAAACAATTTTAACTTTTATAGTTAGTTTACTTTGTTGGTTAGCCCTTGGGCCACATCAAAGTGCAGAGTTCCAGACACAAATTATTACAAAAATCTGATAAAAACTTTTTTAAATGGAATTGGATAAAATACAGGAATTTAATACATAGATAAAATTTGACAAAATTATATTTCAGTGTCACCCCTACAATGTACAATCAGTCTTAAGCCCCTGTCACACTGTACCAATGGATGGAAAGAGGATGTAAAACGGAAAAAAAACACTTGCCATCCATTGGTTAATGCGATGCATCCGTTCTGTACTCACTGCCTCCGTTTTTCTTCCTCTCTATCCATCCAGCATCCGTCTATTGACATTTCATCCACTCAAAAAGTTTTGAGCTGCTCAAAACTTTTTGAGCGGAAAATGTATCCAACACATTCGTTCTGCATCCGCTAGGCATACGGGGAACATCCGTTCTGCATCCGTCATCATCCGTTACTCATCCGCAACATCCGCTAGGCATCCGCTGCACATACGCGCAACTCAAATCCGCTCCAGCGGTAAAGGGACACAGGGAGGAAGCAGAACGGACGCGGAACAGACGCGCAGCATTAGTAGCACAGACGGAGAAAGGATGAAAGCAAATGCTTTCAAACAAACAAAGCTTGCAAACAAAGCATTTAAAACGGAAAAAACGTTCGCAGAAGGGACCTATCTTGGATATTAAGGATGTCTAGAGGATGTCTTGAGGATGCAAAAGGACACATAGGGGAAAACCTCCGGGAAGAAAAGGAGGCGGCCAAGAAGCATCTGGGTCCGAAGATAGCTCGGCAGAAGAGCGGAGTACGGACTGTACAACAAGCTGATGGTGGAGCTCAGGAACGAAGACCCTCGTGCATTCCAGAACTTCATGAGGATGCCTCCAGCCATGTTTGACGAAGTTGTGCAGTGGCTGACACCCAGGTTGACCAAGCAGAGCACCAACTTCCAGCCCAGCCTGGACCCTGGACTGAAGGTGGCACTGACTCTGAGTCACCTGGCCTCTGGAACCACATAAAAAAACATGCAGTATACATGGAGGGTGCCATACAACAGCATCAGCATTGTGGTCAGAGAAGTGGTGCAGGCCATCATCGAAGAATACCTGGAGGAGCTCCTCCAGTGCTCCTCCACTGAAGAAGGCTGGAAGAAAGTTGCAGAGCAGTGATATCAGAGGTGGAACTTCCCCCACACCGTTGGAGCCATAGATGGGAAGCACGTGGCCTGCAAAGCTCCAGCCAAGTCGGGGTCCACTTATTTCAACTACAAGGGCTTCTTCAGCATCATCCTCTTCGCCATGGTCGATGCTGACTACAAGTTCATGTACATCGATGCTTCAGGCAACGGGTCAGCTTCAGAGGCCCAGGTATACAATGCCAGTGACCTCAAGGAGGGGCTGGAATGCAACCTCATCATGGGCTTCCCAGATCCAGACCCCCTGCCCACTGACAAGTCAAGTGTCCAGATAAAGTCTGCAGGTAGCCACCCAGTCTCTGGCACTCTTCTCTGTCACTCAGAGGTGTGCCCAGTCTCAGGGGTGAAGGGTCCAGATGCTGTGGAGGTGGCTGCTGCTGGAGTGCTGGTCTGAAGCGCCACTGGGGTGCCTGGCCCCAAGAGGACAACAGGGGACGGTGTGTTGAGGAAGCTCTCAGACAGCTGGCTCAGCCCCATAATGTTGAGAGCTCCTTCCTCCATGCCATGAGTTGTCAGTCCCAATACCGACGACAGATGTACTGAGGCCGGGCTTGGCTGTGGGGTGGAGGAAGGAGAAGTGTAGTGGGGCTGTCTGGTCTGCAGCTGTGTGAGGACTGGCATGGGTGGCATCGGTGGCGTGGGTGGCATCGATGGCATCAGTGGAACCGGTGGCAACGGTGGCGTCCGATTAGCCTGTGCCTGGACTGGGAAGGGCTGCTACCTGTGCTGCTGGACCTCCTGGTAGCCGTAGCCCTGGTGGGTGAGGGCCTTTGGAAAGCCTTGGAATGGGAGGGACATCACCTGGGGTGGAGGAGCAGACCTGGACTGGGTGGGAGCAGGTTCCTCTGGATCTGGAGGGTTGTGAAGCATCTCGGTGATCCGGTCCTTCACCACCTGGTACTGGGGTTCCGCCATGTCCATGAGGGTCTGGTTGACATAGGTGAGGAAGGGCTTGCGGTTGAGTCAGTGTATCAGCTGAGAGAGAATATCTATGCTGCTCCGGATGGTGTCCCTGATCTCCAGCAGGACAGTGTGGCTCTGTCCCTCCTGTCTGCCTCTCTGCCTTTCTGTGGAGGTGGAGTTGGAGGTGGATGCGGGTAAGACTGTGCTGGAAGTGCCGTCTCCTTTCTCCCACTGCACCAGGGAGTCCTGCATGCGCTCCACCACGGTTCAAACAGCTGTCCACGGGTTCTCCATCATGACACGCTCCAAAGAAACCTGCTTGGAGACAGGAGCTGACTCTCGGCTGGAAGAGGACTGGCTCTCAGCAGGCTGCCTGAGACAGAGGGTTGTGAGAGGGACTGTTCCTCGGTGGTGTATCTCATCCTCCAGGAAGCTGCACTTGGCCATGACATAGGTCTCTCTGTCCGTCAGCTTCACAGTGGCCTGGCCAGATTTCTTCAGGTGCAGCTTCCCGTACCAGGTGTGCATGTACTTCCACCAGCCGAGGAGCACCTCCGAAGTGTAGCCCAGGCTCTCCGCCTTCTCTCTCCAAGCAGCCTGCTTCCTTTTGGTGTCCCTGTACAGCCAGTGTCCCTTCTGCCAAAGATAGTCATTCTCTCTCAGCCACTACAGCACTTCATCCTCATGTTCCTCCTCGATGGAGTATTGCCTCCTCTCCCGTTCCCACATATGTCTCTTCTTCCCTTTGGCAGGACCAGATGGGCCCTCATCAGAGAGGCTTCCACGTTGTAGGGGCTGCTACCAGCAGCCGCAGCACCAGCAGCAGCCGCACCATCAGGATCATCATCAGCAGCAGCAGCAGCACCAGCAGCAGCACCAGCAGGACCAGGAGCACCAGCAGCACCAGCACCAGCAGCGCCAGCAGGACCAGGAGCACCAGCAGGACTAGGAGCATGAGCAGGACCAGGAGCATGAGCAGGACCAGCAGGACGAGCAAGACCAGGAGCACGAGCAGGACCAGCAGGACGAGCAAGACCAGGAGCATGAGCAGGACCAGCAGGACCAGCAGGACGAGGAGCAGCATCAGCAGAGTAAGCACCAGCAGAAGCACCACCGCCATAAGCAGCATCAGCAGCTCCTCCAGAAGCAGCATCAGCAGAAACACCACTGCCAGAAGCAGCATCAGCAGAGTAAGCACGAGCAGAAGCACCACCGCCAGAAGCAGCATCATCAGCTCCTCCAGAAGCAGAAGCAGCAGAAGTCCCACCGCAGAAGAGCGAGCCCGTGCTACAGAAGCCCCAGCAGAAACAGTGAGGGCCAGGGGGTGGGAGGGTGGTCCTGTCCCTCTTGCCAGGGCTGGCAGCAGATGACTGAGGCTTTCTCTTCTTCCCCATGGTTGTGGGGTTGCTGGCTGGCAGCAAGGCAGGCAGGCAGGCAGGCACCAAGGCTTGCAGGCAGCCAGGCACCAAGGCTGGCAGGCAGGCTGGCAGGCTGGCAGGCAGGCAGACAGCAAGGCTGGCAGGGAGGCTTGCAGGGAGACTGGAAGGCAGGCTGGAAGGCAGGCTGGCAGCAAGGCTGGCAGGCAGCAAGGCTGGCAGGCATGCAGGCAGGCAGGCTGGCAAAGCAGGCAGGCAGGCTGGCAAGGCAGGCTGGCAAGGCAGTCGATGTGTCTGGAAGCAGGTCTTTCCTCTGAATGGTGACCTGCTTGGGAGCTGCTTCCCTTTATATCCGCGGGGCTGATGCAATGCATCCTCCCCGCATGCGCAATGAACGCTAGGCATCTGCTAGGTTTCCACTGGGCATCCGCTAGGCTTCTGCTGTGCATCCGCTTCATCCGCTCGGCGTCCGTTCTGCATCCGCTGTATCCGTTCAACGTCCACTTTGCTGCGGCCTCCCGGAAGCCTTGCAGATGTACCATCCACTCCCATCCGCTTCCATCTGCTAGGCTTCCGTGGAGCATCCGCTTTCCATCCGCCCTGCGTCCTCCCTCCCGTTCCTTTCTGTGTTGTCCGCTCTGGTTATGCAAATTTTTGCCCCTTTTGAGAGCGGATTACAACAGATGGAACATTTTTCTCATCCGCTGTGTCCTTTTTACAAACGTTTTGCATCCATCGGCCAGTGTGACAGGGCCTATGCTGATCTCAACTGAACCATTTTGTTCAAGTACTGTGTTGTGTTAAATGTCAAGGAAAAAAAATCCTCAAAATATAAAAACATTTAGGCCCAACATTTTATTCTTTAATGGGCAAGTAATGTTATGCAGAAGCATGGCAAGGAAGCAAGGGAGAGTAATGCAAAGAAATTAGGACATGAGAGAAGAAAAGAAAAGGAAATAGAGCCAAATCAGCCAAATGGATACAACTCCACCCAATATATTTATTTATTTTTTTTATTTTATCCAACCATTATTATTTTTACAAATAACTCAAGGCAGTGAACATATCCAACACAACTTCCTCCTCCTATTTTCCCCACAGCAACAACCCTTGAGGTAGGTTGGGCTGAGAGAGAGAGCGACTGACCCAAGGGCACCTCATTGGCTTTCATGACAAAACGCAGAACTAAAACTCACGTTCCCAGTTTCTGGTGCCTTAACATTATACCAAACTGCCTTTCTTGGCTTCTTTCTGTGCTTGTCAGCATCTTTGCTTCAGTGGTGGGATTCAAATTTTTTTTTACTATCGGTTGTGTGGGCATAGCTTGGTGGGCATGGCAGGGGAAGGATACTGTAAAATCTCCAGTCAGAAGTGGTATTTGCTGGTTCTCCGAACAATTCAAAATTTCTGCTACCAGTTCTCCAGAACTGATCAGAAACTGCTGAATACCACTTCTGCTTTGCTTCCATCCCTATCCATACATTATTTGAATATATAATCTTCTGTTCTTTGACTTTGTCACTTTTCTTTCTGGCAAGAAAACATCTTGAGTCTTCCTCTCAACTCATTCATTCTTCCTGTTTTGCAGTTCACCACTGATTCATTCTATATAATACCTATTTATATTTGTCACTCATATTTATATTCATTCCACATTCATTCATTCTTGAGCTTATCATTTCTTCTTTTACTACATACTTCTCAAATAACACATGTCCACTGTATTCTGTTTAAGCCCATGTCACACTGAACCAACGGATGCAAAGAGGATGTAAAATGGACAAAAAACCTTGCCATCCGTTGGTTAACGTGATGTATCCGTTCTGTACTCACTGCCTCCGTTTTGCTTCCTCTCTATCCGTCCAGCATCCGTTTATGGACGTTTCATCCGCTCCAAAAGTTTTGGGCTGCCTAAAACTTTTGCACGGAAAATGTATCCAGTTCGTCCGTTCTGCATCCGCTTCGCATCTGCTACGCATCTGTTACACATCCGTTACGCATCCGCTATATCCGCTAGGCATCCGCTGCGTATCCGCGCAACTCGCATCCGCTCGGATGCAGGGAGGAAGCAGAACGGACGCAGAACGGATGCAGAACGGATGCCTAGCGGATGCAGCATGGAAACAAAGCGTTTAAAACGGAAAAAACGTTTGCAGAGGGGACCTATCTCGGATATTAAGGATGTCTAGAGGATGCCTAGAGGATGCCTAGTGGAAAACATATACTGCCTATAAAAAGGGGGAGCAACTCGCTTGCATCGCACTTTCAGAACAGCAGCCCAGCGGTGCAGACCTCTGCAGCCTTTGTCTGTCTCTTCCTCTTCCACAGCATCCAGTCATGTCCACCGTGGATTGTAACAATATCCTTTCGGCAGCCACCATCATTCTGCAACAGTGCAAAGCCATCTGAAGGCTATGTGAACACTACTGCGAGAAAAAAAGGAGCCACCCAAAAAGAGTCTGGGTCCGAAGATGGTTCGCCAGTAGAGCAGAGGACGGACTGTACAACAAGCTGATGGTGAAACTCAGGAGCGAAGACACTCGGGTGTTCCAGAACTTCATGAGGATGTCTCCAGCCATGTTTGACGAAGTTGTGCAGCGCCTGACACCCAGGTTGACCAAGGCAAACACCAGCTTCCAGCCCAGCCTGGAACCTGGGCTCAAGGTGGCACTCACTCTGCGCCACCTGGCCTCAGGGACCTCCTACAGGAGCATGCAGAACGGCTGGAGGGTGCCATCCAACACCATCAGCATTGTGGTCAGAGAAGTGGTGCAGGCCATCATCGAAGAATAAAAGGAGGAGCTCCTCCAGTACCCCTCCACTGAAGAAGGATGGAAGAAAGTTGCAGAGCAGTGGTATCAGAAGTGGAACTTCCCCCACACCGTTGGAGCCATACATGGGAAGCACGTGGCCTGCAAATCTCCAGCCAAGTCGGGGTCCACTTATTTCTACTCCAAGGGCTCCTTCAGCATCATCCTCTTTGTCATGGTCGATGCTGACTACAAGTTCATGTACATCGATGCTTCAGGCAATGGCTCATCTTCAGATGCCCAGGTATACAACGCCAGCCACCTCAAGGAGGGGCTGGAACGCAACCTCATCGTGGGCTTCCCAGTTCCAGAACCCCTGCCCAATGACACACAAGATGTGCCCTACTTCATCGTGGGGGATGACGCCTTCTCCCTCACAACCTACCTCATGAAGCCCTACACCTCCAGACTCCTCACCCATGAAGAGAGGATCTTCAACTACATGCTGTCCAGGGCAAGACGGGTGGTGGAAAACGCCTTTGGCATCCTGGCCAACAGGTTCCAGGTACTTCTCACCACCATGCAGCATTGCCCAGAGACCGTGAGGAGGATCTTGGAAGCTTGCTGCATCCTGCACAATCTCATGCGCACCCGCTACCCAGTCTTGCAGAACAGGCTCGTGGACCTCCAACAAGCCAATGGGGTCATGGAGCCTGGGGAATGGAGGCAAGGGCGAAACCTGATTGACACTGAGGATGTGCAAGGCCCCAACAGAGCCTCAAATGAAGCAAAGAAGCAGCGCAACCTCCTGAGACAATGGTGCAACTCCCCAGCTGGAGCAGTGGAGTGGCAAGACAGGATGGTAGATACTTAATGGATGCTTCCTTCAGCCTGTCTCATCACACAGATGAGATTGGGCCATGTATGTTTGGTTGGCCTACAATGAACAGGGCGTTTAATAAAGAGTTGTGTTTATGTTGACATGTGTGGATCAATGATTACATTATTATTGATAATAAAGGGCCGTAGGTGTGGCACCTGGGAGGGTGGACCATATAGTCCCACTATGCTTGCACTGGAGGTTTATCTATCCTACAGCTATCCTAACCCATCCCACAGCTATTACCCATTCCACAGGTATCCTAACCCAAACCACAGCTATCCTTACCCATCCCACAAGCATGCAAAGGCTTAAACCATTTCTAACAGTTTCCAGCAAGACTTTATTGAAAAAAAGAAACGAAGCAAGTGTATGAATCAAAAATATACTTTATTAACAAGAAGCTATAAAACAAAAATGAGTCTCTGGCACTCCTCTTGGTCACTCAGTCTCATGGGTGAAGGGTCCAGGTGCTGTGGAGGTGGCTGGTGCTGGAGTGCTTGTCATCAGCTCCTCCAAAAGCAGAAGCAGCAGAAGTGCCAGCCCCAGAAGAGCAAGCCCGTGCTGCAGAAGCCCCAGCAGAACCAGAATGAGGGCCAGGGAGCGGGATGGTAGCCCTGTCCCTCTTGCCAGGGCTGGCAGCAGATGGCTGAGGCTTGCTGTGCTTCTGCATGGTTGTGGGGTTGCTGGCTGGCAGGGAGGCTGGCAGGAACCAAGGCTGGCAGAAATGCTGGCAGGGAGGCTGGCAGGAAGGCTGGCAGGAAGGCTCTCAGGGAGGCTGGCAGGCAGGCTGGCAGGCAGGCAGGCACCAAGGCTGGCAGGTAGACATGAACCAAGGCAGGCAGGAAGGCTGGCAGGGAGGCTGGCACCAAGGCTGGCAGGAAGGCTGGCAGGCAGACATGAACCAAGGCTGGCAGGAAGGTTGGCAGGAAGACATGAACCAAGGCTGGCAGGAAGGCAGGCAGCAAGGCTGGCAGGCAGACCGGCTGGCAGCAAGGTTTGCAGGCAGGCTGGCAGCAAGGCTGGCAGCAAGGCTGGCAGCAAGGCTGGTAGCAAGGCTGGCAGCAAGGCTGGTAGCAAGGCTGGCAGCAAGGCTGGCAGGCAGACATGCAGGCAGGGCAGACAAGGCAGTCGATGTGTCCGGCAGCAGGTCTTTCCTCTGAATGGCGACCTGCTTCCGAGCTGCTTCCGTTATATCTGCGGGGCTGATGCAATGCATCCTCCCCACATGCGCAATTAACGCCAGGCATCCATTAGGCTTCCGCTGTGCATCCGCTAGGCTTCCGCTGTTCATCCGCTTCATCCGTTCGGCGTCCGCTCTGCTTCTGCTCTTTCCGTTCCACGTCCGCTTTGCTGAGGCGCCCCAGAAGCCCTGCGGATGTGCCACCCACTCCCATCCGCTTCCATCTGCTGGGCTTCCGTTCCACATCTGCTTTCCATCCGCCCTGCGTCCTCCCCGCGTCTGTGTTATCCACTCCGGTTATGCAAATTTTTGCCCCTTTTGAGAGCGGATAACAATGGATGGAACATTTTGCTCGTCCGCTGTGTTCTTTTTGCATCCATTGGCCAGTGTGACATGGGCTTTACTTACACAATTTTCCTTTCATACCCAGTTTTTAGTCCTGCATAACTAAATAAGTAGAAGTATGCTTTTATCATTGGACTTCCTGCATTTTAAATAAACTTTTTATTACTTTTCTATCAGCATAACAACATTCCAAAAAAATCCATCTTTTTTATTTTTAATATTTTTTTAATGAGCTACACAATATATATCCTCCTGTTTTTTACCTTTAGCTTTGTTTCTTTGCTTGTATCCATCAACTCCAAGGGAAGCAAATATATGTGACCCTTAGACTGAACTGTGGGTTTTGTGGTGCTCTCTGAACTTGGTCATTTTCTTGCAGACACTTCATTACCAAACTGCATAACATAATTAGTGTTAGAAGAGAGTGGAGTTTTTTCTCATTTTCTATACTGGTGGCTTGCCTGTCAGGGTTGATGGGAGAGGTCTTGGTGGTTTCTTTAATAGGCTGTTGTTTACTGTTTAGCTTTTTATCTCTAAGTTGGTAGTTCCTTGACAAGGCATTGTTTACTTCTTGACCGTTGGTCTAGTATCAATCTTGGTGTTAATCAAAACTCAGCCATTTCAAAATGGCTAATTCAAATGGTTAATCAAAACTCAGCCAGTTTTGATTTCTAGTTAGGAATTTTTGCTGGTGAAAAGTCTTTTGACTGTCGCTTTTAATGGTATATGTATCCTGTTTATCTCTTTGTATCTGCTGATAGTTAATTTGTCTGAGTCCAGGCTTCTAGGAATTCTCTAATGTTTTGGAACTTGGCTTGGTATAGGATGGTCACAGTTTCCCAGTTAAAACTATGGTTAAGTTCGTCCATGTGTTGTGAAACTGAAGAATTTTATGTCAGCATTCCAACTAAACTCTCCATTGCAGTTCAAAACTCAGAGACAAAGTCCATCAAAGTAAGAATTTATTAGAGGAGTCATGTTGGGTTATTTGGGAAAAACCAAAATCTGAATTCCCACATTTTCTTCTTCCCATACTAAAACTCACACCCTGCGCCATTTTATGACTTGCAAGTCACACTCTCCAATCCACCTCAATTCTGAACTCCCGCCAAGTCCAGTCACTCCCCACCAAAGTCCAGCAACTCATCCTTGATCCCAGGTGAAAGAATGTTGTTGTGGCTATCCTCCCTTTTCTCTACTCTCCCATTCCCACAGCTTGCCAATCCTCCCGTGGCAACCCTAAATCTGAATCAAGATGGATCTGAGCTGTCATTTTCATCATGTCTTCTGACTGCTAGCTGGTATTCATGTGAGTCTTCTATTTGTCATACATAGCAGCTGTTACAGTACTTACACTGCATGCTTTAGATCAGGGGTGTCAAACCCACATTGTCACAGTGACATCATGTGATGCATTTGGACTTTTTCCCCATCACTAAACCAGGTGTGGGTGTGGCCAGCATGTGAAGCATCCAGCTTATGGGCCAGGAGTTTGATAGCCCTGCTTTAGATGACTCCTCTTTTTTCTTCTGGAGCTGCTAGGTCTTTTGGTATGTTTTGAAGAGCTTCAGTTAGTATGGTGCTGTGGTGATACAATGTGGTTGTAATAGTCTGTTGATGTTTTCGATGTATGCAAACATTATAAAAGGTTTGCCAGACTATCTTGTTGCAAATTATATTTTTATCATCTATATAGATATTTATGCAAAATCTTCCAACAAAATATATTCCCATGCAACTTTATCAAAAAGCCCTGACCATTCAACCTAATATAGCACAACCAACACAAAAATATCATTTTAGGTCTTAAACAGTGGTTCAGAATAGATGATTTATAGATTTCTACAGTACAACATGATGCCTAACTCTGCTCACTGGATAACCAAGTGTTAGTGGTTATCTAGTGTTTCTCTTTATTTTAATCTTATGGAGTTTGCAATTGAGAACTGTTCTACATATAAGAAGCTTGAGTTTCTTACTCTGTGTGTGAATAAAACCATGTTGCATAAGAAATCAGTAGATATTCCAAGATCATTAATCATGGTCCATAAATACATACATAACCATGATCTTAAGCTTGGGATCAAAAACATCTCCTTCTAAAGAAATACTAGGCTTTTTTTGTTCAACTTAACTGAATTTAATTCAACTCAATAGAGTTGCAGAGGTTATCCTTTGCCACTGTAAATCACTGGATTCTATTTCAAGCACCTTTAAAATAAAACAAAGCTATTTAAAGAAAAGTTCAGAGTGTGGTTTTGTGTTAATTTAGGTGTATACCAAACACTGGCCTGGAATGTCTTTGTTCAAAAGCATAGTTTAAAAATATAGCTTTTCAACAGTAGGTTTTAAAACAGAAAACAATCACTTTTAGAATGGCCACTTATCTCTGTTGAGAATCTACTATTATGTCAAG
>BLBF01000037.1:7924316-7939159 GCA_015471245.1 Laticauda colubrina
AACGGTGTGGGGTAAGTTCCACTTCTGATACCACTGCTCTGCAACTTCCTTCCATCCTTCTTCAGTGGAGGGGCACTGGAGGAGCTCCTCCTTGTATTCTTCGATGATGGCCTGCACCACTTCTCTGACCACAAAGCTGATTTTTCTGGGTGGCACCCTCCAGCCGTACTGCATGCTCCTATAGGTGGTCCCTGAGGCCAGGTGGTGCAGAGTGAGTGCCACCCTGAGCCCAGGTTCCAGGCTGGGCGGGAAGTTGGTTTTTGTCTTGCTCAACCTGGGTGTCAGGCGCTTCAGAAGTTCATTAAACATGGCTGGAGGCATATTCATGAAGTTCTGGAACGCACAAGTGTCTTCGCTCCTGAGCTCCACCATCAGCTTGTCGTACAGTTGGTACTGTGCTCTTCTGGCTAACCATCTTTGGACCCAGACTTTTTTTGGGTGCCTCCTTTTCTTGCCATAGTAGAGTTCACAGAGAACTGTTGATGGTTTCGCAATGATGCAGAAGGAAGTTGGCTGCCGAAAGGATTTTGTCACAATCCATGGTGGAGATGACTGGCTGCTGTGGAAGAGGAAGAGGCAGATGAAGGCTGCAGAGGTCTGCACTGCTGGGCTGCTGGGCTGCTGGTCTGAAAGTGCGAAGCAGGTGAGTTGCTCCCCCTTTTTATAGGCAGTATATGTGTCCCTTTGCATCCTCTAGGCATCCTCTATGCATCCTCTAGGCATCCTCTAGGCATCCTCTAGGCATCCTTAATATCCGAGATAGGTCCCCTCTGCGAACGTTTTTTCCGTTTTAAACGCTTTGTTTCCGTGCTGCATCCATTCTGCATCCGTTCTGCATCCGTTGCGCATCCATTCTGCTTCCTCCCTGCGTCCGGGCGGATGGAGTTGCACAGATGCGCAGCGGATGCCTAGTGGATATAGCGGATGCGTAACGGATGCATAACGGATGCCTAGCGGATGCGTAGTGGATGCAGAATGGACGAATTGGATACATTTTCCGCACAAAAGTTTTGAGCAGCTCAAAACTTTCTGAGCGGATGAAACGTCCATAAACGGATGCTGGACGGATAGAGAGGAAGCAAAACGGAGGCAGTGAGTACATCACGTTTTAGAACGGATGGCAAGGTTTTTTTTCCTTTTTGCTTCCTCTTTGCATCCGTTTTTGCAGTGTGACAGGGCCTTAAGGACTCTGTAACAAGTGACATAATGCTCAAGTCAAATGCAGCTCTCAGTCTCATCCCTCTCTAGATTTTATATCAAAGCTGTTAAAGATCTATTACAAATAGAAAATGTTGACAATTTAAACTTGAATGTATGATGTAAATTACCCTAAACAATTGACATCTTCAGGATTCAGATTTATAAAATATGCAGTTATTGAAATCTTAAAGGTAAAGGTTCCCCTCACACATATGTGCTAGTCATTTCCAGCTCTCGGGGGCAGTTCTCATCTCTGTTACAAACCCAAAGAGCCAGCGCTGTCCAAGGACAACTCCTTGGTCATGTGGCCAGCATGACTAAATGCCGAAGGCACAGCAAAGAACACTGTTCCCTTCCCACCGGAATGGTCCCTATTTTTCTATTTGCATTTTTACATGCTAGGTTTGCAGAAACTGGGACAGGTAACGGGAACTCACTCTGTTACGTGGTGCTAGGGATTTGAACTGCCGACCTTTCGAATCAACAAGCTCAGTGTCTTAACCACTAAGCCACAGTTTCCTATATTGAAATCTAGGTGCACATAAAGAAACTGCATGAACAAACATGAGCTTTTTAAAATTTCCTTCTAAATATGCCACTTTTTTGTCTATTTCAATTTAGCTTCTTATTAGCAGGAGTTTGGAAAAATGACCCAAAGGTTGGCAACATCTTTCCATTGTTCCCAAATTCAGTGAGTGTAAGGTTTTCAAGAAACATGGACCAGCAATGTTCTTCACATCAATTCTGTCATGGTGGCATTTGATGATTAGCACATTAAAGTCATTGCAGCTGTAAAGCTCAAGGCATCTTTGCACATTACTCACTGTTGAAAAATTTTCAGGAGCTGTCAAACTGGAATGGCCACATTTGTCTTAGCCAGAACAAATGATGCTGATACAGCCCACAGGAAAGGGGAATAGGGAAAGTTTTTTTTAAAAAAGAAAAAACTCTGCAGAGTCTGAAAGAAAAGTTCTAATCATTTCAACATGTGCATGGGTTATATATCTAAAAATATTGAAGATTAAAAGTCTGCAAATTTTAATATGGATAAAAGCAGGAATGATATCCGTACAATTGATTTAGGAAAGAAAAAGTTAATATAATATAGCTTCCAGATTATTTCATTTCTGCTACTACCGGTGAACATTAGTTGATTAATATCACAGCTGCTGTTTATACTTTTTTATTTTGTAGGTGTTTTTATTGTTTTAGTATCTTTTAAATTATTTTGTTTTAGAATTTTAGAAATGTAAGACTCTCAGAGTTAATTGGTTGAATTAGGCAGCTATATAAAACAAACAAATAAATAAATACAGTTGCAATTGTCATTGTTTTTCTATAAACCATATGCTTCCCTTCCCAAGTAAATGAAAGAATTACTGAGGTTAAAAAAAAATCAATCAGTCAAATACTAGCAAGAAAGAAGAAACAGGAAAACTGTTATGATAATCACCGAATCCCCTAAAGAAAAAAGGAGAGGAATAATCTCAATAAAATAATATTAGTTAAGTTCAGGTTTTGGACAATACAAGTACTTAGCCATACAGTTTTCTTGGCAACAAAATAAATGTGAATAATGGGAGGGGAAGAGAAACAGAGAGAGAGGGAGGGAGAGGAACAGAAAAAGATAGGACAATGAATATCAGCAGATGGCCTAATCTAGCTATTCTTAGCTGATCCCAGATATAGGTCTTGTTAGTCCTTGGGCAGTCCAACTCAAACAGGTTATTGGTTAATCTTGAAAATCTACATATTCTTGGAAGAAAACGCTTGCAAGACTTCCTGAATGCAGCTACTAGGAACTGAAATTATCTGAAAACATCTGTTATTGTTGTTGCTTTTATTTCATATTTGACTCTTTTATTTTAGAGAGAGGTAAAAATATATTTTTAATTAATTCACAATCTGGAAAGACAGATGGGGAAGACACAAAAAGAGCAATGCGTATTTGCCATTGACTGCAAGCTTTAGATTTACATATATGATTATGGTGCTGTGAGAAGTGGAAAAGGTAAAGACACATCAGAAATATTCTGATTAAAATTAAATGTTCAGAAGGTTTTTATGATATGGATTCACTGAATCTATAATAACTAGGACCTTTCCTGATCCAGCTGTAATCTGAAATGTCTCTGAATTGGGAGGCGGAGGTGTCACCTTAGAATGGGTAGCTGGACAAAGGTCATCAAGAAGCAATTCAGTTAAAAACAATGTTACTTGCAAATGAATTTGCCACATTTAAGTTTAAGGTTCCTAATCAAACAAGGTATCTTCTTCCAAACATAGATCTTTTAACTTGACCAAAACAATGTCATGTTGAATATTTGGGGCTTTTTAAAGTACTTTGTGTCCAGGCACGCATTCTCTGTATATAAAACTATAATTTCCAGTTTATTTTTAGTAAACCTGTGTTGCAAACCTCCCACTCTCTGAAGCTGGCACAGATTGATAGGAAATGGCTTTTGTTTTGACCTAAAAGGATACGTGACCTCCTTGGAGAGAAGATGAATCCCATTATCCCATTAATTAAAGTTTTAAAACAGTACTTCTATACAAGTATTATTTAAAGGAAAATGACAATTCAAACAAAAAATTGTAATGATTCAGAACTCTGAAATTAAAAATAAAATCCTTCCCCAACCATTTTTTTTTTACCTCAACTATGTTGCAGCTTCATCAAGACATTAATTTAGGAATAAGTAACCTCTAAGTCAAAAAGTATAGTTTGCACATGCACTGTGCCATTGCAATCAAAGTTTGTTAAATAAGTTATAATGGCTTATTTTATCTATAACATAAAGCAATAAACCAAAGTTTACAAATCATAATGACTTAGCTCACAAATGATGCTAAAGCCCATGTCACACTGAACCAACGGATGCAAAGAGGATGTAAAACGGACAAAAAACCTTGCCATCTGTTCGAAACCGCGATGTACTCACTGCCTCCGTTTTGCTTCCTCTCTATCCATCCAGCATCCGTTTATTGACGTTTCATCCGCTCAGAAAGTTTTGGGCTGCCTAAAACTTTTGCATGGAAAATGTATCCAGTTCATCCGTTCTGCATCCGCTACACATCAGTTACGCATCCGCTATATCCGCTTGGGGTCCGCTACGCATTCGCGCAACTCGCATCCGCCCAGATGCAGGGAGGAAGCGGAACAGACACGGAACGGATGCAGAACGGATGCAGCATGGAAACAAAGCGTTTAAAGTGGAAAAAACGTTCGCAGAGGGGACCTATATATGATATTAAGGATGTCTAGAGGATACCTAGAGGATGCCTAGAGGATGCCTAGAGGATGCAAAGGGACACCTATACTGCCTATAAAAAGGGGGAGCAACTCATCTGCATCTCACTTTCAGACCAGCAGCCCACCTGTGCAGACCTCTGCAGCCTTCATCTGACTCTTCCTCTTCCACAGCATCCAGTCATCTCCACCGTGGATCGTACCACAGTCCTTTTGGCAGCCACCATCCTTCTGCAACAGTACGAAGCCATCTACAGGTTCTGTGAACTCTACTACGGGAAGAAAAAGAGGCGGCCAAGAAGCGTCTGGGTCCGAAAATGGATCGGGAGAAGAGCAGAGGACAGACTGTAAAACAAGCTGATGGTGGAGCTCAGCAACGAAGACACTCGGGCTTCATGAGGATGCCTCCAGCCATGTTTGACGAAGTTTTGCAGCACCTGACACCCAGGTTGACCAAGGCAAACACCAACTTCCGGCCCAGCCTGGAACCTGGGCTCAAGGTGACACTCACTCTGCGCCACCTGGCCTCAGGGACCACCTACAAAAGCATGCAGTACGGCTGGAGGGTGCCACACAACACCATCAGCACTGTGGTCAGAGAAGTGGTGCAAGCCATCATCGAAGAATACAAGGAGGAGCTCCTCCAATGCCCCTCCACTGAAGAAGGATGGAAGAAAGTTGCAGAGCAGTGGTATCAGAGGTGGAACTTCCCACACACCGTTGGAGCCATAGATGGCAAGCACGTGGCCTGCAAAGCTCCAGCCAAGTCGGGGTCCACTTATTTCAAATACAAGGGCTTCTTCAGCATCGTCCTCTTTGCCATGGTCGATGCTGACTACAAGTTCATGTACATCGATGCTTCAGGCTACGGCTCATCTTCAGATGCCCAGGTATACAACGCCAGTCACCTCAAGGAGGGGCTGGAAGGCAACCTCATCGTGGGCTTCCCAGATCCAGACCCCTTCCCCAACGACACGCAAGATGTGCCCTACTTCATCATGGGGGATGACGCCTTCTCCCTCAGAACCTACCTCATGAAGCCATACACTTCCAGACTCCTGACCCGTGAAGAGAGGATCTTCAACTACAGGCTGTCCAGGGCAAGGCGGGTGGTGGAGAATGCCTTTGGCATCCTGGCCAACAGGTTCCAGGTACTTCTCACCACCATGCAGCATCGCCCAGAGACCGTGAGGAGGATCGTGGAAGCTTGTTGCATCCTGCACAATCTCATGCGCACCCACTACCCAGTCTTGCAGAACAGGCTCATGGACCGTCAACAAGGCAATGGGGACATGGAGCCTGGGGAATGGAGGCAAGGGCGTAACCTGATAGACACTCAGGATGTGCAAGGTCACAACAGAGCCTCACGGGAAGGGAAGAAGCAGCGCAACCTCCTGAAACACTAGTGCAACTCCCCAGCTGGAGCGGTGGAGTGGCAAGACAGGATGGTAGATGCTTAATGGATGCTTCCTTCAGCCTGAATCATCACACAGATGAGATTGGGCCATGTATGTTGGGTGGGCCTACAATGAACAGGGCGTTTAATACAGAGTTGTGTTTGTGTTCAAATGTGTGGATCAATGCTTACATTGTTATTGATAAAAAAGGGCCCAAGGTGTGGCACCTGGGAGTGTAGACCATACAGTCCCACTATGCTTGCACTGGAGGTTTATCTATCCCACAGCTATTAGCCATCCCAAAGGTATACCTGCTCATTCCACAGGTATCCCTGCCCACCCCACTGCTGTCTTAACCCATCCCAAAAGCATGCAAAGGCTTAAGCCAATTCTAAAAGTCTCCACCAAGACTTTATTAAAAAATACAAATGAAGCAAGTGTGTGAATCAAAGATAAACTTTATTGAACAACAAGCTGTAAAAAAAAAAATGACCCAAGTCAAGTGTCCAAATAAAGTCTACAGGTAGCCAGCTACCCGGTCTCTGGCACTCTTCTTGGTCAATCGGAAGTGTGCCCAGTCTCAGGGGTGAAGGGTCCAGGTACTGTGGTGGTGGGTGGTGATGGAGTGCCTGGCCTCGAGAGGACAACAGGTGACGTTGTGTTGAGAAACCTCTCGGACAGCTGGCTCAGCCCCGTGATGCTGAGAGGTCCTTCCTCCATGCCATGGGGTGTCAGCCCCAGTACTGATGACAGATGTACTGAGGCCGGGCTTGGCTGTGAGGTGGAGGAAGGAGTAGTGTAGTGGGGCTATCTGATCTGCAGCTGGGTGAGGACTGGTGTTGGTGGCATCATTGGCATGGGTGGCATCGCTGTCGTCAGTGGCATCATTGGCATGGGTGGCATCGCTGTCGTAGGTGGCATCGCTGTCGTCGGTGGCATCGGTGGCATCAGTGAAACAGGTGGCAATGGTGTCGCCCGATGACTCTGTGCTTGGACTGGGAAGGGCTGCTGCCTGTGCTGCTGAACCTCCCGGTAGCCGTAGCCCTGCTAGGTGAGGGCCTGTGGGAAGCCTTGGAATGGGAGGGACATCACCTGGGGTGGAGGAGCAGACCTGGACTGGGTGGGAGCAGATTCCTCTGGGTCTGGAGGGTTGTGAAGCAGCTCGGTGATCCGGTCCTTCACCAGCTGGTACTGTGGATCTGCCATTTCCTTGAGGGTCTGGTTGACATAGGTGAGGAAGGGCTAGCGGTTGGAGGATGAGGAGTTGGTGTGGATCAGCTGAGAGAGGAGATCTATGCTGGTGTGGATGGTGTCCCTGATCTCCAGCAGGACAGTGTGGCTCTGCCCCTCCAGCTGTCCGGCTCTCTGCCTTTCTGCGGAGGTGGAGCTGGGGGGGGTGGATGCGGCTAGGACTGTGGTGGACTCGATGTCTCCTTTCTCCCACCGCACCAGGGAGTCCTCTACGCACTCCACCATGCTTACCACACCTGTCCGCGGGTTCTCCGCCGTGGCACGCTCCACAGAAACCTGCCTGGAGACAGGGACTGACTCTTGGCCGGAAGAGGACTGGGTCTCAGCAGGCTGCCGGAGAGAGAGGGTCATGAGAGGGGCTGCTGGTGCTCCTCGGTGGCGGACCTCACCCTCCAGGAAGCTGCACCTGGCCATGACGTAGGTCTCTCTGTCTGTCAGCTTCACAGTGGCCTGGCCAGATTTCTTCAGGTGCAGCTTCCCGTACCAGGTGTGCATGTACTTCCACCAGCCGAGGAGCACCTCCGAAGTGTAACCCATACTCTCTGCCTTCTCTCTCCAAGCAGCCTGCTTCTGCTTGGTGTCCCTGTACAGCCGGTGTCCCTTCCGCCACAGATAGTTGTTCTCTCTCAGCCACTCCAGCACCTCATCCTCGTGCGCCTCCTCAATATAGTATTGCCTCCTCTCCCGTTGTCGCATACGCCTCTTCCTCCCTTTGGCTGGACCAGATGGGCCCTCATCAGAGGGGCTCCAAGGTCGTAGGGGCTGCTCCTCCACACCACCACCACCAGCAGCAACACCAGCAGAATCATCATCATCATCATCATCATCATCCTCACCAGCAGGATCATAATCATCATCATCATCATCATCAGCAGCAGCAGCAGCAGCAGCAGCAGTAGCAGCAGCAGCAGGACCAGCAGGATCAGGATCAGCAGCAGTTGAGTAAGCACCAGCAGGGCCAGCAAGTCCAGGAGCACGAGCAGGACCAGGAGCACGAGCAGGACAAGCAGGATGAGCAAGACCAGGAGCACGAGCAGGACGAGCAATCCAGGAGCATGAGCAGGTCGAGCAGGACCAGCAGGACCAGGAGCAGCTTCAACAGAGTAAGCACCAGCAGGAGCCCCAGCACCAGCAGAAGCACCACCGCCAGGAGCAGCTTCAGCAGAAGCCCCAGCAGAAGCAGAGTCAGGGGCAGGGGGCGGGAGGTTGGCCCTGTCCCTCTTGCCAGGGATGGTGGCAGGTTGCTGAGGCTTTCGCTTCCTCCCCATGGTTGTGGGGTTGCTGGCTGGCAGGGAGGCTGGCAGGCACCAAGGCAGGCAGGAAGCCTGGCAGGAAGCCTGGCAGGAAGGCTGGCAGAAAGCCTGGCAGGAAGGCAGGCAGGCAGGCAGGCACCAAGGCTGGCTGGAAGGCAGGCTGGCAGGGCAGGCAAGGAACTCGAAGTGTCCAGCAGCAGGTCTTTCCTCGGAATGCTGGCCACGTGCGAGCTGCTTCCCTTTATATCCGGGGGGCTTACATAATACTTCCCACCCGCATGCGCAATTAATGCTCGGCATCCATTCTGCTTCCGCTGTGCATCTGCTAGGCTTCTGCTGTGCATCCGCTTTATCCGTTCGCTGTCCGTTCTGCATCCGCTGTATCCATTCTGCGTCCGCTTCGCTGAGGCCCCCCTGACGCCCTGTGGTTTCGCCATCCGCTCCCATCCGCTTCCATCCGCTGGGCTTCCGTTCCGCATCTGCTTTGCATCCGCCCTGCGTCCTCCCTGTGTCCATGTTATCTGCTCCGGTTTTGCAAATTTTTGCCCCTTTTAAGAGCGGATAACAACGGATGGAACATTTTGCTCGTCCGTTGTGTCCTTTTTGCATCCGTTGGCCAGTGTGACATGGGCTTAATATAAAAACAAGCCACATTCTGGTTTACTAGACTTGTATGAAATTTGAGAATAGTTAATGTCATTAATAGTTAATGTCATTAATAGTTAATAGTTAATAGAATCTAATTTATATATTTCTGCTTATTAGCCTACACTTTAAAACAAATTAAAAACAGTTACAATTGGTTTATTTTTATTTTTAACAGTTTTATACGCACCCTAGAAAATATAATTTGGCCAAATCTGAAATATTCTAGTAAAATTTCATCTCTGTGTTTTGTACAATATCTATTATCCCCATAGCTCCTTGCTGGTAGAATTTGTGTCTCATATTTGACCATATTACTTTTAATGTTAATGAATTAGTGATATTTGTAATACTGAATAAATAATATTGAACATTTTGTAGTGCTTAAGCCCCTGTCACACTTCACCAATTGATGGAAAGAGGATATAAAACGGAGAAAAATATTTGCCATCCGTTGGTTAACGCGATGCATCCGTTCTGTACTCACTGCCTCCGTTTTGCTTCCTCTCTAACCGTCCAGCATCCGTCTATTGACATTTCATCCGCTCAGAAAGTTTTGAGCTGCTCAAAACTTTTGAGCGGAAAATGTATCAAATGTGTCCGTTCTGCATCTGCTAGGCATACGGGGGACATCTGTTCTGCATCCATTACGCATCCGCTATATCCGCTAGGCATCCTCTGCGCATCCACACAACTCGCATCCGCTCCAGCGGTAAATGGATGCAGGGAGAAAGCGGAACGGACGCAGAAAGGATGTGCAGCATTTGTAGCACGGATGGAGAAAGGATGAAAACGGATGCAGCTCGGATATAAAGTATTAAAATGGACAAAACGTTCGTATAGGGGATGTATCTCAGATATTTAGGATGTTTGGAGGATCCATCCATTTTCATCCACTAGGCTTCAGTTCCACATCTGCTTTCCATCTGCCCTGCGTCCTCCCCCCATCCGTTCCTTTCCATGTTATCCGCTCTGTTTATGCAAATTTTTTCCCCTTTTCAGAGCGGATAACAAAGGATGGAACATTTTTCTCATCCTCTGTGTCCTTTTTACAAACGTTTTGCATCCATTGGGCAGTGTGACAGGGCCTTTAAGTGTCATGCCCCTGTCGGAATCTGATTTGGAGGGGGAGGCCAAGCAGCTGTCAGGGAGTGGGAGTGTGGCTCCATTGGCTGTGGAAGAAACTGGGGGAGGGCAAAGGCTGGCTGGGCAGAGCAGGGGTGAGATAGAGCAAGGGAGAGGGAATTTGGAGGAAGACCCAGTCCCACCCCCCTCTTCATCCTAGGGTATGCAGGGAGGAACGGAGAAGGGAACAACATGAGTTGCATGGCTTATGGGGTAAGAAAGAGCCCTGATTCCCTTCATTAGCTGCAGCTGGGAACACAATGTTTAAAAAGGGAAGCTGCACACAGCAAAGCAGTTAGGAGCAAAACCTGAATTATCTGGTATTGTTGAGGCTTGTCTGCATTCCTGGTGTCTTCCCAACTGGCTATGTTTTGCTGGGCTTTCAAATCTGCAATTCCTTCTCCTGCCCAGTCAAGTTAATTACAGCAGCGTGGTTTGTGTGGATTTTTATTTACAATTTATATGTAGTTTGTTTTGGGACTGAATTTCCTCCACTTAAAGACTGTTCTTGGGACAATTTTTTCTCCAGCTGAAGGTAACCTGGACATTGGGAGCAAAGTTGGAGTTATTAAAGGGACACTCCTTGCTTATTTGACTGTGTTGCCTTTGTGCTACACCCTGGGTTATCACATTAAGACTGGTACAATCAGATCTGAACTGCAAAGATAGTAGCAAAGTACCAAAAGCTTCATTTGCAATTATAATCTTTTAAAAACATCTAACAATAGGGTTTGTTGAATTTAAATTATCAGATTATAAAATGGTCCAGACTATAAAATGTACATTAGCTTTAAAAGAGAAAAAATAATAATCTGCCTCTGCATTCCAGCATCCATCCAGTATTCATCTGGCTGGTCGGCTTCAGCACGTTATCGCAGCCCCAGCATTTAGTTCATCAGGGTTCCACTCCACTGCACCACTACCGGTCAGCTGAGCTGAGCTCCTGCTGTCACTGGGGAACACTGGAGATATTGCTGCCAAGCAGCTGATTGGTGATTAGATTTTCCTCCCACGATAGTGCCAATCAGCTGTTGCCACCATCTCAGCCTGTTCACCACAGCCCATTTGTCACAGCCATTTACCACGGGGCATTCGCTGCCGCTGCAGCCCATTCTTCACTACAGTCCATTTGTTGCAGTCTGTTTGCTGCCACTGCAGCCTGTTCACCATGGCCCATTAGCTGCAGCCCATTTGCCACCACCACAGCAGATTCACTGCAGCCCATTCACCACCAGGAAGCTCAGCAGTGATGCCTGCCACCATGTAGCAGCGGCAGTGATCTCTGCCACCTAGAACAGCTGATTGATACCGCATCAGCCACCCTCCCCCCTGCTGCAATATTCGTTCTGTAAGACACACAGACATTTCCACCCACTTTTTGGGGGGAGGGAAGTATGTCTTATAGTCTGAAAAATATGGTAGATTACACTGCATTGTTGGGCCCTATGCTCATAATAGATTTAATTGTGTTTGTAGAAGAGGTAAATACATTATGGGAATACCAACATTGAGCAAAATGATTAATAACCAAGAGGATATGCAAAACACAGTTATATACAACATTTTACTTATTCCATGCAATGGTTACAACATTCACATCTACTCTATTGATCTGTTTATGCATCCTGAGGCTGGAGAAAAGGATCTGGAAAAAAAACAGAAAATAAGCTTCTCCACTGCAAAAATCGTCACCAAAGCATAGCACTATGGAGAACAAACCACCCAAATGTTGGTTACAGTGCTTGTCTGCTCAATGGAAAGGGATAGTGATGTCATGAGAAATTGTTAATACTTTTTCCAGTGAAATATACTGTAGATACTGTCATCCCTGAATTTGGCTGAACTGCAGCCATTTTCTTTTGTAGTTTTTTTTCCTTTGAGGAATATGCCTGCTTCAGAGTTCTTATTGAATGAGACGTATTACTTGGAACCTTGATAGATATTTCTTGCACAAAACTAATGAGGACTATGTTTGTCCACCATGGTGGGTGGACTTGATTATTCTGTCTTCTACTGGAACTACTTGTAAAGTGGCTTGACTAGATTTAATGTGTTCTAAGAACAGGGGTTTGAAGTATCTGAGAGACTGTTATTTGAAGTATCAGAAGTATTAGATGAGGTATCTGAAACACTGTTATCTTGAAACACTGACATGTTATTTCTGTTCGCTTTTGAAATAGCCCAGATTTATTACCTCAACAATAAAAGAGAAGGACTAAGTCTAGAAAACAACTGAGCCACATAAAAAATATAAGAATCGTTCATTCCTAAATTAAACTCCTAGCAGTAAAATTAAATAATCCCAACTGAACTCATGGATTGACTTTTAAGTAGACTCCAACTTAATAATATTCAGAACTAAGTAGACAGAGCGCATTGTCAATACTGGTGAGGTACACCAGGGTGCAGAGGTCAGAAGGGTAAAAAAAGAAAGTCAAGGATGGCAGTCATAGGAGCATGATCAAAACCCCACTCCTTTTGTATGGGCTTTGACTGTTGTGACTGCCATCTTGACCTTCTGCAGAAACCTATTATCTTTCCATAGGGACACCAGTATAGTGCCTATTTCAATAAAGGAGCATTGTAATAGGGGAATCTGTCCCTAGATTAGTTTGTGCAATAATTAAAATATTAAAAAGCAATGAGCAAAGGGGAATCCAATCTTCTCACTGTAGAACAAAAGGTCAGCATCATCCATCTGGCTTATAATTAAATTAAGATCATTACTCTGTTGTCAGACTCAGAAACAGAGACCTAGTCTGAAATAACTTCCCAGTTGTCATGGGTATCGTTCATCCTAGGCAAAGTAATCTCAGCATTTTAAAAGGTTGTAAAGATAAGGTAGAAACAAACAACAACAACAACTTCCCACAACAGAAAGTAGCATGATAAAGTAATAATTAAAATATCAAAAAAATCTGTCTCTGAACAATTTTTGGAAGCCATGTATTTATGGGATAATTACTGTGCTATTTTTAGTACTGCATATACTTATAGCAAAATCAGAAAAATTAGGAAGGCAGGAATATATATTGAGTAAGGAATTTCTCTTATAATTTGTTCAGAGGAAACACAGATAAAATATCAGTCACAATTTGAATATGTGTTAATGTTCTGCATTTAATTTGTTATTAAATTACAAATTGTGTATTAGTGATATAATATTTCATTCTCCACCTCTAAACAGTTGAATCATTGATACTGAAGAATTAATCATTTCCTCTAATAATGATTTCAGGTTATGAAGAACAATCAGAATGGAGCCAAAATGAGGCAACGGTGAAATGAGAGTGTGTGTGGTGGGGTGTAACTTGCAAAATGTGTAGAAACACAAATAGAAAAATCTAATGAGGCAAGACAAAATAAGGATTAATGAGAATTTACCACAGTGGGTAGCCACAGAACGTTAAGAAAGAAAAATGGAAAGTGCAGAGACAGTAAAATAGAATTTCTAATGAGAAGAAACAATCGGATGAAAAGCCCACATTGGAAATTATTCCTGTTGGGCAGATAGTTTTAATTCTACATTTTAATGTTTGTTTCCATTTGTAAATTTTTCATGACAAATCACAAAAATTATGTACAGAGAAAATGTACTTTCTAGGGTTACAGTTTACAGGTTTTGAAATTATCTAATATTTTTTCTAAAGCAGAAGTTAAAAGATATTACTTATTAAAAATAATATTAGTCCACAAGAGTATATCTAATTTAAATGTCTAATTCATTGGGCAGGAGGTGTACACTTTGGAAGGTGCATTAGCATGGAAAAGCAGAGAACTTTTGCAGTTCTATTGGAATGCCCTTAGGATTTAGGAATATAATCCCTCATAAAGATTAAATTGCATTCATGTTGCAATTCTAAAGAAATATTTGGATTAATTATGCATTACCAAGAAATGGCAGTCTTCACATAGTCAAATTAATTTAGTTCATCCAGCAGTTTATATGTCAGCAGTTGGCACTGAAGTTATATTAGGGAAACAAAATAAATATCATAAATGTCAAGACATTTCAGTTTCTTCCAAAAAGAATGATCATAACATTTTAGATGAGAAAATATAATTATGATTACCTTCCAGTGTGCCATCAGTATGCAAGTTATTCCATGCAGAGAGAAGCAAAATGTCAAAACGTTTTTGGTCTGCTTTCCAAAAAACATGTCATTATAGGGTGACTCAGGGCAACAAGAAAAACTGGAAGTTTGTGCTAAATCTCTATTTAACTGAAGTGAGTCCCACGTAAATGCCTTGGTTTAAACTAGCCATTACTATCTTACAATATTCATTGCAATTCTGTTATGTGCCAGACTCATAGTCCTAAGCATTTCTAAAAAGTGAATTGAGTTCCTTGGACATATTTTCAAGTAGAGTTGAAAGATTATATCAGTTTGATTTTTTTCCATTTTTTTCATTTTTGAGACTTTGTCAGATTCAGTGAATGAAACTGGTCAACTTTCAGTTCCTGAAAGAACAGACTGACAAGACTGGGCATATGGCTTGTTATGTTCTAGACTCAGCCATTGTTTAAACAGTAAACTACAGCTTGATAAAAATTGAAGCAAGCTGTGTAATTTTAGTTTGATACGTATGTATCCATCAATCCATCAATCTATCTATCATCTATCTATCTATCTATCTATTCTGTATCTGTCTTTAAATTGGCTTTTCTATACTTTCTCTCTCTCTCTCTCTCTCTCTCTCTCTCTCTCTCTCTCTCTCTCT
>BLBF01000037.1:7939169-7952778 GCA_015471245.1 Laticauda colubrina
TCTCTCTCTCTCTCTCTCTCTCTCTCTCTCTCTCTCTCTCTCTCTCTTTCTCACAGACACACAGACACACAGACACACACAAACACCAGTGATGGGATTCAATTTTTTTTACGAACAGTTCTGTGGGCATGGCTTGGTGGGTGTGGCATGGTTTAGTGGCCATGACATGGCTTGGTGGGTGTGGCAGGGGAAGGATACTGTAAAATCTCCATTCCCTTCCCACTCCTGGGGGAAGGTTACCACTGGTTCTCCGAACTATTCAAAATTTCCATTACCAGTTCTCCAGAACTGGTCAGAACCTGCTGAATACCACCTCTGACACACACACAAACACACACACACACCATTTTTTGAAAACCGCAAAGTCCACATTTTGGATGGAGAAGACCATTAGTTTGAAAGAGGGATCAATCTATGTTAAAAGAACAGCTACCTCTCAACAGCACCAGCTGTCTCCTGTCTACAACACAGTCCTTTCAGGAGTCCCAAGAAGGTTCCACACCCATTTGCACTGTGATTCAGGTGACCCTGAGGGCATAGATAAATCCTCAAATAGCCTCAAGGTCTCTCAGAGAGCCGAGCAACTGGCCTTCAGAATGCTAATGACCAGATGACTGCAAAGAGTACAAATTCTCCTATTTCCTACTATTCAGTTAAAACTGAAGAAGCTTCTTGGATAAGAAGTAAAACGTTTTCAAAAAAAAAAAAAAGCCAGGAAAGTTCAGTTACCTTTTGAAAAGCAACCATGAACTGGATGATCGACAATCTCCATAAACATTTAGGCATGCACTTTGTGGTGAACTTCCTCTGAATTATGTGGAAAGACAAATGGATTTCTAGAAAACTTGCATACTACAAGAATCATTTGTACTTTAATTTGAGATGCAAACCACACAAACTCACCACACAAACTCACCCCCAAAATCTTGTATCAAGAGTGAAAGGACACAGTGCAGAAAACATCCTGCAGAAAGCACAACTCCAGCTTCTCAATGAAAGAATAAGATGGATTAATTTTACCATTGAGTTTTTGGAAGAGAGAGGAACACAGACTTCAAGAATTTAAATCACTTCTACCAATATTGGAGGAGGTCACATAATTTACAAAGAATGCAGAACTAGTACAGCACAAGAACAAAGGACAACAGAAAGGCAAGTTTCCTACCTTACAGTTTAGACATGAAAAACACATTAAATCGAAGACCCAACCCTGATGAGAGAGGACAGTTTTTGAGGTTATTCTCTATTAGGAGAATGAGCGCATAAAGGGAGACATAGTGAAAGTAGTGTTTGAATAATACACAAATAGCACACAGATACACTGTACAGTAAAAATGTAGGTTTTCACTTCCAATAAACGTTTAAGCAAAGTCCACACACAGTCCAAGTCATTCACGGGTAAATCAGTCAGTGTTCATTCCAGGGATAATTCCAGTATCAAAGTCCAGGATCAAAAACAGTTCAGTAACAGATTTACATCAACAATCAGTAACAGTCTTTAGGAGGAACGGCAAAATTCTTCCAACAGAAGGAAACAGAGACGCACTCACACTCTCTTCTGAGACTTCCTGAAACTAAACAACCCAGGTTTCTGGCTCCATCTTATGGCCGTTTGAGTAACCACACCCAATTACAATTTTAGCATTCCCTTAAAGAGACAGTATTAAAATATCTATCTTAATTTATATATTTCCAACCCAAGTAACAGTTAGGTGATTTACATTCCTAACAACAGTGACATATCTCAGAGAACTAACCGATGGGTGAGAAATCTGACTCACAGAGATTTTAGTCAAACAGAAAAGAATGTTTTATCCAAAGGACTGAATTTTGCATTAACACCAGACTAGTTAGTAATAGTTACAGAGTCAGCCATCAGGAACAACAAACTGGCAGAACCAGAAGCAGAGCAATTAAGGGTGAAGTATCTGCAGCCCTTTCCAGTGCCAAAACACCTCCTTCCAGCCTCACAGTTCAAGAATTCACTGCTCAAGTAAAGAAGTGACATCAACTACCAGTCAGAAATGACCTGAACATCACTATTTTGCCAGCTGATTAAAAAAATGCAGTTATCCTGAACACAGATGACTACAATGCCAAGGTGAAAAGTTTTCTGAAGAACACTGCTACATATGAAACTGAAAAGAGATCCCACCAGCAGTTTTAAGGAAAAAGGTCATCAATTTCCTGCAATTACTGAAGGACAGCCCTTTGAGACTTGGGACACAAAGGAGTTCCATCCATCCATCCATCCATCCATCCATCCATCCATCCATCCATCTCTTTACCCTTGATTCATTTTCTATTGAATCCAGTATTTGCTTCCTAATAATCTTGAACTTCAGTATAATAAACACTGAGAAACTGTAAACATTATTTGTACTATAATAATGCATGTCTGACTCTCTCTCTCTCTCTTTGTGTGTGTGTGTGTGTGTGTGTGTTATAATGGGACAGATTTCATCTTCAAAATGATTCTGGCCTTATTTTAAATTACAGCAGAACATGAGTAGGTCATGTAGTCCTGATCTCAATTCACTGGAAGACCGTGAGACTACAATTGTGAGAAACTATTCTTGGCTTTCCTTTCCTACATCTCAATTTACAATATTTGGAGAGCTACAGATGGTACACCCCTGATTTAAAACAAAAACATTTTGTATCTCTCATTTGGTACTAAGAAACAAGAAAAAACATCAGACATTGTTATGAATGAAATACACAAATGATAAGCATTATAAAAGTTTGTTCACAGAAGGCGAAACAGCAGGTATGGATGATTATGAAAACATCTAAAGAAAAGATGATTGAATGCAATAATACCACAGGACCAGATTTTTGGTAAATCTGTTTTATAAAAGTGTATGAAATGCATGCAAAAAAGAGAGAGCAAGCGAGCATAATAAATAATAAGTTTTACACTAAACTCTCCAAAATCATGAAAGTTCTCAATTGTTTATATATAAAGCTATGTGGACAATGTTTATTTCTTTAATTACTTTAGCACATAGAGATTTTTAGACACCCTAATTTTATTCTTGGAGGTACAAAAAACATAAAAAATATATTTTTTTGGAAATGTGGCTATGAATTAAAATATATGTTCATACTTTTTGAGTCCCATTTGCATGGAACTGAACTCATTGTAGGCCAGACTTTAGTTTAGGCATTTGCCTAAAGCCCCTGTCCCACTACACCAACGGATGCAAAGAGGATGTAAAGCCCATGTCACACTGAACCAATGGATGCAAAGAGGATGTAAAACGGACAAAAAACCTTGCCATCCGTTCAAAAAAGCAATGTACTCACTGCCTCCGTTTTGCTTCCTCTCTATCCATCCAGCATCCGTTTATTGACGTTTCATCCGCTCCCAAAGTTTTGGGCTGCCCAAAACTTTTGCACGGAAAATGTATCCAGTTCGTCCGTTCTGCATCCGCTACGCATCCGTTACGCATCCGTTACGCATCTGCTATGTCCACTTGGCGTCCGCTGCGCATCCACGCAACTCGCATCCGCCCGGACGCAGGGAGGAAGCAGAACGGACACGGAACAGATGCAGAATGGATGCAGAATGGATGCAGCACGGAAACAAAGCATTTAAAGCGGAAAAAACGTTCGCAGAGGGGACCTATCTCGGATATTAAGGATGTCTAGAGGATGCAAAGGGACACCTATACTGCCTATAAAAAGGGGGAGCAACTCATCTGCATCTCACTTTCAGACCAGCAGCCCACCGGTGCAGACCTCTGCAGCCTTCATCTGACTCTTCCTCTTCCACAGCATCCAGTCATGTCCACCGTGGATCGTAACAGAGTCCTTTTGGCAGCCACCATCCTTCTGCAACAGTACGAAGCCATCAACAGGCTCTGTGAACTCTACTACGAGAAGAAAAAGAGGCGGCCAAGAAGCGTCTGGGTCCGAAAATGGATCGGGAGAAGAGCAGAGTATGGACTGTACAACAAGTTGATGGTGGAGCTCAGGAACGAAGACACTCGGGCATTCCAGAACTTCATGAGGATGCCTCCAGGCATGTTTGACGAAGTTTTGCAGTGCGTGACACCCAGGTTGACCAAGGCAAACACCAACTTCCGGCCCAGCCTGGAACCTGGGCTCAAGGTGGCACTCACTCTGCGCCACCTGGCCTCAGGGACCATCTACAAAAGCATGCAGTACAGCTGGAGGGTGCCACACAACACCATCAGCATTGTGGTCAGAGAAGTGGTGCAGGCCATCATCGAAGAATACAAGGAGGAGCTCCTCCAGTGCCCCTCCACTGAAGAAGGATGGAAGAAAGTTGCAGAGCAGTGGTATCAGAGGTGGAACTTCCCATGCACCGTTGGAGCCATAGATGGCAAGCACGTGGCCTGCAAAGCTCCAGCCAAGTCGGGGTCCACTTATTTCAACTACAAGGGCTTCTTCAGCATTGTCCACTTCGCCATGGTCGATGCTGACTACAAGTTCATGTACATCGATGCTTCAGGCTACGGCTCATCTTCAGATGCCCAGGTATACAACGCCAGTCATCTCAAGGAGGGGCTGGAAGGCAACCTCATCGTGGGCTTCCCAGATCCAGACCCCTTCCCCAACGACACGCAAGATGTGCCCTACTTCATCGTGGGGGATGACGCCTTCTCCCTCACAACCTACCTCATGAAGCCCTACACTTCCAGACTCCTCACCCGTGAAGAGAGGATCTTCAACTACAGGCTGTCCAGGGCAAGAAGGGTGGTGGAGAACGCCTTTGGCATCCTGGCCAACAGGTTCCAGGTACTTCTCACCACCATGCAGCATCGCCCAGAGACCGTGAGGAGGACCATGGAAGCTTGCTGCATCCTGCACAATCTCATGCGCACCCGCTACCCAGTGTTGCAGAACAGGCTCGTGGACCTCCAACAAGGCAATGGGGACATGGAGCCTGGGGAATGGAGGCAAGGGCAAAACCTGATAGATACTGTGGATGTGCAAGGCCCCAAAAGGGCTTCATGTGAAGGGAAGAAGCAGTGCAACCTCCTGAAACACTGGTGCAACTCCCCAGCTGGAGCAGTGGAGTGGCAAGACAGGATGATAGATGTTTAATGGATGCTTCCTTCAGCCTGTCTCATCAGACTGATGAGATTTGGCCATGTATGTTGAGTGGTCCTATAATGAACAGGACATTTAATAAAGAGTTGTGTTTATGTTGACATGTGTGGATCAATGCTTACATTGTTATTGATAATGAAGGGCCATAGGTGTGGCACCTGGGAGGGTGTACCATACAGTCCCACTATGTTTGCACTGGAGGTTTATCTATCCCACAGCTATTACCCATCCCACAGGTATCCCTGCCCATCCCACAGCTATTACCTATCCCAAAGGTATCCCTGCCCATCCCACAGCTATTACCCATCCCAAAGTTATCCCTGCCCATGCCACAGCTATTACCCATCCCAAAGGTATCCCTGCCCATCCCACAGCTATTACCCATCCCAGAGGTATCCCTGCCCATCCTACTGCTATCTTAACCCATCCCACAAGCATGCAAAGGCTTAAACCATTTCTAAAAGTTTCCACCAAGACTTTATTGACTTAAAGAACTGAAGCAAGTGTGTGAAACAAAGATAATCTTTATTAATAACAAACTGTAAAAGCAAAATTACCCAAGCAAAGATAAAGTCATCAGGTAGCAACCCAGTCTCTGGCACTCTTGTCAGTCACTCTGAGGCATGCCCATAGTCTCAGGGGTGATGGGTCCAGGTGCTGTGGAGGTGGCTGCTGCTGGAGTGCTGGTCTGAGGCGCCATTGGGGTTCCTGGCCCCGAGAGGACAACAGGGGATGGTGTGTTCAGGAAGCTCTCAGAAAGCTGACTCAGTCCCGTGAGGTTGAGAGCCCCTTCCTCCAGGACATGGGGTGTCAGCCCCAAGACCGATGACAGATGTTCTGAGGCCGGGCTTGGCTGTGGGGTGGAGGAAGGAGGAGTGTAGTGGGGATGTCTGGTCTGCAGGTGAGTGAGGTGAGGCGTGGGTGGCATCTGTGGCATGGGTGGCATCTATGGCGTGGGTGGCATCTGTGGTGTAGGTGGCATCTGTGGCGTGGGTGGCATCTGTGGCGTGGGTGGCATCAGTGGTGTCGATGGCATCGGTGGCCTCAGTGGCATCGGTGGCACCGGTGGCATCCAATGAACCTGTGCCTGGACTTGGAAGGGCTACCTGTGCTGCTGGAGCTCCTGGTAGCCATAGCCTTGGTAGGTGAGGGCCTGTGGAAAGCCTTGGAAGGGCAGTGACATCACCTGGGGTGGAGGAGCAGACCTCGACTGGGTGGGAGCAGGTTCAGCTGGGTCTGGAGGGTTGTGAAGAAGACCGGTGATCCTGTCCTTTATCACCTGGTACTGTGATTCGGACATGTCCATGAGGGTCTGGTTGACGTAGGTGAGGAAGGGCTTGCGGTTTGAGGATGGTATGTTGGTGTGTACCAGCTGAGAGAGGAGATCTACGCTGCTTCTGATGGTGTCCCTGATCTCCAGCAGGACAGTGTGGCTCTGCTCCTCCAGTCTGCCTCACTGCCTGCTTTCTGTGGAGGTGGAGCTGGGGGTGGATGTGGGTTGGTCTCTGGTGGCAGTGCCCTCTCCTTGCTCCCACTGCGTCAGGGGGTCCTCCACACGCTCCACCACGGGGAGTGCAGCTATCGGGGGGGGTCTCCGTCGTGGGATGCTCCACAGATACCTGCCTGGACACAGGAGCTGACTTTGGCCAGAAGAGGACTGGCTCTCTGCGGGCTGCCTGAGAGAGAGGGTTGTCAGAGGGGCTGCTCCTTGGTGGCGGATCTCACCCTCTAAGAAGCTGCACTTGGCCATCACGTAAGTCTCCCGGTCCGTCAGCTTGACCGTGGCCTGGCCAGATTTCTTGAGGTGCAGTTTCCCGTACAAGGTGTGCATGTGCTTCCACCAGCCGAGGAGCACCTCCGAAGTGTAGCCCAGGCTCGCCGCTTTCTCTCTCCAAGCAGCCTACTTCCTTTTGGTGTCTCGATAGAGCCTGTGTCCCTTCCGCCAAAGATACTCATTCTCCCTCAGCCATTCCAGCACCTCATCCTTATGTTCCTCTTCGATGGAGTATTGCCTCCTCTCCCGTTTTCCCATATGCCTCTTCCTCCCTCTGGCAGGGCCATCTGGGCCCTCATCAGAGGGGCTTCGAGGTTGTAGGGGCTGCTCCACCACACCAGCAGCAGCAGCAGCAGCAACAACAACAGTAGCAACAAAAGCAGGACCAGCAGGACCAGCAGCAGCAGCACCACCAGCAGCAGCATCACCAGCACCTGCACCAGCAGGACCAGCAGGACCAGCAGGACGAGGAGCACCAGCAGGAACAGCAGCACCAGGAGCACCAGCAGCACCAGCAGGACCAGGAGCACCAGGAGCACCAGCAGGACCAGCAGGACCAGGAGCAGCGCCAGCAGAGTAAGCCCCAGCAGAAGCCCCAGCACCAGGAGCAACACCAGCAGAGTAAGCACCAGCAGAAGCCCCAGAACCAGGAGCAGCACCAGCAGAGTAAGCACCAGCAGAAGCACCAACACCAGGAGAAGCACCAGCAGAGTAAGCACCAGCAGAAGCCCCACCACCAGGAGCAGCGCCAGCAGAAGCTCCAGCACCAGAAGAGTCAGCCCGAGCAGCAGAAGCCTCAGCAGAAGCAGAATCAGGACCAGGGGGTGGGATGGTGGCCCTTTCCTTCTTGCCAGGGCTGGCAGCAGATGGCAGAGGCTTCCTCTTCTTCCCCATGGTTGTTGGCTGGCTGGCTGGCTGGAGCTGTGTCTGGAAGCAGGTCTTTCCTCTGAATGGTGACCTGCTTGCGAGCTGCTTCCCTTTATATCTGCGGGGCTGACGCAATGCATCCTCCCCGCATGCTCAGTGAACACTTTGCATCCTCCTAGGCATCCGCTAGGCTTCCTCTCTGCATCCGCTTCATCCGCTCGGCATCCACTCTGCATCCGTTCCTTCCGTTGCGCATCCGCTTCGCTGTGCTCCCCCGGTAGCCCCGGATGTGCCATCTGCTTCCATCCGCTAGGCTTCCATGGAGCATCTGCTTTACATCCTGGCTACATCCTCCCCCCCGTCCGTTCCTTGCCATTGTTGTCCGCTCTGCTTATGCAAATTCGGGGCACTTTTGAGAGCGGATAACAATGGATGGAAGATTTGCTCGTCCGCTGTGTCCTTTTTACATCCGTTTTACATCCGTCGGCCTATGTGACAGGCCCTTAAGTATCTGAGGCTCTTTACTAAATCAAAAAACAAAATTTTCAGTTCTCTTTTCAAGGTCACTTCAATCTTCTTTCTTCAATTTCAAATCCAGACTCCAGCTATCAGTTGTTCCACAGAAGAGCACCTGCATAAACAATCTACATGCTCTTCCCACTATCTTTTCAGTGAAAAATTCAGAGTCCTTAAATATAACACCAAATGTATCAACAAGTAAGAAAGAAAAACAATGTATCCAAGCCTCCAAGTGGAAGTGTTACTTATTTCTCTTCCCTTTTCCTCTAATATTTAAGCCAGGAATAAATGAAAAAAAAAAAATCTAAAGTTGTTAAAAAGAAGAGAGAAAAAAATCTTGTCCAAGGAGTTATTTGAATAAAAATAAAAAGTAAAAAGTAAGACCAGTCCAGTTTAAGAATTGAGAAGCTTTTACAAAAATTCAAGTTCCAATTAAAAGGGAAAAAAACCTTCAGGTTTAATTTGTGCTTAATCTCACTGCTTAACCACTTTTATCTTCACTTTTAAATTTTACTTTTAGTCTTTTAGGGTGTTCTCTGCAAAAAATAGTAAGTAGGAATTTATATCACCAAACTGACACACTTTCTTTCCAGCTTTCTTCCGTTCCGGAGCTGTTCCAGCTTCAGCAACTTTAATGGCTGCCTCTCCGCTGTGGGAAAAAAAGGGCTTCTCCTGGGTCTACTATGGACTTTGTGATGTCCCTGGGATCAACAGGATGTGCCCTTCTCAGTCACGTCTCTGTGGGATGGTTTAGGTCCGATGGGACCATCTGCAACGGAGATATCAACAGCGACCTTGAAGCTTCAAGATCGCTTGCTGTACTGCTGCGACATCAGCTCCACCCTCGACACAAGTGATGTGGCCACGCCCACCCTAGCAACACCCACCCCATCCCCCCAAGTTCCAACACAACCCTGATGCGGCCCTCAATGAAATTGAATTGGTACTCCTGTACTAAAGATTAACAAATGATTGTGAGCTTTCAAATTCCCAGGAACTTTTCATCCAGCACAATAATATTTAGAGAGAGAAAAGTGGGGGGATGGTAGAAGCAAAAAATGTGGCTGCGATTGGAACAAGAATTCAGTTTTGGAGACTCTGAAGAAGAAGTATTAGATGGAAGCAAAGACCATTCCAAGTGGAATGCAGGAAAAAAGGAAGCAAAGGTCTTACTTAGGTAGGCCCAAGATCAGAAACCCAGTCATGTCTCTCTTTCCTTCCAAAGCACATTACATTATACCACCTGCATCCTTTTTTCCTTAACTTTTAATTACAGCATCTTATTTTCTTAGAAACTTAACAGTTGTTCCTATTTGTAAGTCTTCAGTAATAGAACTGCCCTCAAATCAAAGTTGGATTTCTTTGTCTTATGATCTGTGTGAGAATTTTGTTTTATTTGGCAATAAATAAAAGACTCTTCAATGCATTTAATTTCCAAATATTTAATTTTCTTCTTTTTTATAATGATCTTCACAATACAGTCCTTTCCAGCCTTGGTAACACTGACACACAAAATTCTTTCTTAAATACCTCAAATTCTCCAACTCCAGATTTCCTTCCACAATCGCTTTCTTGTGTGTTGCATTGGCATGCACCACGATCCTAAAATTTTCAGGAAACAAGTGTAAAAAGGCATTTGAATCACTATGTTTACGAACACACCTTCCCTTTTTCTCGCAAAGGAAATTGCTGCAAATCTTGGCTGCAGAAGTCACATTAATGATATAATGTCCAAATAGACCATTTATGTACTTTTTCACTCTTTGACAGCTCTCCTAAAATAAAACAAAGAATGATAATTGATTTTTGCATTACTATAGAATATAAAATATACTTACTCAGGAATTAGTGCAATTGATTTCACTGGAGTTTATATCCTGAGAATTGGCCATACTTTATAGCTTAAGACCTCTGTTGATAATTGTTCAGAAGATCCAAAAAAGCATTATGTCATATTCATAACAATCCTGAAATGTTCGTCTTGCTTTCTAACCCCCTTGGAACTAAGTATGAGTTTGAAAAACATAAAACTAGATTCTGGTAGTTCCAGTCAAGATCCACTTCCATCCAACCCATTTGTCTCCAAGGGAACTGGCTCCTTTCTCCTTTCATTTAAAGTCTGACAAAAAAGAGGTAATAGCAGAGTTTGATAACTGCTGGGATACAAATTTATAAGCAGAAATACATATGCAGAAAATGATTGCATGTAGTAGAACTGTAACCATTTTCGTAACTGATTTTGAGCCTCCTGGGAAATTTGGGGATTTTATTGGTAGGACTGAGTATGTTTTAATTTGCATAGGTTTGGCAGATTGATTTCAATTAGTTCCCTGATGTTAGTGGAACAACCTGCCTCCAGATGTTGTGAATGCTCCAACACTGGAAGTTTGTAAAAAGACACTGGATAACCATTTCTCTGAAGTAGTGTAGGGTTTCCTGCCTAGGTAGGGGGTTGGACAAGAAGACCTCCAAGGTCCCTTCCAACTCTTGTTATTCTATTCAATTCAATTATATTCTGTTCTATTCCATTCCATTCCATTCTATATACTCTCTTTTCTTCTCTTCTCTTCTTCCATTCTATCTTCCTAATCTATTCTATTCTATTCCATTCCATTCCATTCCATTCTATATACTCTCTTCTCTTCTCTTCTTTCATTCCATATTCCTATTCTATTCTATTCTATTCTATTCCATTCAATTCCATTCTATATATTCTCTTCTCTTCTTCCATTCTATATTCCTATTCTATTCTATTCTATTCTATTCTATTCCATTCCATTCCATTCCATTCCATTCTATATACTCTCTTCTCTTCTTCCATTCTATATTCCTATTCTATTCTGTTCTATTCTATTCTATTCTATTCTATTCCATTCCATTCCATTCTATATACTCTCTGCTCTTCTCTTCTTCCATTCTATATTTCTATTCTATTCTATTCTATTCTATTCTATTCTAATGCAGCCCTTTTGCATGAGCGCAGATTACATAATATTGCAATATGGAGTATTGCATAGAATCCATGGATTGCACATTTTTCATCCATATCCATATATTGCCAAAAAAATCTCATAGATGTTAATCTTTCCCTTCTTTGCTGTAATTCCTAAATACAGTCACAGTATTGATATAGAAGTAGTCCTCAACTTACAGCCACAACTGGGATCAGGTTTTTCATGGTTGTTAAGTGATCCATGCCAAATGTATGGTTTTTTTTGCTATGTTTAAGCAAATCACTGCAGTTGTTAAGTGAATCACATGGTCATTAATGAAATCTGCCACCCCCATTGACTTTGCTTGTCAGAACCCAGGTAGGAAGGCAACAAATGGTGATCACATGATCCAGAGATGCCGCAATCATTGTAAATACAAACCTGTTGCCAAGTGCCCAAATTTTGATCACATGACCGTGGGTATGCTGCAACTGACATTAGTCTCAAGATCAATTATAAGTCACTTTTTTCAATGCTGTTCTAATTCCAAACAGTCGCTAAATGAATGGTTGTAAGTTGAAAATAACTTAAAGAAGTTCTTGGTAGCAAACCTAATATAACATCTAGCTTGTGATAGGCATATATGTGTCATGCCCCTGGTGGAGACTGACTCTGAGGGAGAGGAAGAACAGCCGACAGGGAGAGGAAGTGTGGCTCCAGAGGTTTTGGAGGAGGCTTGGGGAAGGGCAGAGGCTGGCTGAGCAATCAGAAGAGGACCCAGGCCCATCCCCTATCCATCCTAGGGCATGCAGGGAAGAATGGATAAGGAAGAGACATGGTCTACTCGGAAGGAGAGGGCCTTGATCCTCTTCATGGGTTGCAAGTGTGAGATCTGCATAAGAGTATGGACCTGCATGTGGGTGAACACTGGAAACAAAGCGTGGAAATATCTCTTGTTGATGGTTCCTCTCTGAGTTTGGCATCCTTCCCAGTGTGTATTATCTTTGGATGTCCTCCATCCCTTATCTTGCCTTGGCTGTTGCTTTTTTCCTTCTTCTTGTAACTGTTTGTGTGGGAGGTTTTGGGCTTCTGCCAAGAATATTTGGAGCTTGGAAGTAAAGTGAAGGAATAAAAGGGGTTTCACCTGTTTTCTGTGATGGTGTTTGTTTTGTATCCCACCCTGGGTCATCACAATATGTTTTACATTTGCTTTGGAGATTGATGCAGGTCAGCTATGTAGGAGTTACAGATAATCCTTGAGTTACAAATGTAATGGGATTCCTGCCAATTATATTCATAACCTGAAGAGTCATTGGAGTGAATCATATAAAATAAATTTGAATACTCCCTGCTTTCGCCCACACATTAGCTAATCAAATGCGCAGGTCACTAAGTGCACATAAGGTATCTCAGGGTGGGGAAGACCATGGGGGGGGGAGGTTCATGATGGAACAGGCCACTTGCTTAAGGCCTCCCCCAAACCACTGAGATTCCTCATGCTCCCCACAAAATCTTCCTCCCATCCTCTGTCTACTCTCCAGCCTCTCTACTAGGCAAGATCATGGTCCCTGGAAGCTTCCAGTCTCCACACAAAACATTTACAAGTCAATGGGATGCTTTGAGACAGCACAATTTTGCTGCCTGGAAACTTTCTGTTAGCTTGCAAACATTCTGCGTGGAGACTGGAAATTTCTGGGGACCGTGATATCGCATTATTTCAGGCACCCAATTTCAGGATAATCCTATTTTTCCCATTCTCCTCTTTTCCAGTGCCCCTCCAACTATTAATCTGTTAATTCACTTAAATTTGTGAGCTTGGACTTTGTCAAGAATTTTATTAGTGCTTTGACTCTCTGCAAGTCTTAAAGCATCCATTTTGCTTTTTCTCTTACCCACAAAAGATTTTAAAAGTACCATAAATTTAGCCATGTACATAAGGGGAACACAAAAGGATCCTAGTAAAAACCCTGTACCAGCCTTGGGTTAGGATTATTCATTCCTGCTTTATGGTTTTAGACTCTTACCTCATTCATACATGCACAATCATAGTCTTCAGTAATGACATGAATCAGGAAATTAAAAAATTCACATTTTTAAACATCAGAGAGAATGGTTTGATTTCTAATCTCACGTTTCTATTCATAAAATATGATATAACTACCAAGAGTTCCATGCCCATTTAATTATATCTTTATTTTAAATTTGATTCATTGCAGCTTTTTTTTATCATTAATGCCAATTAAATAGCTTTTGTCCTCAGAAAGTCACATCTGCTGGGAAAAAGATTGTAGCATGCGGCAGATGGTGCAGATTGAATGTAGAATATTCAAACAATCATGTCATTAAATTCATATACATAAATACAAACATACATACATACATACATACTGTTAGGGATAACATTGTTCACCCTAACTGTTTTAGGTGAAATAAT
>BLBF01000037.1:7957778-8009673 GCA_015471245.1 Laticauda colubrina
GTTTAGCTTGTCTACCTAACCCTGGTTGGGGAACCCAGGCTTAACACATACATACATACATACATACATACATACATACATACATACATACATATGTATACATAAATACATACATACACCAGTGGTGGGATTCAAATTTTTTTACTACCAGTTCTGTGGGCATGGCTTGGTGGGCGGAACAAGGGAAGGATATTGTAAAATCTTCAGTCAGAGGTGGTATTTGCTGGTTCTCTGAACTACTCAAAATTTCTAATATCGGTTCTCCAGAACTGGTCAGAACCTGCTGAATATCACTTCTGACACACACATACATATTTATTTATCTATCACATTTTTGAATCACTGATCTCCCTCAGAGAGGAACTCTGGGTAGTATACAATAAAATGCTTAAATATAAAAACAGCATATAAAAAATAAAATTTTAAAAGGAAACAAGGATGATTTTAAACCCTGTTTAAAAGAGGAAAAGGTCTCAGGGCACCAACCAGCCTTAGCTGCATGTTCCTCTGGGCTCCCCATGAGGTCACATTGTGCGGGTCTGCCTTACCTCTGGGGGATAGACTATTCCACAGGGTGGATACTCTCTTCCTAAACCCCACCAGAGTCTGCAACATACCTTCCCTGCCTGACTGGGTGGGACAGGCTGATGTAATGGGATGAAGATAGTTCTGTAGGTAGCCTAGCTCCACGCCACGTAGGCAGGGGTGGGATTCTACCAGTTCGGACTGGTTCTATAGAACCGGTTGTTATTATTCTGCGTAGTTTGGAGAACCGATGTTCTCCGCTGCACACCTCCTCCTGCCCACCGTTTTTTGCCTTCCCGGGCCCCAGGGAAGCTTTTTGGGAGCAAAAATGCCCCCCAGGAGGCTTCCCTGAGGCCCAAGAGGCAAAAAATGGGGGGGAGGGCTTGCTGCAAAGAAAAAAAGAAAAAAGAAGCCACACCCACCCAGTCACATGGCCACACCCACCTAGCCACACCCACAGAAGTGTTTGTTAAAAAATTTGAATCCCACCCCTGCATGTAGGGTTTTATAAATCATAACCAACATCTTGTCTCTATTATTAATTAAGTACCTATTATTAAAAATGCACACAACCTCACATTACAGCCTTAGAAATACATATACTGGTGTGTGAATAGCCATAAGCACATTCTCCTCATAAAAATAATTGTGCAGGCAATAACTTTGATGCCTTTTCTGTTGCAGGCCATTGATCTTTCACTATAAGAGCATAGGGAAACCTCTTGAATAAGTTAAGAGTGTGATCTTAAGCACTGTCTCTTCTTTTTCTTTCCTGCAAATACTACCGACTGCTCCTGTTTATTACTTTTATCTCTGAGAATACTTTTTTGGAGGGGTGGCAGAAACTTTATCCTTTTTATCAACTGGTTGATTGAGAGAGATGATCAGGGTTTAGGACTAGTGTCACAAGTAACATGATATCCAATTGTCCATTCATTACTGACAAAGGGTAGAAAAATAATATAATTTCTTAGATAAAGTACACTTGGGTGGTTTTCACATTTATTTTTCTGTGCCAGTGAAAACATTAAGACAATAATGTTACAAATCTCTTCATTCCTTTAATCGCTCTCTGAATATTATTTCAGTGATCAAGGATAGTTATTGTATTTAATAAGATGTTTTTCCCCTGTGATTGGACATGGTTGATGTCCAATCATCACCTAAGAAACCCTAAAACCCTAACTCTATATCAATCCCTGGACCACTTATTACAAGCTGTAAATGTTGACATAAAAGGAAGGGAATGGTCTCAAATATTCTAATGAATATGGCTTATGGGGATTTTGTTCATCCACACTAACTTACAGTAGTACTGGCATATCGCATGCTTCCCCAAAAGACAATTCCTGCTGCCCCCATGGCCGCTGTTTCACCAATTGTAGCCACCAAGTCTTCCTGAAAAGTAAGGCAATGAATAGAGATAGGCAATTAATAGAGCACCACACACTGATAATAAACAGTTAAGATATTGGCAGCCATTTCCCTTACCTCTTATTTGGGAGGTGGGGGTATTTATAAGAAAAACAGTTTAAGCACAAGCCCTGTTTGGCCCAACTGCAAGAAAATTTAGCATCCTGGGAAAGAATACTTTTTCTTAGCTCTATCAAATGCCTTGCTAAAAGTCAACATTGATGCATACTCCCAGTAAAATAATTGTTGTGTGGTTTCTCAGATATGAGACTTTTTCAGATTTTCAAGTTAGAACAGCTTTGTCCTAACTTGGCAACTTTAAGACTTGTGCACTTCAACTCCCAGAATTCCTCAGCCAGGAAGTTTCCAAGTGAGGAGACTCTTGAGTTATAATATCCAAATATGTGGACTTTATAAGGATAGTGGAAATTCCTTTATTTTCAGGTGCTATATTCAGAAAATTGCCTATAATTCTTTGCTGAAAGTGTATCTCCAAAAAAACCTGACTGCTGAACTAGTAAGTGCATTACTAATTTTGAAATGTGGTATTGGAATTCTCTTAGAATGATTGTTATGGAGGCTGTTGCTAATAAAATAAAATGTTACAAACTAGAAGGAGAAAAAGTAAAAGAGAGAGACTCTTTAAAAATGCTACTATAGTCTATACAAGGCTCAGCTGCTGTGTAATAGATATAAAGTATTTAAGATCAGCCTTGCCAATATGTAATTCAAGCCTAAGATAGCACATTAAACTATGAAAATAGGGTTGAACATTATACATACTCAGATTTGCATGATGGAATAACATTCCTATGTGAGCCTCGGTGGTGCGGTGGTTAGAGTGCAGTACTGCAAACTACTTCTGCTGTCAGTCAGCTGCCTGCAATTTGGCAGATCAAACCCCAGGCTCAAGGTTGATTCAGCCTTCCCTCCTTCTGAGGTAGGTAAAATGCTGACTCTGTAAACCACTTAGACAGGGCTGCAAAGCACCGTAAAGCAGTATATAAGTCTTAGTGCTATTGCTATTCCAATTGTCAACATATACATATACGCAGCTCAAGGAACACCTGAGGGATGTGAGTTTTCACCTGCTGACTATTTCTTTCCCATGGCCATGTTGATAATGATGTAAAATAGTCCTACTTAGGTTTCTTTAACATTAAGGTTTCTAACTAGTCAAGATTCCTGATTACATGGAGAATCTGACATGTTGAATTTTTCTTATGCTAATGTTCAAGAGAAGAAAATAAAGCATGCTAATGGGTATGAACCAGATGGAGTGAGATCCTCTAGAAGTTTTTTCATGAAGCATTCAAAATGAGTTCAAACAAACATATAGTGTAGTCCACAGATCTTGATTCTGAGATTTATATACTCCAATAACTTACCTTTGTTAAAGGTTCAAAAGTATATGTATAGAATGGTCTGGCATATACAAAAACAGGCAAGGCATAATCTTTCCTAGCCATGGAAGCAATGCGCATTGATTCCTTAAGGCGATGGTGCACAAATTTCAAAGCGTTGGCACTAGATTTCAACATGATTTCAAGATATATAGAAGGAAAAAGGGCAGTACTGTCTCTCCATAGCCAAAGTAGTTGATCATTCCGTGAAATTTCAATTTCTGGACATTTGCCTGTATATTGCTGAGGATCTTTTTTATAATTATAATTATAGCAATCTGGATACAGATAGTAGCCCCAATATCCATCTGGTCGCATATTTTCAGCTAGTAAAAGTGTATCTCTCATGAAACGCTTCCCAGCTTTTTCATATTCTTGCTTAGCTAATTTCATGATTGCAGCTTCAGACAATTCTGGGTGCAATTGTTTAGCAAATTGAATAGATCTGGTTCTGTAAATATTTTTTCTACCCCAGTTTCTGTCCCACTGGGGTCTCCAGTTTTCCCAGTCAATGACTCCTAGTCCATGAAATGTCTTCAGTGGGATCATATGGTTGATATCTGATTTTGATTTATCGAGATGTTTGGCGATGCTTTCATTTTGCGGTATAATCCCATGGAAGAAATTCCCATGGTCATCAATATGGGGATAGACCCCCAACTGAGTAGCATAAAATATTGTCACAGCAGACCCACTTAAAGACACATTGGCATTTGATACAATGTGAAAAGTCTTGAGATCTAAATCCACCTTATAGCGCAGCTGACATTGGGTAGTTGGTGCATTCCAGAACACAAGGAAAGGTTCATCAGGATACATTGGAGCTTTGGTCTGCATAACATGAACGCCGTTAAATCTCTTCAGTAATATCCAAGTTGCCAGGCATTTAATCCACAAATGACACATAATATGCAGTTTTTCTGATATTTTTAGTTCCTTGAGGGAGGAAAAGAAGAACAGAAAAAGTACAGTGATGATAAGAAAAGATAGCAATTCACAGTTGCAGTTGATATTCAGTAGATAGTTGCAGTTAGATTTTCATACTATTTATTAAAAGGTAACCAAAGTTGAATTAATTAATTACTTATGATCATATTTAAAGGGAGTTTAATGTCATGTTAATCTAATTAGTTAGACAGATAAAATTAATGTATTAATTCAAATAAAGTAGCTCCTTCAGAATTTAGTATCAAATTATTTGGCGCAACCAAAAAGGATAATGTCAAAAATCTATATGCCATTTTATAAACAAAAATGATGAGTCCCTCTCATAGCTTGAAGGGGCTTGGGATAGTGATTTGGGCAATGTAATAGTTGAAACAAAATAGCAATCATTATGGAAGTCAATTTTTTTTTCTGCTTTTACTCAAGAGTTACAATTGAAAAGAGCAATTAACAGTGATGAATAAATTCCACACAATCACTCTTGAAGTCGTTAGTGAGCTATACACAGAAGGGATCAGGTAATACTTTTCTGGCACAATGTTATGAGAGACATTAGAATGACTACAAATGATGGGTCAGATATTCTTCAAAACTAGAGTTGTTGAAAAAATTTATATGATCTAATACAGGGGTGTCAAACTCACATTGTCACGGCAGCGTCACATGGTGTATTTGACAGCTCTGATCTAATACTGAACTTAAAAATAAAGAGCTGATTATTTATTTTGAAAAGCCAAATTAATTAATATTCAATGTTGAAAATGTTTTGAAAACTTAACCATTTATTTGAGGATTTTTTAAAAAGTGTTTTTTATTTCATTTTATTTTTATTTATTTGATTTGTCAATCGCTTACAAGTATAAGTATAAACATCGCTTGCAGGTATAAACAATCACTTACAGGTATAAGTATAAACATAGTTATGAATACATGAAATGGATATGTATAAGAAAAATAAAAAAAAGAAACAATAGGATAGGGATGGTAGGCACGATTGGTGTGCTTATGCTGGCTCCTACAGTCATCTTAGAAAAGGGATGAGGTCAATAGTAGACAGTCTAAAGTTAAACTTTTTGGGGTTTTGGGAAGAAACCAAGAGTCAGGTAGAGTATTCCAAACATTGACCACTCTGTTGCTGAAATTGTTATTTCCTGCAATCAAGTTTGGTGCGGTTAACCTTGAGTTTGTATCTATTGTTTGCTCTTGTATTGTTATGGTTGAAGCTGAAGTATTCATTTACAGGAAGGACATTGTAATGTGTGATTTTATATACTATAGTTAGGTCGGACTGAAGGCGGTGTAGTTTTAGGTTTTCTAGGTCTTGAGTTTCAAGTCTGGTGGCATAAGATATTCTGCAATGAGTAAAGGAGCAGAGAACTCTTCTTGTGAAATATTTCTGGACTTTCTCAGCTGTGTTAATATCAGATACGTGATGTGGGTTCCAGACTGATGAGCTGTCTTCAAATATAGGTCTAGCAAATGTTTTGTATGCTCTAGTTAGTAGTGTGATATTACCAGAGAAAAAGCTACACAGCATAAGGTTTACAATTCTTCATGCCTTTTTGTCTATGTAATTACAGTGGGCTCTAGCACTTAGATCATTTGAGATGAGTACTCCAAGGTCCTTGACAGAGTTTGGATCATCAACAAGGTCTTGACTATTCAGCTTGTATTTTATTTTCTGATTATTATTATTTTTTTGCCAATATGTAAGACAGAGCATTTATTTGTTGAGATTTGAAGTTGCCATTTGATTGACCATTCTGATACACAGTTATGGTCTTTTTGGAGGGTAGTAGAATTTTCTGTGATATTGAATAGCTTTACAACATCAGCAAAAAGAATGCAGTTGCTCTTAATATGATCACAGAGGTCATTTATGTAGAGTGAAAAGAGTTGATCCTAAAACACTGCATTGGGGGGACACCACTGTTGACAGGTACAGTATTTGATAGGATGCTCCCAATTTTGACCATTTGTTGTCTGTTTGACAGGAATGCTTCTATCCAGTTATGCAGGTGTCCAGAGGTTTTAGCTTTAGGAGTAATTCATCGTGTACTACTGAATCAAAGGCTTTACAGAAATCTGTGTCGATTGCATCTATTGCTTTGCCCTGATCTAGTTGTGTAGTCAATGTGTTTTTGCAGTGTAAGAGTTGTAGATTAGAGGATAGTTTTTTTCTGAAACCAAATTGTTTATTGGAGAATAGGTTGCTTGTCTCTAAGTGGAGGATAATGGATTGGTTATAGGTGATGCAGCATAAAGAGATTGGTCTGTAATTTCCAACTAGGCTGAGGTTTCCCTTTTTGAAGATGGGGATGACCATGGCTTGTGACCATAGTTTTGGCATGGAGCTGGTCCTGAAAGATTTTTCAAAGATTATACTTAGAGGTTCAGCTGTAGCAGTGGATAGCTTTTATAAGAAGTAGGCACATATTCCGTCCAGTCTAAAAGATAGGGATGGTTTTAGATTGTGCAATGCTTTTTCAACATTGTCTTCTGTAAAATCGATATGTATTAGATCATTGTAGTTGTCTGTGGTTCGACAAGGAAGTACTGGGCTTGATCCATTGCTGTTTACAAATACTGAGGCAAAGAATGTGTTAAAGAGGATGGCTTTGATGATGTTGTCGTTGCAATCTTTACCATTAGGTCCTTTCAGGGGTGGGATTGACTCTTTTAGTTTGTTGTTTACAAAATTGTAGAAAGCATGGGTGGAATTTGTGCATAAAAGGTTTTTGTCTTGTTTAATGTGATAATTAGTGCATTAAGTTTTTATCTAGTGGCATAAATTTTTGTATCAGCTTTTGAAGTTGACAACATGACCAGATTTGTTTTTCTGCCAAAGTGATCTCTTTTTGGATTGAAGCTTCCTTATTGTTATGGGTAATCTGTTTTTTCTGGGTTTTGTAGTTGTTATTGGTATATATAGTTTCATGACTCTTTTGACTTCTAGTAAAAATATGTTGTCATGTTCTTCAACAATATTGTATTCAGTAAATAGAAATTGCCAATCAAGGGATGAGAGATTGTTGTTTATCAGATCATAGTTGCCTTTTTTGAAGTTATAATTGGGGATTATGTCATTGTGATTATTTTTGTGTGGATGTGTGTTGAGTCAAAAGTCAATCATGTTGTGGTCACTGTTGGAAAAGGGTTCCTTAATTTATATTCCATAAGTTGAATTCAAACTGCTGCAGAAGATGAGATCAAGGCACTTGTTAAGTCTAGTATTGTTGGTTACTAGTTGTTCCAGTCCCAGATTTGTTACAGCATTGTAGAAGGTTGCATGTATGGGTTCAGTTTTACATTCGTTTAGGGTCCAGTTAATATGAGGTAGATTGAAATCACCAAGAAAGATAAAAGCATGTGGGCAGGATGCTGCCCATGTCAGTATTGTGTTTAGCTTGTTTCAGGGGCTCTGTAACATAATAAGAACCGAAATGTGATATTTAAGGACAGTTCACAGATGATGGTCTCAGGAAGAGCAAGCTCTTGGGTAACTTGGATGGTTTTTTTTATGTGAGGACTTTTTATAGAAGATAACAACAACACCTCCCCTACAGATTTCACAACCTGATTGGTAAACATGATAGTCTCTTACTGAGATAATGGAGTCAGGGAGAGATGCATTGAGTCATGTTTGACAGACAAATATAATGTTGAATTTAGTCATATTTAGTCAGAGGAGAAAATCAGGTATTTTATTCACAAGGCTTCTTGCATTGAGTAGTTTGCATTTAAGGCCAGTTGTAGTTTGAATTGAGGTAGTTGGGGGGGGGGGGGGCGTGCCGAATCTTGGGTGTGGTGGATTGGTTGAAGTAGGGTTGGATGCTGAGTTGTGGGTTGTGTGACTTACTTTTGATACAGTCTGCACAGTAGTCAATATACAAGACCTTCTCTCCATTGTCCAGATGATTTTTGGTTCTGTGCGGACTATATGGGAGTGGGCATGTTGTTGTACGGTTAGGTCAGGGCAAGATTGGAGATTTTTATGGTTGGTATTGCTTTGGGCGAGTGAATTTATAGTACAAATGAATTTACATTTGCTTGATTCATTTTTGCAAATGACCCCGCAGAATTGTGGGGCCACAGAGCCATCTCTATTTTTGAGCTCTGGGTCAATGTGGGAAATGTCAAGTATTTCATCAGGAGGATGGTTGATGCTTGATACTCACTGATGATGTTGCAGACAATTGTGATGTCATCATTGTTATTGATGTCCTCTAGACCAAATAAGATGGTATTTGGATGTTTTCGTTCACACTCGACAGCTTCTCTGATGAGGATTGGGATATCATTATTTGTTGGATTTATGGTTTTTTGTGGATTAGGTTGCAGTTGTTGGTTTGTAGCTATTGGATGTTCAGGTTTTTGTGTTGTGTCTTTTTTTTTTCAAGGTTAGTTAATCTTTCATTTAAAGTGTCCAGGGATGCTACCATGGTGTCAAAGGATGTTATTCATGTTTCTATGGTGTCAACTATTTCAAACAGGGCTATATGTTTGTCCAGTTGGGTTTGCATGATGGGCAGAAATATGGGAATGCATGATTGGATGTTTCTAGGAATTGAATCATTTGCTTGGGTAATTTCAGGCAGTCATGATGAGCGTATTTTTCACATAGAGAACATTTGGTGGAATTTTCATTTACCTTTAGAGTTTCATAGCATATAAAGCATGTGCAGGAGTCTTGTGGTTCACTGGTGGGGATTTTTTTTCTCTTTAGGTTGTGGTTTGGTATTGGATTTTTTTAATGGCATGTTGGGTTTGTTGAAATAGTACATTGATTAAATTACTTAATGAAACAATTTTGGGTAATCAATATAGCCAATATCACACCAATTAATCAGTTACAATAATCTCTCTAGTCAAATAATTATGCTAAGCAACAATCAGCTTAATCAATTAATTTCACTAATTGTTAATTTCACTGTTTAATTAAATTCACTAAATCGCTAATTTTACTAATCAATCAAATTACATTAATCCTGATTTTTTACATTAATCAGTAATCGCACTATTTGCACTAAACACTCGTATCACACTAATCAATTATAATACTAAATCACTTAAACCATTGATAAATTAATTATTTTATAGAAATTGATTATCTAATCATTGATATAGGTAATGTGGTAGAATTAGAAAATGCTTTTTTAAATTGCTGGTTAAATGTTGGAATTCCCTCTTTCAGGAGGAAACACAGACTGTTTCTATGGAGATGGCTGATTAAAAATGTTGCCTGGTTTTGCATTCTGTCAATTGTTTTCAACTGCTTTATTTAAAAAAAATTAGAATAACTTAGACAAACTTAAAATAACTGGTCTGCCAGAGACAAGAATCACATTTTAATCAAGTTTGACATGATTTATTGTTTTGTTAATGACAACAGGTGTAACTTTGTCCATTCTTCTTACACATGGAAATTATGAACAACTTTTGGATTTTATTGTTGTTATTAACAGGGCCCTTTACTTATTTTATTTACTCATTTTATGTTTTATATTTGTCAAAATAACATTCTGGATTATTTTTTTTCTCTCTCTCTTTGTTTAGGCCAGACCTATCAAACTAGTGGCCTGTGGGCCAGATGCGCAATGTACAGGCCATGCCCACTCCGCTTTGTAAAGGCAAAAAAAATGTCATGATACATCACGATACATCACATGACACAATCAGGTTTGACACCTGTGGTTTAGGCCATTGTTCAATTAAATGTGGTTTCAGTCTAATTATAATAAAGAATTATATCTAGCTAAACCAGATCAGATTTCTAATAAAATGAGAATTTAGTGGTCCAACTGTGCCCAGAGGATGAAAGGGTCGAGGTTTCATGTCTTTTCTCCAAGAAGCCCATTGAGTCTAACCTATTTCTACTCTGATGCTGCTGGTTTGTAATTACTTCTGCTGCCACCTGTCTTCCATAGGGCACTTCACTTGATTTCTTGACTTAGTTTTATGAAAAAAATGGGGCTCTTGTTTAAAAGAGAATACTATTTGTGGTCTCATTCTATCTGCAGTAAGGAGTTTTATTTAAGTAGACCATATTGAGCATCTGAATGAAGTCAGTTGGAGCCAAGCAATCAAATTAAGCCATATAAAGTCAAGAGCTGGAGATTTACACAGAGCATGAGATTAGCTGCTCAGTAGGGTTCATATGGTGGGGAGGGTTCCTATAATCTTTGTTCTCTTACCAATTTCTTGGCTGAGTATACTGAGTATATCTGATTTATGTATTTCTCAAATTTGGATACTCCAATCATACAAAGTACTGCAGAATACAGTACATTTTAATCCCTAAATGTGTGAATTCTCTTGCTTCCTATAAAATAGATGGTAATTGCTAAACATAACAGAACTAAAAAAAAGTATTAATTATCAAATCCTTATTATTGGTTTGCTTGTGTCAACATTCACATGGACCCTGCAGTTTTTCCCCATCCCATCCAAATTTTTAACAGTGTGTATTCTATATTTAATTAATTTAAACATAGTTAAACATGAACTTTGGCATCTTATTCTATACGTTAATTAAAATAAATTACTCTGGTGTTATCACTCAAAACATTCCCCTTGAAGTAGATGAGCTGCCCAAGCTGGTGCTCCATTTTACTTACAAAGATATGCTGAAACATCAGATTAGATTAATTCTGCAATTTATCATTATGTGTTACTTATATTCTCATGTATAACACTATTTAAGTCACAGTGTGAGAAGATGACAAATCTTTCTTAAACCTCTTGTATGAAGTCACTTCAGTTTAACCTCATCTTTAGAGAACTTTGATGAAACTTAGATAGAATCTCGGTGATGAAAACAATAGGGAAAGAACATTGCCACAAAAGGGCATGCAATACAAGCAGCTTAGAAAAATAGCAATACAAGTAGCACACTACTGCCATTTATCTTCTCAGCGCCCTTAATTTAGGTCATCAATTTGATGTTCTTTCAGACCCTGACACTCAAGTTTCACATCAGAGCATAGCATGGAGACAGCATTAATCATGACATAGGAATGATAGTATTGTCCAGGTTCTCCTTGATTTGTCAGGATCTTTTGAAATTTATAATCTTGTTCTTCTGGCCCGCCTCCAAGGATGTGGGGAGGGAAAGAACTGCTTTGTAAAGATTCTCCTTTCTTTGTGGCCAGTTCCAGTTGGTTTGACAATCAGATCCAAGGCCTTGTTTGTGGGGTGCAGCTCAACATTCTCATTCTAATATGTACCTGAGGCAAATGGAAGGATCAACTACGAGTACAGTTGATACTTGACTGTAGATGTGATTACAGGTTGACCAAACACACTGCCAATGTCCTAGTGTCTGGAGATGTCAACCCCACTAGATAGCCCAGACCAAGAGATTATGCTTCAGCCATTTTTTCCTAGGTAACAGTCTTTGCATGTCTCTGTCAAAGCATCATTCTTTCTGCCTTCAGGAAGCTATTCAAGGGTCTATATAAGGAGAAATGGGTTCAGATTTAATCCTTGCAAAATTATTAACTGCAGATATTCAGGTAATTCCCAATTCAGCACTGGTAGACAATCTAGATTTTTTTTCTTAGACTCACAGTTCCTGTTCAGGACAGGTAGCAGCAAGGGGCTGGAAGGTTCTTGCACAATCTATCTGATCTACTAATTATACAGTATTTGTCCCTGGCTCTCCAGGTAGTCAGTAATGGTCCTGTACCAATGGCTATATCTGATCCACATGATGCACTGGTGCAGATAGTAATGCACATTGCTACTCTATGAGCTGCAGTGATGGCCACTTGGTTTCTGGATGCAAGGTGGTTACTATGTAGATGGCAGTGTTTTCAGGGGTATAGCATGGGGCCTGATTAATAAAGACTATCCACAGTATTTCCAAACAGATTTTGTATGAGAAAAAGTAAGCTTCCTCCAAGTTCCTATCAATCAAGTATTAGAATCCAGGAAGCAGGCCTTCTCAGTTGCAACATCTATCTGTTCTCTAAAAGAAGCAACCTCTGGGTATCCATATGGCTCCCAATGTTACATTATTTAAAAAGTCTCTGAATATCTGGACATTTTCCCTGGTATTTCCCATCCTTAGATTAGGATGGGTGGCATCCACTTTATAGGATTATGTATGCTTGAATATTTACATTTAGGGAATACATAGGAAAAAGAATTAGTTGGTGGTCCATCTCAAAACCATTTTTTAAATATTTCATCTATATCAGGGGTCTTCAAACTTGACAGCTTTAAGACTTGTGGACTTCAATTTTCAGAGTGCTTCCTCCAGTCATGTTAGCTCAGGAATTCTACGAGATAAAGTCCACAACTCTTAAACTTGCCAAATTTGAAGACCCTTGATCTATATCAGTGATTCCCAAAGTGAGTGGTACCACCCCCTGGGGGATGGTGGGATGCCTTAGGGGGGCACTAAGAGGCAAGGGGGCCTTCAGGGGGGCACTAAGAGGGGGCAGGGGGTGCTGGAGGTGGATGCAGGGTGCAATTCAGGGGTGGGATTCTACCAGTTCTCTCTTTCTCTTTCCCTCTCTCAGGCTCAATGCATTGACTATTGCACCGGAGGGGTGCAAGCGGTTCAATGGGGTGAGCAGCCCTTCCAAGCCGGCCAGCTTGTGCAGGCAGCCAGCCACCTTGTCGTGCAGGACTTGCACTGCGTGATGCCCAAAAAGCTGCCAGTAGTGGGCCAGGCACTTAGCTTTCAGCCGGTCCTCATCCAGGAAGCAGCAGAGGTAATACAGCTCGCAGTTCTCTGCCTGCAGCTGCTTGTTGATGGCTTTCAGCTTACAGATCTTGTGCAGGTGCTCCTACAGCTGCCAGTTCATGCCCTGGATCAGCCGGCCACATTGCACCAGTGCCGCCAGCTTCTCTGCCTCCTCCTGGCACAAGCTGCAGCTGGACAGGTCCACCTTGCTGGACAGGGCATCAGATGGCAGAGGAGGCAGCAGAGGAGCCGGTGGATTGGAGGAATAGCTGACTGGGGGCAGTGGCAGAGGCACTGGGAATATCACTCGCTCAGCTCCCGCCAGTGCAAAAAGGTGGTGGGGGAAGCAACTGGTTAGCCTGCCCATGCAGTGGCATCTTTGCAGGGCTGGACGCCAGGAAGAGCGAGCTGCAGTTTTGCAGTGGGACCTCCCTCTTCTGCTGCTGCCGCCGCAGAGATTAATGGGACAGGTGCATTGTGGGACTGGGTGCACTGTGCCTCCACCAACCGGGAACAGGTGCAGAAAAAGGAGAAGGGCGCCTGCATGGTGGAGGGAGGGAGTGAAGGGGGTAGGTAGGGAGAAGGATGCCCTGTTGGTGCAAAGTGGGTGGGTGGGTGAGTGGGGAACACGCGGGCATGTGCACAGGAATGGACTGATGGTTGGGGAAGGGAAGCAGAGCTGTTTTTTTTTCCCAAGCTGGGAAAATTGGGAGAGGGTGGGTGGGTGGGGGGAAAACGGAACAGGCTTGCTCCCTTTCCCCAGTTGCAATACGGATTAAGGAGTCTCCTGCACCCACCCACCCACCCACTCACTCTGGGGGCTGGGACACCCCACCACCCCCAGCAGCCTTCTGTAGCTTGGCAAGGGGCCCATGTGCATGGAGGTGGAATTGGGTTTAGGGGCATGGGTTGGGGGGAAACAGCTTGCACCCTTTCTCTGCCACTCCACTTGGACTTGCTTGGGCAGGTCCCTCCGGTGCAGCAGGATCATTGGGGTGGACGTCCAGGACTGGCACCTAGAACGTGACAGTGGCAGCACATTTAAAAAGTGGAGCAAAGCCAGAGGTCGGTAATTTTTGCTGCAAAGAATCACAAAAGCTTCTGGGATGTGCACAAGGGACATACATGTCAATGCAATTCAGCAACATAAAATAAAGAAATACAAATAAAATAAATCAACAAGAATCAGCAAACCAACTCTGATTAGATTCTATTCACTACTAGAATCTAATCAGATATGCTTTGCCGATTCTAGTCCAATGACCTGCTCCAGCAGGGTTAGAAAGGAGTATGTATGTGTGTGTATGTGTGTGTATGTGTGTGCATGGCTGTCAAAACTCCAAAAACAGGTCAAGTAGCTCTGGGGAGGCCAGTCATAGATTAGAACATTTGCTGAGCAACTGGCCATTAAGTGAGGACCACTTGCATTTGGTTTGCCAGTCACCTGGCCATGCCCACCCAGTCACATGACCACCAAACCACACCTTCCTGGTCATATGACCAGCAAGCCATGCCTACCCAGTCACATGACCAGCAAGCTACACCTACCCAGTCACATGACCAGCAAGCCACACCTTCAAATTAGACCACACCTACAGAAATTTGAACCCTACCCCTGGGTGGGGGGCACCGAGGATGAGTTTGAAGCACCAAGGGGTGGTGGACTGAAAAAGTTTGGGAACCACTGATCTATATCCTTCATTGATCTATAGTAGTGGTTCTCAGCAACTTTAAGATACAAGAGCTTCAGACCCCCATTGGATTTTGCTATTATTTCCTTGGGGAATTCTGGAAATTGAAATCCACACATCTTGTAAGTCACTAAGGTTGAGAAACAGTTATCTACATTCAGGACAGACTGGAAAACTAAACGTTCAAATAACATAACTCCAAATAACAAATTTGGCAGTGGTAAAACTGAGTACTGTAGAATAGTTACAGTCAACTGAGAGGAAGGATTATTGCTTATCACTAGAAGAATTCCATATGGCCCAATCCCTTTACTATTATACAGCAATAATTCATAATGCAAAATGTAGTTATCAAATGCTATCAAATGAGCAAGATAAACAAGACAGACAACTTATTCAAGACAGAAGAGGGCTGTCAAACTACCGGTCCATCAGCCGGATGTGTCACACATATCCCTATATACACTCTACCCAAATAAAACAATAACAGATTTGGAAGTGATCTTGGAGATCTTCCAGTCCAAGCTGCTGCTCAAGCAGGAAGTCCTATACCTACTGTTATCCAACCTCTTCTTAAAACCTCCAGTGTTTGGAGAATTAACAACTTTGGGATGCAAGTTAGCCCACTAATTAATTGTTCTAACTGTCAGGAACAATTTCTCCTTAGTTCTAGGTTCTCTTCATTGGTTAGTTTCCATCCATTTCTTCTTGTTCTGCCTTCAGATGCTTAGGAGAATAGAAGAGACTCTCGTGTCACCCCTAGTCCTTCTTTTCATTAAAGAAGACATACCCAATTCCTACAACTGTTCTTCATATGTTTTAGCTTCCATATTTGTTGCTCTTCTCTGCATTCTTTCTCGAGTCTCAACATTTTTACATCTTCTTTTAAAGACTTTTTTATTTTTTAACAACAATAAACAGACTCAAAACATATAAAACCCTCTTTCCATTGTACAGTGTGTCAGTCAGTACAAATCTTCTTGCGCACAAATCAGCAGTCCTTACCTTCTAAATAAATTATTAAAATTAATATTACATAAATATGAATATTATGTTATATTGTTATTAATGCCTTATTAGAGTTTAATTATAAACTACATCATCCTTTTTGAGCAAATCTCAATTTTTAACATATCTCAATTCATAATATAATTCATTTCATTGTAATCAATTTTAAACAACATTGTCTTGTCTTTATAATTATATTTATCTTGTATTTTATTTTATTTCCCTATTTTCTTCTCTAGTCATTGATAAAATAAATCCCAAATTTTGTAATATTCTTTATCTTCTTGCTCTCTAATTACTAATGTCAAATTACTCATTTCTGCACATTCCATTATTTTCTTAATCACCTCCTCTTCTATCAGAAATTTTCCACTTTTCCAGTTTTTGGCAAATACAATTCTAGCTGCTGTCAAAACATTTATAATCAAATATGTCAATTCTTTACTTTATCTTTCAGGTAAGATACCCAATAAAAATATTTCTGGTTTCAAGTCCAAATGTTGTTTCATCATTTTTTTCAGCCATGTATGAATTTTAGTCCAGTATCTCTTGGTTTCCACACACATCCACCACATGCAATAGTGTGATCCAGGTATCTGATGACAACATTTTTACATCCTGATAGCCAAAATTGGATGCAATATTCTAAGTATGGTCTTACCGAAGCTGTCAGGATTCTGGCAGTTACTCTAATTAAATCATGAGCCTCGAGCCACACTCCCAAAACTTGAAAGGATTTATTAGATTTATTAGAAGCTAACATGCCAGCATTAGCCTGGGCGTAGCTGGCTCTGAGATACATGTATACAAGATGTTTTATGAGTTGACAAAGGCATTATAAAGTGGTACTAACACTTCATGTGATCTTGATTCTATCCCTCAGTTAATGCAACTTAGAACTGGTTTACCACAAAGTGTATCCTGTCTAAGTGGTAGCTAATATTCAGATAATCATATATTGTGATATTGAATCCAAGGACTCTTTTAAGAATCCAAAAGCCAATGCAACTGATGTGATGTAGCATATACAAATGTGGGAATTCAGATTTGATCCAGTGAGAGAGCATTATGAATGTACACTATCTTGAATTGACAAAAATAAAAAGTTAAATAAATAGATATACAGTACAGGCAATCCTTGACTTACAATGACATTGAGCCCAGGGTTTCTGTTGCTAGTTCAGTGTATTTTGTCTCATTTTACAATCTTTTTTTGCCCCAGTTGTTAAGAGGATCACTGTAGTTGTTAAATTAGTAACGCGGTTGTTAAGTGAATCTGACTTCCCCATTGATTTGTCAGAAAGTGACAAAAGGTAATGACTCCATAACACTGCAACTGTTGTAAATATGAGTCAGTTGCCAAGCTTCTGAATTTGGATGTGGGAGTCTTCACAAAAACTTGTACTTTTAATGAATATTTGCAATATATATTCACTTTGTATGCAATTTTTTAGAATGCATGCTTAGTAAAGACACTTTTCTTTCATGTTTTCTTTTCTGGGCAAACATTTCCCGAATGCACATACTTGATGTATTTTTTAACACTCTTGCTGTTCACCCCATCTTAATTATGAAGCTGAGCTTCATCACCTGTGCATCATTTCTGGTGTCAAATTTCAGGAACCACTATAAGAGGAATATTCACACAAATAAAAAAAATCAAATGGAAATTTGGGTGCCTTCCATATAATGATGTTGCTGCTGTGGTCAAGCAATCCATGATTTATTGCCTCAGTAGGAGTTCTGAAGCATCTATATTTTATGATTTATCAGCAAGTCAAATTATGGACTGATCACCTACTCAGTGATGTTCTTCAAAGAACCCTCACCTATTTGTTTACTACATGGTTTTATAACCCTCAAAGATTCAGCTCAAATTCAATTAAGACACATGGAACCTTTGAAAGTTATCTGCTAAAATCTGAAATTAAGCACATTTTGAGATTTTTTTTTCTCATGTTTATAATTTATTTTTAATTTTATACCAATAATCTGTACAAATATTTTCCAGGCTGAGCCATGAAAGAGACTCAGTTTTGTTCCTTGTATGAGATGATGAGGAGACTTTTTTCATTTTCTTTCTTTTTTCCACTGTTAAAGTGCTCTGCCTGTACACAACCCTCCTGGAATTTTTGCACTTATGCTGACTTTCCAACAGCCCTTCTTGAAATGACAATTCTTATGTTTTAGGCACTGCTGCATCCAAATAAGAATTGTGCTGTTTAGTGTGAGGTAGTTGCTGTTTAGTGTGATGGTGTTTAGCTCTGTGGTGTTGAGCCTCCTCTTCAGAGATAAATTGTAGACATCATTGCTAGTAGAAAGCCATGTAAACAACCATACAATTGTTCGGTGATAGAATCAGATAACAGGCAATACTAAACACTTATTTTTGAAACTATATATTGAGCCACTTATTAATAATCCTTTTATTTATTTTAATGTATCCAGACTCTACCAGTATACAAGGAACAAAAAGGGAAAGAGCAGAGTGTAGCAGAGTTTAATGTGTGGCTAAAGAAGTGGTGTAAAAGGGAAGGCTTTGGTTTTATTAGTCATGATGTCTGCAGCTGGTCCAATGAAAAACTGTACAAAAGAGATAGTTTGCATCCATCAAAGAAAGGAACTGAGTTACTTGGCATTAAATTCACAGATTTCCTGGATAAAAATTTAAACTGAACAGCGGGGACAGAGAATTAATGGATTCAGAACATTTCTGTCCCCAGCAACCTAAAACCAATAAGGATACCACTGCATGCAAAATAGATGTTTGTGCAGGTAAGATTATCAACTTTGATGCCAACCAAAGCCAAGCATTTAATAGTGAGTGCCATACCAAGTGCATTAATCAAACAGGTGGCAAGAAAGTAGGGGCAGGCAGGCACAATACAGGTTATGGAGACACTAAACACAGTGTCAGACATAAAGCTCTCAAGTGCCTATATACAAATGCACAAAGTCTGGGGAACAAACAGGGTGAACTCAAATTAAGAATACATGAAGGTAAATATGATATAGCTGGAATAACAGAAACTTGGTGGGATGAAACCCATGCCTAGAACATACTAGTAGAAGGATACAAATTATTCAAAAAAAAAAACAACAGACCCCATAAAAGAGGAGATGGAGTTGCACTGTATGTAAAGAACCATTATATTGCTTCAGAAATGCATGAAACTAAAGATGAAAACCTCCTAGAATGCATATTAAAAGAAAAAAAGAATGACATGGCTATAGGTGTATATTATAGGCCACCCAATCAAGCAGAAAAAAATACAAACACAAGCAACAGAACATAATGACACCAGAGTCTTGGATTTTAAAAAGCTGATTTCAATAAATTCAGAGAGAACTTGGGAAAGATTCCATGGATGAAAATCCTAAAGGGAAAACAACTCAAGAATCTTGGGAAACTCTAAAAAGTATGATCATAGAAGCCTAGACCAGCACAATACCACTGAGAAAGAAAAACAAGAAATCCAAGAAGAAACCAGCATGGCTGAACAAAGATCTCTCTGGAAAAATTGAAAGAAAAAAAGGACAAGTCCAAAAAATGGAAAGAAGGATATACAACTAAGGCAGAATATCAGCAGATAGCCAGAATCTGCAAAGACGAAGTCAGGATAGCAAAGGCTTAGAACGAACAAAGACTTGCAACAAAAGTCAAAGATAATAAAAAAAGTTTCTTCCAACATATAAATAACAAGAAAAAAAATCAAGGAAGCAGTTGGTCCACTAAAGAGAGAAGATGGCAAGGAAGTAACAGGCAACAGAGAGAAAGCAGAACTGCTTAACTCATTCTTTGCCTCTATCTTCACGCAAAAAGAAATCATCGCTCAGGCCACCAAAAACATAACTGTAAAAGACGACCAGAAATAAAAGTTAAAATAAGCAAAAAAAAAAAAATAGTAAGAGAACACCTATTTGATCTTGATGAAAACAAATCACTGGGTCCTGATAGATTACATCCCAGAATTTTAAAGGAGCTGGCAGAGGTCATCTCAGAACCACTGCACCATATCTTTCAAAAATCCTGGAGCACCAGGGAACTACCAGAGGACTGGAAAAGAGCTGATGTGGTTCCCATCTTCAAAAAAGGGGGAAAAAAAACAGACCCAGGAAACTATAGACCAATCAGCCTAACATCAATACCTGGGAAGATACTGGAAAAGATAATAAAAAAACAGATCTGCCAACATCTAGAAACAAGTAAAGTAATAACTTGCAGTCAGCACAGGTTTGTTAAAAACAGATCATGCCAAACCAATCTTATTTCATTCTTCAACACAGTGATTAAATTAGTAGAGCAGCAAAATACTGTGGGCATAATATATTTGGATTTCAGCAAGGCATTCAACAAAGTAGACCACAACCTACTTCTTAGTAAGCTGGAAAAAAGTGGAATGGATAGCACCACCATTAGATGGACTCGCAACTGGCTGGCAAACTGTACTCAAAGAGTAGTCCTTAACGGGTCGAAGTCTACATGGTGGGAAGTAAGCAGTGGACTGCCACAAGGTTCTGTCTTAGGCCCAGTACTCTTCAATATCTTCATTAACGACTTAGATGAGGGTATAGAAAGGGGACTTACCAAATTTGCAGATGATACTAAGTTGGCAGGAATAGCTAACACCCAAGAAGATGGGCTCAAGATCCAGATGGATCTTGACAGACTAGAACACTGGGCCATATCTAATAAAATGAAATTCAGTGCAGAGAAAAGTAAAGTCCTACACTTAGGCAAGAAAAACCAAAAGTACACATATAGACTGGATGAAACCAGGCTCAATAGCAGTAACTGTGAGAGGGATCTTGGAGTCCTAGTGGACAACCAGCTAAATATGAGCCAGCAGTGTGCAGCAGCAGCCAAAAAAGCAATCCTAAGTTGTATTAACAGAGGGATAGAATCAAGATCAAGGGAAGCACTAATATCACTCTGTAAAGCCTTTGTAAGACCACTCCTAGAATACTGCATCCAGTTTTGGTCACCACACTATAAACAAGATGTTGAGACTCTAGAAAAAGTACAGAGAAGAGCAACCAGGATGATTAGGGGACTGGAGGCTAAAACACACAATGAACGGTTGCAGGAACTGGGCTTGGCTAGTCTAGTGAAGAGAAGGACCTGGGGAGACATGATAGTGATCCTCCAATATTTGAGGGGCTGCCACAGGAAGGAAGGGGTCAAGTTATTTTCTAAAGGCCCAAAAGGCCAGACAAGGAATAATGGATGGAAACTGAAGAAGGAGAGCTTTAACCTGGAAATAAGGAGAAACTTTCTGACAGTGAGAACAATCAACCAATGGAACAGTTTGCTCTCGAAAGTTGTGGGAACACCATCACTTGAGACTTTCAAGAGGAGATTGGACTGCCATTTGTCAGAAATGGTGTAGGGTCTCCCACTTGGGTGGGGGGAGAGTTGACTAGATGACTTACAAGGTCCCTTCCAACTCTGATTATCTGTTGTCTGTTGAGACCATCGTTCTTGTGCAAAAATTTCCAGGCAAAAAAATAAATAAATGTAATACTATTTTGGATTCAGGTTAAAGTTATGTGAGCAATATAAATAGATAATTATTGTACATAACAGCTATATTTTTCTTGTTCTTTTTAAACAAAACTTTGCAAATCTATTGCACTTCTTCAAACCCTAATGATTCCATTATATATTATCAGTAAATTGATAAAAAGTGCTCAGTCAATACCATATTGACATGCTCAATTAAACTCTCAGAGGTGACACAGCATTTTCCTACTTACATGAGTGACCTAAAAATAAACCATGCAGAAATATTTTGGTTCCATAGCTTGAGCACAAAAAAGAGGGCTTCAGAAATTAATGTTGAAGCTTGTGCCCCAGCCTGCTAAAATAAGTAAAAGTATTTCTGAGAGATTTTCAATTTGTAAAATTGATTTGTATAACCCACAAATCAGGTTATTAATCTGTGTATTTTATCAGTAAATGAAGAAAAATTGAGGAATAACTCACTTAATTTGTTATGCCTAGATTGTTTTTTAAAGTGCTGAAAGTCTTTATTGTATATATTTTAATTGGTTTTGGAATATTTAAATAATCCTGTTAAAAATAGGTCCTTTGTTAAGAACATATAATATATATGTGCTTTGTTAAGAACATATAAAGAATGTTACATTTGGCCATCTAAATCAGCATCTGATACTACAAAGTGACCAAACATTCAAGAAACTTGAAAATTTGGGCTAGTAGGTTATCTAGAAATGCATTCTTAGTGGTGTTCAAGATCATCATTTCGCCCATGATTTGAAAAATTGGTAAGCAGTTAACAAGTCCATTATACATTGAATGGAATGATCTTCTATTGTCTAAATACATTTAGTCCCCATCTAAAGTCATATAAATTGGTAGTTATATCTGATCTCAGTCAATTTCACATCTCTGTGTTATGTGAATTATTTTGATGCTGCATGAATTTTCCTAAATTCACTTTAATAAGTGATGCTCATTTATTAGAAGAGGGAAAAAAACCTACTTCCATTCACATTTCTCAATATATTTATCGTGTAAGCTAATTCCTAACAATTTACTTGAAACACCCACAGTAATTGCTATTATTGATGGTCCACAAGAATGCCTATGATTTTCCCCATTATACATTTTAGTTTAGATGGTATCTCAACCAAGAGAGCAGTGAAGACCTACCAGGAACATTTGAGTTTCTGCGAAAAGGTGTAGAAATAGGAGAGATAATACATTATTTTGTAGTACATATCAGTGTGTCATGTAATTGTAGTGGATCTCTTCATCTTTTTTTTTAAACTCTCAATGTACATGATTAATGCTGCAGAGTGAACCCAGACTTCCATTGTGTACAATGGGCCTTTGCAATTCAAATCAATACCATCCAGAGGTTTTTATGAGTTTAAGCATACACCAAAATCCCAACACCAGTAGTAGGTTAATATTCCCATAAGTGTCTTAGTGGTACTTTGCATAGTGAGACTCAAACAGGAATAGCATGACAGTTGTTTCTATTTGCATGCCACAGCAATTTTCAATTTACAGAGGATAATTGAGAATGCTTTGATTCAATGTTCCCCAAACCTTAGTAGTAGCATGGGGATACAGTGGTGAAGCTTCATGCACAATTGCCAAATTTTAAGACCCTTCTGAGCACATTGTATGACAAACAAAAAAACTCTGAACTCAAAAGAAGCCAATGAGGTCAAAGTACACATGAATTTGATATGCATAGGTGCAGATGTAAGCTTTCCCAAGTCAGGGAAAATGAAGAAAACAGAATTGTATTTCAGAAATATTCTTGAAATGAATTTACTAGGTTTTCCACTTGAACATATGAGAAGAGAAATCTGGGTCAATGAGTTCAAATCATTCATTCACTTATTCACAAAACAAAACAAGGGCTTTTGTATAACAATTTCATTTTCTAGGACATAAAATAAGATCAGCTTTCTGAAAGCAAGATATCTATTAGCAATACACGCACACACTATTGAAAATATACCAAGAAGAAATAGAATAGAATTCTTTATTGACCATGTGTGATTGGACACACAAGGAATTTTGTTTATGGTGCATACACTCTCAGTGCACATAAAAGATATAAGTGATAAATGATAATAGTTATCATAAATACATTCATCATAAATCATAAGATACAACACTTAGTGTTATGTGTCCATTTTAAGTCTTGAGATATTATAGAACCCAGAAACGTGAAGGTCTCAACTGTTGACACTATGTTGTCTAATATTGTAAGAGGTGGTAGCATAGGAGGGCTTCTCATAAAGTCTACCATCATTTCTACAGTTCAAGATTGTTACAGTCATACTACAAGGCTAGTTGTTCAACCTCCCATCTCTATGCAGATTCATCATTGTCTTGAATGAGACCAATCACTGTTATATAATCTGCAAACTTCAGTTACTTTAACAGAGGAATCTTTTGAGATGCAGTCATTGGTATAGAGAGAGAAAAGAAGAGAGCACACACTGAGGTGGCCCTGTGCTAATTGTACAGGTAATCTGGTGTGATTTTGCCTAGTTTCACCTCTGGCTTCCTGTCTGTTAGGAAGCTTATGGTCCACTTACAAGTGTGGTCAGGCATAGCTAGCTGATTTAATTTAGTTAGAATATCTGGAATGATGTTATTATTGGAATGCCAAGCTGAAATCTACAAAGAGGACCCTTACATAGGTCTTTGGAGATTCAAGATGTTGCAGAGCCATGTTAATAGTATCATCTGCCGAGCTACTTGCTTGGTAGGCAAATGGAAAGGGTTCTAACAGCAGATCTGTGATGGTTTCCAGGTTGGCCAGCACTAGCCTTTCAAAGGTTTTCATAACTACAGATGTCAGAGCAACCAGTCTGAAGTCATTCAGTTCCTTGATGGAGGGTTTCTTCAGCACTGGGATGATAGTAGAGTATTTGAAGCAAGAAGGAACATAGCACGTCTCTAGTGATTTATTGAAGAGTTGGGTGAAGATGGGGACCAACTGGTAAGCACAGACTTTTAAGTGAGAAGGAGTTATCTTGTCTGGCCCTGGTGCTTTTCCTGGCATTTATCTGTGAAATAAATCTTGCACTTCTTTTTCTGTGATCACCAGAGGTTGTGAACCCAATGGGTTGGAGTCAGTTATAGGAGACTTGGCTCTTGTTGATGTGTTTGAGATGGGGGTTGTGGAGATAGGTGGCTATAGTTTTCGTTCAAACCTACACTAAAACAGATTCAGGTCATCTGTTAGTTGTTGCTAACTTCCCTTCTGCCTGGGAAGGAGGTTTGCTGTAGCCAGTGATGTTTTTAAGAGTTTTCCACATATTTGCTGGATCATTTGTTGAAAACTAATTCCTTAACTTTTCAGAGTACCTTCTTTTTGTGGCTCTGATCTCTCTTGTTAATATGTTTCTGGCCTGATAGTACATTCTGTTGCCTCTTCTGTAGACTTCCACTTAGGCATGACATAGCTGGTTAAATTTAGCTGTAAAACTAAGGTTTGTTATTACTGTATATTCACAGGCTTCTGGTCAGCACACGTAGGTCTTCACAAAAACTGGCATAAGATGTTACAGTATCTGTGAGTTCATTCAAGTCTGCAGAGGTACCTTTGAAAACATTCCAATCAGTGCAGCCAAAGTAAGCCTATAGAGTTAGCTTTGCCTTCTCACTCCAAGACCTCACTGATTTAATTGTTGGCTTTATGGTTTTAAGTCTTTGACTATAAGCAAGTACAAGGTGAATCATACACTAATTAGAGTGTTCCACAACTGCTCAAGGTAAAGGCCAAGGAGCATCTTTTAATGTTGTGTAGCAATGGTCTAAAGCACAGGTCGCCAAACTTTTGGATCTCAGGGACCACTAAAATCATAATTTTAAATCCCAGGACCACTAACTGGGTATGTGGGTGTGGCCTAATTTGTGGGTGTGGTTTGATGGTCATGTGACTGGCTGGGCATGGCTTGTATGTAAATATAAATATTTATATAAATATTGATTTTTTTATAAAAAAGAACAATTTTTACCCAAAATCAGACAAAGCAGGCAGGCAGATTGAGTTGCTCACAGGATCACAGATTCATTCACTGATCTATCTATTTGTCATCAGCTAGCTCAGCCTGTCACATAAAATTTTCTAGTCATAAGTCTGCACTGAATAATAGAACCTTCAGTACTAAGGGAGGTGTGGCTGTGCTTAAAAGCAGAGCCGAAGATCTAAAGACAATCTAGAAAGCAAGAAATCCAACCATTTCCTGATTCCTAGCTAATCTAAATCTCTTGGCACAATAGAACAGCTGATGGTCAGAAAAAGGAAAAATAGCAATTTAGCAGGCAAGTTTGCTGGGTCAGGAGTAAATGGGTGGGGAGGGTTCCTGTGGGTCATGTGGGTGGTGCAGCCTTGTGTTTTAGCACAGCCTGGATTAATTGCTTTGGGGGGTGCTCTGAGGGTGACATTTCTCTGCGGAAGTGCCCAACATTTTCTTGTGGACCACCAGTGGGGTGCAGCCCACCGGTTAGCAGCCGCTGGTCTCAAGTATTCTTGCCTCTAATGAGACAATTGACATGCTGAAAATATTTTGGTAGCTCTTTCCTTAGGTTTGCTTTATTAAAATCTTCTAAAATAATTGGAAGTGAATCTGGGTATTTAACTTCAGCTCACATAATATGGTCAGCTAGAGTTCATAATGCATTGTTTACACAAGCTTGTGGAAAAACATACATAGCAATTAGGAGAAATGAGGAGAACTCTCATAAAGAATAAAATAGTTTGCAATTGATAATTAATGTCTGTAAGTCCACATACCCAGTTAAAATGTATGGCTGTGAAAGTTGGTCCATAAGGAAGACTGAGCACCAAAGAATTGAGGCCTTTGAACTCTGGTGCTGGAGAAGACTCCTGTGAGTCCATTGGACTGCAAGGCTATCAAACCGGCCAGTCCTAGAGGAGATCAACTCTGACTGCTCTTTAGAAGATCAGATCCTGAAGATGAAACTCAAATACTTTGGCCACCTACTGAGAAGGAAGGACTCCCTGGAGAAGAACCTAATGCTGGGAATGATTGAGGGCAGAAGACGAAGGGGATGGCAGAAAAAGAGGTGGCTAGATGGAGTCACTGAAACTGTCAGTGTGGGCTTAAATGGATTCCGCAGGATGGTAGAGAACAGGAAGGTCTGGAGGAACATTGTCCATGGGGTTGTGATAGGTCTAACATGACTTCACAACTAACAACAACAACAAAGTCCACATCACATAATTTCTTAAGTATAGTTATATCTTGGGACCAGCAGCTATTAATATATAAACATAAGCCTCCTCCCTTCTTTTTAATGAGATGTTTCTTCAATTCTATCTGCTCTTTGTATCTGAAATCCTGGGATATGCGGGCTACTATCATCAATTTAGCTAGGTTTCAGTGAAGCAGAGAGCTGCTGAGTAGGGAAAAGTGGAATAAAAACTCCTCTTATTAGTGAATTAACATAAATTAGTCAGAAAGAGTGAAGGAAGAGGAGTTTTTATTCCACTTTTCCTTAGTCTATTCAAAATCCCTACTCGCTTACCCTTTTTCTGCCTCCAGTTAATGTAGCTACAAATCATACTTGCATTATATTTGAATGCTGAGTATCCTTCATTTGTAGTGTCTTCTGGAATTTCTTCAAGAGTGCATATTCTTGATCAATTAAGCCTTGTTTCCAAGCAAAGTAAAATATTGGAATTATTATATTTTTATTCTTGAACTGAGCGTGCAAAGATTGTCGATGTGCAATTTGCCGTACCTTTTATTTTCCCCGATATCATGCTATTCATATACACATTTCCACTATGAAAATGATCATGAAATTAATTAATATTATTTATTTTAGATATACCTTACTTGGGTTACAAAAAAAGCCCCTAGACTTCTGCAGGATCTACAGATCCTGTACAGATCTTGTACATATACAAGAAACTCTGAATTTTTACTGCCATCTAGAGCTCATCTATATCATTGCAGCCCATGTATGAGATGCCTATATCAATATGTCCCCAATGTGTGCAAGCAGATTTTTGTTTCAAAAACTATTAGTGTCCAGTATTTTAGTGATTAAAAAAACCTCCTATGAACAAATGTAAAATGCTATCAAAAAGCATTGATGTAAGCTTAGGCTAATGTTGAAATGCATAGAGATAATCAATAGCATTTTATTTACTATCTATATGCATACTGGTAATAGAAAAACATGCAAATGTAGGAAAGAAACTAAAAGGTACAGCAAAGTATTGATTTTTCAATTCTACAACTAGAAAACATTTTTGAATGAAATAAACTTTGCTTTTCTGTTGGGATATGGAAGAGAAGGCCCCTCTGAATCCTGACTTTTGTGGATTGTCTCTTGCAGGGATCCCACTGTAAGATCTTCCCAGTCTTGCCCTTTCCCTGGAAAAAATATTCTTCCGGATATCAAAGTGGTTCAACCCTGTTGGTTTTTTGGAACTCCATGACACCTCTGTGGACCTCTGCAGGTTGAGGTGTCTGATGGTTTCTGATGTGTATGGATGGTGTTATGATTGCTCCTTGGTGCATTGAAAGTTTTTCATTACTTACTACGTTTATTTCAATATATTATTATATATTGTGACACTTTTGGTTTGATTTTATTGTGGCTTTGGGAGTCCTGACACAATTGGAGTCACACAAAATGCAAACCTAGTAAAACAAACAAACTATCCAGGAATAGTAGAACACATAGCAGAGCAAAGCAAAAACACATCAAAGAATATGGAAGTATTTGCCTTCGTATTACCATCTAACCTAATAAATAATGACAAAGGTATCATCATCACATTGAAAAGCAAATATCATTACAATCTATGCTGCCACAATCTAGTATCTTCTTTATATGTTTACATACAATTTGTATCATGCATATTGGACATAAAGGGAATGCTCTTCCATTCCATTTGGCACTCTATTAGTTCTTGATTGTTCACAATCTGTGAATCTATGTCAAGTTATATAAGGGTCTGCACTAACTCTGGATTAATTGTGAACCCTCCCCGAACTAACAGTTTTGCATAACGCATAGTGAAACCCATGCATGTTTGCTGGGTAGGATCTCACAGAAAGAGAAGTCATGTCTGCAAATAATATTAACAATAATAATATTCTTTTAAAAACATTTTAAGTTATTCAGTTTCTAAACTATTCCACTTATTTTAATGATATTTTGTATGTATTTACTAAAGCATACCCCTACAGCATGGGTGTCCAAACTTGACAACTTTAAGATTTGTGGACAACAACTTCCAGAATTCCCCAGCCAGGTCTGAAAGTTGCCAAGGTTGTATAGCCCCAATCTACGGTGTTAGTATTTTTTGTCAGTTTTCCTTCTTACAGTATGAGAAGGAATTTCTTTTATTTTGTCCATCCACCTATAAAAGGCCCCGTGCTCTTGAAACTGACCAGGACTGAACTTTACACAAAAGCATAGAATGTCTATAGCAGGGGTCTTCAAACTTGACAACTTTAAGACTTGTGGACATCAACTCCCAGAATTCCTCCTCCAGTCATGTTAGCTCAGGAATTCTAGGAGTTGAAGTCCACAAGTCTTAAAACTGTCAAGTTTGAAGAGCCTTGGTCTATAAATACCCTTGATTTTCATGAAAAATCAACCTAGTAATTTGCATGGAATGAAATTCCCACTGAGATCTGAACAGCCACTACCCACCACTCTGCTGGTGTTTTAAAGGGGCTGGAAGACCCAAGGCTTTGGTGGAGATGTTTGAAGCTTCCTTTTATCCTAGATTTTCTTTTGTCTCTACTTGGTTTGTTATCTTCCCATTTCTACCTTTCTTTTTCTTTTTTCCCCTTCTTTTTTAATGCCTTGCTTTTCATCTTTAAACAATTGATAAATAGCCACAGGGAGTTGGTTGGCGCATAATTCTAATAAATAATAATAGTGCTACAATTGAATTGCCTGGAACTGAACCTTCTACCAAATTAGAGAAATCACATGTTATCTGAAGTTCTTGCTTCCAGCTTTTCTTGCACAATTGAAACTGCCATTACCAAACAGTAATAGTAATTGTAGCAGTAGTAGTAATAAGCTATTATTGTGTACTTTGATATTTGCTTTTCTCCTCTGCAAAAAAAAATAAATAATTCCTTTTCACAGTATGGGTGAAATAGCACTAATAGCCCAGCAAGGACCTACATGTAGGGTGCCCTAGTGCATATCCATTTTGAGTCAAAAATAAAAGCCATTTCCTTTTAATGGTTTAAGATGTTTTGGGAGCATGTTTTGATCACACCACTCTGAAATGAATTTGAGAGAATGGAAAAAAGATAGCAATAGCATGTAGACTTACATACCGCTTCACAGTGTTCTACAGCCCTCTCTAAACTGTTTACAGAGTCAGCACATTGCCCCAGCAATCTGGATTCCTCATTTTATTGCCCTCAGAAGGATGGAAGGCTGAGTCAACCTTGAGCCTGGTAAGATTTGAACTGACAAATTGCAAGCAGCTAGCAGTCAGCAGAAGTAGCCTGCAGTATTGCACCCTAATCACAGCGCCATCATGACTGTTAAAGTACTTCCCATTCATTTCTAAGGGACATGCAGATAATTTAGCACAACCCTGCTCCTACAGCACCTTGTGCAATCTGTTCATGATACCAAGATGAAGAAAGCTTTTAGAGAACTTTTGAAATCAATGCATATTGTAGGGCAGGTCAAATTTTTCAACTTTCAATTTTCAAACATTACTGTAGGGGTGTTCAAAAGTTATGACAAAATTTTATAGCACTTTGAAAACTTAGTTGTTAATATTTCTTGTGGAAAAAGTCTTTCAAAACTGGGAGAAATATCTCCTGCTCAAATCACAGATATGTTACTAAAAGTTATCAGGGCACCAAGGAATGTGCTTTAATAAGATATTACAATTAAATTATCAGCCACAGCTGAAATCTGTGTCCAATCCTCTGCTACAGCTTTTATGACTGATATTAAGAGATTAATTAATGGTAAATAATTAATTATGGTAATTAATGGTGTCATAGTACAATTGAAAGTCTGTAATGATGTTCTATTACCAAACTTGGTTAAAGGGACTTTTCAACTGTAAGTCTCTAAGCCCAAAGTAGCTTGAGACTATTTCACTGATCCATTGATCAGTAGTAAGAAGAAACTGTGGCATAGCAATTAAGAAGCGCGACTACATTCATATGAAACTCTGTCCTTTTATGCATAGCACACAGGTAAAATCCTTTCTTGATTACAGGGAATGGGAATTTCATCTTTCAAATTACATCAAATTTTAAATCAATCAAAAGTTGCTCTATTCCAGTTAGGATGATCCTTGTTGTCATTGTTCTTAGGTCTTAAATTATGCATAGGAGATAAGCAGCTAGCCAGTGGCTAAATGGTGAGATTAAAATATCCTAAATGCCTCTATAGTTTGAGAGAAGTATTGTTTTACAGTTTTTACATTTTCATGATATTCCAGAAGGTGGTGCTGAAAGACTACTACATTTTCCTTTAATAGTAATTGTACAAATTTATATTGTTATCATTATGCTCATTTGCACCGTAATATATCTACTTTGTTGGTTACAAACGGGGGGAGGGAGGGAGAGAGAGAGAGAGATTTTCTCCTTCTCCTCTTCCTCCTCCTCCACCACCACCAATATGTTCAGTCCAGACAAGACAGTGACTCTGCCAGCATGCTTGCCAGTAAGTGAGAATGAGACATAAGGACATAGATCATTCAACATTTCTTTATTTCCATTCTTCCTTCCTAGCACATGTTCAGTCTCTCAAGCCCTCAGGGATAGATGCAACAAAGTATGACATAAGTAATTACATGTTATTAAAACAGCATTTGCTACTATGGGAGCAGTCTTCTCCTAACTCCAATTTAAGAAATACATAAAAAAAACAAATAAGAGCTATCTGTTAATGTATTTAAATATGCTGTCTGTCACTGACAGTGGAAAATTATATAGTATAACATCCTAACATGTTTATTCTGAGCATGTTAGATTATGACTGCTTACAAACTGGAGGAACTGGATATTATTAAAGTTTTTGAACATTCCAAAATTATCCTATTCCTGGACATCCTGTTTGTCTTTTTATATTATAAATCCATATTCTGAATTTTCTAGCAAGCTTCTAGTAAAGCAAGCTCTGAAAAAGAACAAAAAGGTAATGATTTGCTTCTTTGTTTGTTTTAAAAGTCCTTGCTTCGAGTAATAAACACTATAGGAAAGTTTAACAGAAAGTTCTTTAACAAGAAAAGCCAATCTAGACTGTTAGGAATATAAGTCACCTAATAGGTATTTGGGTTAGAAATATATAAACCAGGATAAACATTTTAAAACTGTATTTTTAAGAAAATGCAAAACTGTAATTAGGTGTGGTTTTTCAAATGGCCATAAAATGGAGCCAGAAACCTGGATTGTTTAAGCCCATGTCACACTGAACCAACGGATGCAAAGAGGATGTAAAACGGACAAAAAACCTTGCCATCCATTTGAAAACGCAATGTACTCACTGCCTCCGTTTGGCTTCCTCTCTATCCGTCCAGCATCCGTTTATGGACGTTTCATCTGCTCCGAAAGTTTTGGGCTGCCTAAAACTTTTGCGCAGAAAATGTATCCAGTTCATCCGTTCTGCATCTGCTACGCATCCGCTACGCATCCGCTACGCATCCATTACGCATCCGCTAGGCATCCGCGATGAATCCGCGCAACTCCATCCGCCCGGACACAGGGAGGAAGCGGAACTGATGCGGAACGGATGCAGAACGGATGCCTAGCGGATGTAGAATGGAAACAAAGCGTTTAAAATGGAAAAAACGTTCGCAGAGGGGACCTATCTTAGATATTAAGGATGTCTAGAGGATGCCTAGAGGATGCCTAGAGGATGCCTAGAGGATGCCTAGCGGAAAACCTATACTACCTATAAAAAGGGGGAGCAACTCGCCTGCATCTCACTTTCAGAACAGCAGCCCAGCGGTGCAGACCTCTGCAGCCTTCATCTGCCTCTTCCACAGCATCCAGTCATGTCCACCGTGGATTGTAACAAAGTCCTTTCGGCAGCCACCATCGTTCTGCAACAGTGCAAAGCCATCTGCAGGCTCTGTGAACACTACTGCGAGAAGAAAAGGAGCCACCCAAAAAGAGTCTGGGTCCAAAGATGCTTCAACAGAAGAGCAGAGGACGGACTGTACAACAAGCTGATGGTGGAGCTCAGGAGCGAAGACACTCGGGCGTTCCGGAACTTCATGAGGATGCCTCCAGCCATGTTTGATGAAGTTGTGCAGTGCCTGACACCCAGGTTGTCCAAGGCAAACACCAGCTTCCGGCCCAGCCTGGAACCTGGGCTCAAGGTGGCACTCACTCTGCGCCACCTGACCTCAGGGACCTCCTACAGGAGCATGCAGTCTGGCTGGAGGGTGCCATCCAACACCATCAGCATTGTGGTCAGAGAAGTGGTGCAGGCCATCATCGAAGAATACCTGGAGGAGCTCCTCCAGTACCCCTCCACTGAAGAAGGATGGAAGAAAATTGCAGAGCAGTGGTATCAGAAGTGGAACTTACCACACACCGTTGGAGCCATAGATGGCAAGCACGTGGCCTGCAAATCTCCAGCCAACTCGGGGTCCACTTATTTCAACTCCAAGGGCTTCTTCAGCATCATCCTCTTCGCTATGGTCGATGCTGACTACAAGTTCATGTACATCGATGCTTCAGGCAACGGCTCCTCTTCAGATGCCCAGGTATACAACGCCAGTCACCTCAAGGAGGGGCTGGAACGCAACCTCATCATGGGCTTCCCAGATCCCGAACCCCTGCCCAACGACACACAAGATGTGCCCTACTTCATCGTGGGGGATGACGACTTCTCCCTCACAACCTACCTCATGAAGCCCTACACCTCCAGACTCCTCACCCATGAAGAGAGGATCTTCAACTACAGGCTGTCCAGGGCAAGGCGGGTGGTGGAGAACGCCTTTGGCATCCTGGCCAACAGGTTCCAGGTACTTCTCACCACCATGCACCATCGCCCAGAGACCGTGAGGAACATCGTGGAAGCTTGCTGCATCCTGCACAATCTCATGCGCACCCGCTACCCAGTCTTGCAGAACAGGCTCGTGGACCTCCAGCAAGGCAATGGGAACATGGAGCCTGGGGAATAGAGGCAAGGGCAAAACCTGATCGACATTGAGGATGTGCAAGGCCCCAACAGAGCCTCACATGAAGCGAAGAAGCAGAGCAATCTCCTGAAACACTGGTGCAACTCCCCAGCTGGAGCAGTGGAGTGGCAAGACAGGATGGTAGAAGCTTAATGGATGCTTCCTTCAGCCTGTCTCATCACTCGGATGAGATTGGGGCATGTATGTTTGGTTGGCCTACAATGAACAGGGTGTTTAATAAAGAGTTGTGTTTATGTTGACATGTGTGGATAATTATTACATTATTATTGATAATAAAGGGCTGTAGGTGTGGCGCCTGGGAGGCTGGACCATACAGTCCCACTATGCTTGCACTGGAGGCTTATCTATCCCACTGCTATCCTTACCCTTCCCACTGCTATATTAACCCATCCCACAAGCATGCAAAGGCTTAAACCATTTCTAAAAGTTTTCAGCAAGACGTTATGAAAAAAAAAGAAATGAAGCAAGTGTGTGAATCATAAATAGACTTTATTAACAACAAGCTATAAAACAAAAATGAGTCTCTGGCACTCCTCTTGGTCGCTCAGTCTCAGGGGTGAAGGGTGCAGGTGCTGTGGAGGTGGCTGGTGCTGGAGTGCTTGTCATCAGCTCCTCCAGAAGCATAAGCAGCAGAAGCGCCAGCCCCAGAAGAGCGAGCCCGTGCTGCAGAAGCCCCAGCAGAACCAGAGTGAGGGCCAGGGGGCGGGATGGTAGCCCTGTCCCTCTTGCCAGGACTGGCAGCAGATGACTGAGGCTTGCTGTGCTTCCGCATGGTTGTGGGGTTGCTGACTAGCAGGGAGGCTGGCAGGAACCAAGGCAGGCTGGAAGGCTGGCAGGGAGGCAGGCACCAAGGCTGGCAGGAAGGCAGGCACCAAGGCTGGCAGGCAGACCGGCAGGCAGCAAGGCTTGCAGGCAGGCTGGCAGCAAGGCTGGTAGCAAGGCTGGCAGCAAGGCTGGCAGGCAGACATGCAGGCAGGGCAGGCAAGGCAGTCGATATGTCCGGCAGCAGGTCTTTCCTCTGAATGGCGACCTGCTTCTGAGCTGCTTCCATTATATCCACGGGGCTGATGCAATGCATCCTCCCCGCATGCACAGTGAACGCCAGGCATCCATTAGGCTTCCGCTATGCATCCGCTAGGCTTCCGCTATGCATCCGCTTCATCCGTTCGTCATCCGCTCTGCATCCACTCTTTCCGTTCCGCGTCTGCTTCGCTGAGGCCCCCCGGAAGCCCTGCGGATGTGCCACCCACTCCCATCCACTCCCATCTGCTTCCATCCGCTGGGCTTCCGTTCCGCATCCGCTTTGCATCCGCCCTGTGTCCTCAATGCATCCGTGTTATCCCCTCTGGTTATGCAAATTTTTGTCCCTTTTGAGAGCAGATAACAACGGATGGAACATTTTGCTCGTCCGCTGTGTCCTTTTTGCATCCGTTGGCCAGTGTGACATGGGCTTTAGTCTTAGTCTTAGTCTCAGAAGAGAGTGTGTCTGAGTTAGTTTCTTTGTTTTCTTCTGTTGGAAAGCATTGCCGTTGCTCCATTTCTTCTAATTGACTGATATTACTGGATTTGATGTAAGTCTGATACTGAACTGTTTTTTGACAGTGGACTTTGATATTTGGATTATCCCTGGATTACAAAACTGACTGATTTACTTGTGAGTGACTTTGGACTGTGTTTGGACTTTGCTTAAACTTTCTGGAAGTAAAAACCTACATTTATTGTACAGTGTATCTGTGTACTGTGTATGTATTATTCAAACACTTCTCTCAAAATACATCTCCCTGTATGCGCTCATTCTCCTAACGGGGAATTACCTCAACACAGACTATCAAATATTGAAGTACTATTTCATTCTTTTAATAGCAATTCATTAATTAATTAACATCTGTTTACATATAAATCTAGCAGAAAGAAATAGGACAGACTTAATTCAGCCTTCTAAAATATAGACATTTTTTTAAAAAAAAGATCACATCATTTTTATAAGAAGGAAACTTTCCATCATGAAACTTTGGCTTTTATTCTTATATATTTATTTAGATCAAAATGTAAATATTGACAGGTTCTTCCTATTTTACCACAAATATTATAGTATAAGAATTGTATCTTTTGTAAAGTTTGTTCTACTCTACAGAACTCTAGGCCATCCAAGTAAAATATTTACCAAGGAAATAACATCCCAAATTACATTCAGTTGTGACATCTTCTTTTCCTGTATGCAAATTTTAGTATCAAAAACTTTAAGAGGGGAGAATAAACATGTTCAAATTTTTACTCATGGTTCCAAGTTAAAAATTGTAAAATAAAATTTTATTTTGCATACTCTGTCAAAAAAAAAAAAAAAATAGCAGCTATAACAGCTTTGTTTAGATTTCTTGTGTCATTTTTTTTCATTGCTGTTTAAGATCAAATCTGGGTTGGTGATAGCTGTGAGCAGAATATAATTGGCCTTGTACAGTATGTAAGCACTAATTTACAACATGTTTTTAAGTTAATTTACTTTCCATAATGATTTTTGGTGTGACATTCAAATAAACTTCATGTGTTCTTAGATAAAAACACATAACTAATTATCAGCAGATAGCCAGAACATGCAAAAATGAAGTCAGGAAAGCAAAGGCTCAGAATGAATGAAGACTTGCGACAAAAATCAAACATATTTTTTAAAAAGTTCTTTTCAACATATCAATAACAAGAAATTATTCTTCCTAACAGTGAGAACAATTAACCAGCGGAATAGTTTGCCTTCAGAAATCGTGGGCACTCCATCAGTGGAGGTTTTTAAGAAAAAACTTAAGCCCCTGTCACACTGCACCAATGGATGGAAAGAGGATGTAAAACGGAGAAAAACACTTGCCATCCGTTGGTTAACGTGATGCTTCTGTTCTGTACTCACTGCCTCCGTTTTGCTTCCTCTCTATCCATCCAGCATCCATCTATTGACATTTCATCCGCTCAGAAGGTTTTGAGCTGCTCAAAACTTTTGAGCAGAAAATGTATCCAATGCATCCATTCTGCATCCTCTAGGCATACGGGGGACATCCGTTCTGCATCCATTACGCATCTGCTATATCCGCTAGGCATCCGCTGTGCATCCGCGCAACTCAAATCCGTTCCAGTGGTAAACGGACACAGGGAGGAAGCGGAACGGACAGGCAGCGTTAGTAGCATGGACAGAGAAAGGATGAAAGCGGATGCAGCTACGCATCCGCGTCATCCGCTACGCATCTGCTCTGCATCCGCTCTGCATCCTCTACGCATCCGCTCTGCATCCTCTACGCATCTGCTCTGCATCCGCTCTGCATCCTCTACGCATCCTCTACGCATCCTCTATGCATCCGCTCTGCATCCGCTCTGCATCCGCTTCCATCCGCTAGGCTTCCATTCTGCATCCGCTTTCCATCCGCTCTGCATCCTCCCCCCGTCCATTCCTTTCCGTGTTATCCGCTCTGCTTATGCAAATTTTTGCCCCTTTTGAGAGCGGATAACAACAGATGGAACATTTTTCTCGTCTGCTGTGTCCTTTTTACAAACGTTTTGCATCTGTTGGGCAGTGTGACAGGGTCTTAAACAGCCACTTGTTTGAAATAGCATAGGTTCTCCTGTGTGAGCAGGGGCTAGACTAGAAGACCTCTAAGGTACCTTCCTAGCAATATTCTATTCTATTCTATTCTATCCCTAGCATATTCTTCCAAGTCTCCAATGGTGCATTCATTGTAACTGTAACTGAATCCATCCACCTTGCTGCCCATCATTCTATTTTTCTCTTTCCTCCCACTCTTTATATAAAGACAGAATTTGAAGGAATTGGCTTTGAAAACATTGAACTGCTTTCTTTTAAGTTTGGCATATACTTCAATCCATAATGGCAATTTTGTTTTTCTATAAGCTAGGGACAATTCAATAAATAAATTCATATGGGACATGATTTGCAACTGGGCTGGCATGCATTTTCTAAGACATGGAAGAAGTAAAATACATGGTATTTTCAAAGACATATGGTCAGGAATGCATTGTTATTAGCAAAGGAAAAAAGTAGATAATAACATAAAGATTCCAGTCTGGCTATCAACAATGGAAGCACTTATGCACCCAAATGTTTGTAAAATGAGAGCTATTGCTGGATATAAGGATATCTTAAATGAAAAGGGTGAGTTCAAAACTAAACAATAATTGAATGAACAAGGGTTTGAAATACATTGGTATTCATATATGCAAATACAATCAAGATATGAAAAAGGTATTAAAGCTGAAGGGATTCATAAGGAGTTGACAGAACTGGATAAAATATTAATAGGAACAGAAGATAAGTTGATTAAAAGATTATAGTGCTATTTACTAGGTGCTAAACTAGAAGAAGAACAAGTTAAAGAAACAATGATAGTATAGGCAAGAAAATTGGATATGCTATAGAAATTAGATAAATGGCAGAAGCTATGGGACAGGAATTATAAATTAATAATATTGACAGCATACAAAGAAAACTTGTGTAAAATGTTTTATAGATGGCACTTTGCACCAGCAAAATTAGCCAAGATGTTCAAAGATAAATCAGCTAAATGCTAGAAGTACCACCAGACACCTGGAACATATTATGTAGTGGTCTTGTATAGAAGCTAAAAGATACTGGACAAAAATACATACACAGTTGAAAAAAATGATTAAACAACACCTAGATTAGATTTGAAACCTGAAATATTTTAATTAGGAACAGTATAGTAAAGGTTACAGGAAAGAAAAAACATATTTAATTATACATGTATTAACAGCAGCCAGAATTGTATTTGTTCAGAATTGGAAAAGTGATAAGATACCGATAGAGGGAAAAGTAATTGAAAAAATATTGAATGTGCAGAGATGAATAGGTTAACACTGGTAATCAAAGAAAAAGAAGAAATGGAATATGATTTGGTATGGGATTTATTTTATCAATGTATTTATTATTATTTTATTATGGTTGGGAAATAAAACAAATTAAAATGGACCAGATGAATATATATAGCAATAAGTTAAGACTGTTAAAAAATAATAGCAATAAGTTAAGACTGTTAAAAAATAATAGCTATATTAAATAATAATTATAAGAAAATGTGATTATTATTATATTGGTAAGAAAAGTATTTATTATAATTCTAAGCACAATATACATGTACCCAGTCAACATACGGTTAAAATGAAATAGAATTATTGTAAAATATAAAATAAAAAAATAATATAATAAATAAATTCACAAAGCAAAACCCATGACATTGCCTATAAAGTTTTACCTACTTTGCAAAACGACAGTCCATCCTGGTAAAAATTAAACAAAATAAAAATGCCTAGTAAGTATTATTAAGTAATATGCCAGACAAAGAGGTGAGACTGAAGCTTCAACATTTTTTCCAGTAATTGGAAGTGCAGACCCTGTGATAGAGTAGGAAGAGAAGTAGAGAAAAGAAGATGCCAGAGAAAAAAGAAAAAATGACCTTCCGGTAACATTCAGTCTGGTTTTGCCCACCATTTTCTTCCGATCCACTTATCAGTAGTATGTGATGCAACCCCCAGAATGAAATTCTGAACATGCAGCCCTTGCTTTATGTTTATGTTTATATGTTGAATTGACAGGAATGGCATTTTGAATCAGGTAAGTGTCTAAACCCGGTTTTTGCTTAGGATTACCTTCTTACTTTTTCCTGAAACTATTTGAGAAATCCATCCACTTGAGGTTAATATATGTTGCTTCTGAGATTGTTGTTAATGGTTTCAGTGCTCAGAAGAAATGCTCAGTGCTCAGTGCAAAACAGTGCTCAGTGCAAAACAAGGGTATTCATGACAAGAGAATACCTGGGTAGAGGAGGTAATGTAACAAGACTTCACAAATATCTCAGGAGCCACTTTTGACATGAATGAAGTTACATTTCACAGGATAATAACAGTGAGGACAATTGACCAATGGAATAGCTTACCTTCAGAAATTGTGGGCGCTCCATCACTGGAGGTTTTTAAGAAGAGACCCGACAACCACTTAACTAAAATAGTATAGGTTCTCCCAGTTGTGGGATTCAATTTTTTTTTTATTGCCAGTTCTATGGGTGTGGCTTGGTGGGTGTAGCAGGGGAAGGTTACTGTAAAATTTTCGTTCCCACCCCACTCCAGGGGAAGGTTTCTGCAATATCTCCATTCCCTCCCCACCCTACTAACCTGCTTTCCAGCTCCATTCTCCTGTGCAAGGCAACAAAAGAAGAAGACCCATCCGTCAGCTGGGACTCAGGAGGCAGAGAATAGATGGGGATGGGGCCAGTCAGAGGTGGGATTGGCTGGCTCTCCAAACTATTCAACATTTCCTCTACTGGTTCTCCGGAACTAGTCAGAACCTGCTGAATACCACCTCTGCATTCTCCTACTTGAGCAGGGGACTGGATTAGAAGACCTCCAAGAATTTTTCCAGCTCTATTCTATTCTAATTTTCTATTTTGATCTGCAGCCAAATTAACCTGAAACCAATATAAAATGGATATGATGATCCTTCTTCCTGATAATACTATTCCTTTGAGATGTAGTATGTGATGCAACCCCCAGAATGAAATGTTGAACATTCAGCCCTTGTTTTATGTTCATATGTTGAATTTACAAGGAGAATGGCATATTGAGAGCCTTAGTGGCACAGTGGTTAGAGTGCAGTACTGCAAACTACTTCTGCTGACAGTCAGTTGCCTGCAATTTGGCAGATCAAATCTCACCAGGCTCAAGGTTGACTCAGCCTTCCATCCTTCCGAGGTGGGTAAAATGAGGACCCAGATTGTTGGGGGAAACTCTGTAAAACAGCTTAGAGAGGGCTGTAAAGCACTATAAAATGGTACAAAGTCTAAGTGCTGTTGCTATTGTTATGTAACTGTTTAAATAGTTTTCTCTTTGTTCTTAGAAATGAAGCGTACTGTCAGCTGTTATAATTTTTTATTTATTTGTCAAGCAAGTATAAACATGGTTATTAATACAAGAAATGGATACAAATAAAAAAAGAAACAATAGAACAGGGACGGTAGGCACGTTGGTACACTTATGAATGCCCCCTGTAGACTCTTAGGAAAGGGGTGAGGTCAATAGTAGACAGTCTAAGGTTAAAGTTTTTGGGGTTTGGGGAAGAAACCACGGAGTCAGGTAGAGTATTCCAGACATTGACCACTCTGTTGCTGAAGTCGTATTTCCTGAAATCAAGTTTGGTGCGATTAACCTTGAGTTTGTATCTATTTTGTGCTCTTGTATTGTTGTGGTTGAAGCTGAAGTATTCATTGACAGGTAGGACATTTGCAGTAGATATTTATATGCTATACTTAGATCAGACTGAAGGCAGCATAATTCTACGTTGTCTAGGTCTAAAATTTCAAGTCTGGTGGCACAAGATATTCTGCTATGAGTAGAGCAGTGGAGAACTCTTCTCATGAAATATTTCTGGACTTTAAAATGAGTCATAATATTATTATCAATCATTTTAAGATACATGTACATTTTAAGCTGCATTTTCCAGATCAAACAGAAATGTTTTCCTTTCCACAGAGACTGGAATGCTGCTTGGTAAGAATCCTGTTAGAATCTATTGATTTTTTAATAGTATAAATGTTAAGGTGTCAGCAGAATGATCTGTATTTCTGACAATCAGAAGAGCTCAAGTGATTGATTGATTGAAGTGGATAAGTAAAAAATGATTGTCTGAAAAGAGGAAACAACTTCATCTATTTCATCATCCATAAATTGCAGAAGAGAATGGAAAATCTCCATTGGAATCTTTACCTCTTTTCAATTAGTGTGAAATAATTGAATATAAATAATTAATGAATGTTAATATGAATGGGTACCGTGGTCAAGACACCTATTTAAGAAATGGAGAGATCAGGACAGAGATGGTATTCAGCAGGTTCTGACCAGTTCTAGAGAACTGGTAGTGGAAATTTTGAGTAGTTCAGAGAACCGGCAAATACCACTTCTGACTGGAGATTTTATAGTATCCTTACCCTGCCATGCCCATCAAGCTAAGCCCACAGAACCAGTAGTAAAAAAATTTGAATCCCACCACTGCACCAGGAGTTCTAATTTTTCCTTAGGTATGAAACCAGCTGAGGGTACTTGGACCAGTCCCCTCTCTGTTAACCCTGGAAAAAGACAGCAATGGCAAACAACTTCTAAAATCTTGCTAAGAAAATTGCAGGGCCATATTTAGGAAATTGTGAGAAGTTAACACTAACTTAAAAATGCTATTTAAAAAAAATCCCATTTATACTCAACGCACGTATACAGCTCCCATTGTTCTACCACACAGAAACAAATGTAGGGGTTTTTTTAGGTCAATATCAATAAATGTTCCCACATTTTAAACAGGCCCATTAGATTGAACATCAATAGAAATAATCAATAAAAATGCAGAATTCAAGCACACTCAACAAGAAGATATTTGTTTTTTGTTTTTAAAAAATAACCTGCCTTATTATTTTTATTAATAACTGAAAGAGGCAAACATACCTAATACATGAACCATGTTGACTCAGTAGTTAGAAGTTTGAATTTCACCAATGCAAGGTTCAATTAGCCTTCCATTCTTCCAAGGTTGGTGAAATGAGGACCCAGATTGTTGGGGGCAATATACTGACTCTGTAAAACTTTTTAAATGGGCTCTAAAGCACTGTGAAGCAATATATAAGTCTAAATGCTGTTACCATTTCCTCCTCCTATTTTGTTCACAATCACTCTGTGAGCTGAGTTGAGCTTAGAGAGAGTGACTGGCCCAAAGTCACCCAGATGGCTTTGATCTCCCAATTTCTAACTTGTTGCCTTAATCACTTAACTACAATTTTCAATTTGTGTACAAGTATATTGTGAATGAACCTTTTATGTCTTCCTTGAATAATAGCATCCAAAATAGAAGGAACATTGCCAACATGAGAACAGCAACACTGAAACATTGTAAGCAGATGGACAGAAACTTTATTTTGGCCATTTATCAATAAACTTTAAAATAAACTATAAAGTTTATAAATAATTTGAAGTTGATTTTAAGTTTCACTTGCTACACAGACTTCAGTTTAAATCAACCCCATGCACACTCCTATATAGTAGTTCATTTTGGTTTTGCACATGTATCACTGCATTAGCCAGTCAAATCTACCCTGCTTTATCTTGGAATTTTTTAAAATTTATGTATAGATTTGTACAAACTTCTAATTTTTTGATCATTTCAAAGTAACTCAACAGAAGCTCAAAATACAAATGAAAGGCATTACTATATATTTGGTGGAATTTACTCCTCTTGAGGAAATTTTAAAAAAAGAGTACAATGGAATATATTAAGATTCACCAATAAAAATGGAAAAAGACAAAATATATCAGCAAGGTAATATATTTTATTGTTACAGAAGTAAAGCCCATTTATATTAATGTGTTACTGTCTCTGGAGACATGTGGGATGATAATACCGTGTTTCTCACATTATAAGACCGGGCCTTATTTTTTTTTTTGACCCCCGAAAAAACGGCTAGGCCATCTTTTCGGGGGTGACTTAATTCCCCCCCTTGCATCCTCGGGTGGGCAGGCGGTGACAGCTTGGATGTTTGGGAGACCTTCTGCCACCGTTGCTTTCCTTTCTCCCTTGCTGCCACGGCATTAGAGGAATGCCGCACTGTTTGGTGCAACTACATGCGACTAGTCAGGGCTCCTCCCTGTAACCAGAGCCCTGAGGAGACATTTGGCTTCAGGTGTAGGGAGGAGCCCTGACTGGCCACATATGGCTGCGCCAAATGCCACAGCGTTCCTTTAATGCTGCGGGAGCAAGGGAGAAGGAAAACAACGGTGGCGGAAAGCAACATTCTCCCGGTATGAAGTGCCCCACCAACGCAGGCAGCACCATATCCGGGCATGCAAGTACTTTCTAAATACAAGCCCCCACCACCATTCTCTCCCTATTTTGCATGTTTAATATGGGACTTAATTTGGGGGGAGGGGCTTAATTTGATTTTATGCCAATAAAACATGGTGGGGCTTCCTATTGGTGAAGGCCGTATTGTTGGAGTAACACGGTAATTTATTGTTCTTCAAACAGACTTCCAGAGAAGTCAAATTTTTAAAAAATTACATATCTTTTGAGAATTGAGAATTTATATAAATATTCATATTTAGTTTGGTGTGTCCTCTTACATTTTCTTGAATCAGCTTTAAAGATTGAATTCACGTGTTAGAAACATAACCTATTCAGAATTTCTGACAAGTATTTCTGGGCTGTTGAACAAATAATTCTGTTTCTCATGACAGAGCAAGAGTTTATTCTTCACGCATATTGTAATTCTGCAATATTACAGAAAAAGGAAGAAATATTTTATTTTATATGTATTATAAATGTATACACCACCCATCTTACTTCAAGGAAACTCTTTGATTGGGTACAGAAATGAACAAGTTAAAAATGTCTCCAATAATCATAGCTTTTTCTGAAACCAACATAAAATTAAGCAAATAAGCAAACATACCATATAAGCAAATGTGATTAGTTTGCATAATTTGTGCAATTTGTTCAAATCCCCTGGCCCAGAATTTAATGAAGCAAGTAGACTAGAAGCAGGGCACACATTCTTGTTGATTCATTTTCAAGTATTTCCATAAAGTTCTAGAAATGTTCACTGCCTGAAACCCAGGACTGCAAGCATCACTCAATTGATGCTTGTTCTAAATCTCTCCTTCCTACTAGAAAACATGGGTGAATATAAATAGAACATAAAATTGCAGACCCTGATAAAACAGATTTACATGATTTGCAGGATTTCTGAATTAATACTAGGCCTTACCATCTATCTTTAGAAGTGGCAGAATCTGGCTGATCTTTGAGTACTTGGAAAGGCCAGAGACAGGGCTAGTTAATATTTTGATGGATTTCTTCAGAGAGTATAAGTACTTTATCCAATATCAGATAAAATTCTAAAAGTAACTGCCTCGAACCTCATAATACTTCTTTTTTTCCCTCAAATGCAGCATTGTCTTTGTAGTACTCATTCCATTACCTAATTGATTCACCCTAACTACTTCATTCAACACGATTTGCTGTTACATCAAATTAAAATATACTGGTGCAACCAGTTTTTAATTTTACTGTATTTGATATTTGTATATTTTATTTGCTTATACAGAGGAGTTGAAGCCCATTCTCTAGGTTAACTTTGGCTGAACCATAATATACCAGAACCATAATATACACAAAACAATTTCTAGTGCCAATGAACAGTCAAAAGAGAAGATTACTGCTGAAGCATTTTGGCTCAGCCACAAATAGGAAGCACAAGGAAACTCCACAAAGCTTTCTCATGTCTTGCCAGAACTTGACCTAAAAAAAAGAAAAGGAAAAGAATCAGTGTACTTTATCCTGTAGAGCTTCTATCCTAGTTAAAAATGAAGGACTGGAAACTAATTAAGATTAGAACTATTCCTATTGTGAACAGAAATAGTATTAACACGTTATTATGTATTTCCCTTTTTCCTTGAGTGGTAGATGGAAAATCAGATCATGTAAATAAAATAAAATTAATATTTCTTCCTTGATTTGAAGAATGGTGGTGGTAGAGTCTTCAGTGACATGCTTGTCCTGGGTATTACAAAAAGCTGAAAGCAGAAACCTAAACCTGAATGTATAAATATCACTAAACAAACTATTGTTAGTCATGGACTATCTGTAATGCTGTAACAGATATTTACACTGCTGGTTTTCAAAAATTATGAACCGGGGTACAGAAAACTTAAGTCTTCCTTAATTCAGTGGCATCCACAGGAGGGGAAAATGTCAAAATAGGAAAAAATCAGTTAATCATGAAAGTACAATCAAATATCCATGGCTATGAATTTATGAATTACACTAGCACATACAGAAAAGGGGTAAGATTTGAATATTGTACTGCTATGACTGCTGACTTTCCTATTTTGAGCCTATCTGCCATAGATGCTACTGGCTTTGTCCATTGTAAAATGTGTGGTAACTAGAGGACAGAATTTTAGCTAGCATTCCCTGCAGGGATAATCACTTCCTCTATGTTTAGTATTTAATTTAGTATTTTTAAATGCAGTTATTGCATTTGCAGTTATTTTAATTGCAGTTAAATATAGAGTGCAAGTTATTTTAATTATGTTAGTCATGCCCACATCATTATAACATTATAAATATACAATTTTTGACATTATAATATTTACTCCAATCCCTCATTGTTTAGTTATTCAATATTTCTTCATTTAACAAAATGCTATTCTTTTTATCCACTTTAAATGACTCTGTGAAATATCTTATAGGACACCTCTCTTATAGATTGAGTGGTAATAACTTATGCCCTTGGCTGACTATTATCACAGGACTAGAAGGAAATAGCAATAGCATTTGGGCTTATATACCGCTTTATAGTGCTTCACAGCCCTCTCTAAGTGGTTTACAGAGTCAGCCTATTTCCCCCAATCATCTGGGTCCTCATTTTACCCACCTCGGAAGGATGGAAGGCTGAGTCAACCTTGAGCCTGGTGGGATAGAACTGCCAAACTGTAGGCAGCTGGCTGCAGCAGAAGTAGCTTGCAGTACTGCACTCTAACCACTATACTACCGAGGCTCTATATGTTCTATAGAAGGCCAAATAACATCCATTTTTTATATATCATTTTCCAATCCATTTTCAAACTGCTCTGTCCCACTAAGTGGAAACAAGAAGTACCAAGTTAAACCATTCCATATATCTGGACTGGGGGAAATGAAAATACACAAAACTCACAGTAGCTGACATTTGCAATAACAAGCAGGCAGGCAGAAATGTGAGAGGAACAATTCATGCACTTATTCAGATGAATTTATATAGATCACACAGCAGTATTCCATACATTATATTGTGTTGAAATAACATTACTCATAGGACTGTCTTATTCATTAATCAGATTGAAGACATCTCTCAAGACAGCATATTTGATACGTCAAGCAAGAGCAGCAATTACATTGCTATAGGTTTTGGAATATTGTGCCTCATGTATCAAAGTTAATTTGACTATTTTTAGTTATTAAGCATAGTGATGGTTTGTGTAGATGTATTTGCTGTTCCATCTCAGCAGTCAAGTTTCCTACTGGGTTTTGTGGATGTGTTTCCTCCATGGTGAATTTAATCAATGATCGATCTCTCATCTTAGATGCCTCCAGATGATACTTCCTTAACACAGCCCAAACACTTGAAAGTGAAAAAAATATTAAATTTCTATCCAATTTTTTTACTTTATCCAATATGGTTAAGAAGACTTAAACTGAGTAACAAAGATCCTTCTTGAAGTCATAAAATTTCATTTACAGTGAAATATAGATTTATCTCCAAGTATTAGCCCAACTCTTAGTTTGTACATGTGTATTTGTCTGATGCTCACTCCTTTACTTTCTAGTGTCAGCACAGCCAAAAGACAGACAGATGACATTTCCAACTTGATCGACTTCTTTTGGATTTTCTCTCTCCCTCTTTCACTCATCTGTAAACTCATTCCAAATCAGTGAAACGCTTGGATTATCTTGAAACAATTGAATATGACTATTAGAAATAACAATTAGAAATATACCACATGAAATCAAGGGCATATTTATAGTAGAATGCAATCTATTTTTTAAAGTTTTGCCCAACAGGAAGTGGGTTGACCTAGAAGTAATGAGGGCTCAGCTCTGATCTGATCTCCAATATATGAGTCAGTTGCTAGTTCTACTAGGTAAAAGGGCAATGGTTAAATGAAATTGAAGTACATTTGGTTCTCAGGATATTTTTATTTTGGGGAAAAAAGTGTGATTTTTCTAAAAATTTCTTCCCTCCTCTTACCTTCACATAGTAGTATACCTTTTCACATAAACATATTCAGGAAAAACATGCCGCATTCCCCATTCTAGCCCAAAAGAAGAAAATGAAGGAAGATACAGTTAAGGAGATTGGATAGCTCCACTGGGAAGAGGAAAAATGGGAAACCAATTGAAAAATAAACATATGTCTGATATAAATGGAATCAGAAAGCAAATATTTTTATTTACTGTTTATTTTACTTAAAGAATTTGTAAGATTGCCTCATCCACAACTTGATGAATTGACAATGAGAGCCAGTTTGGTCTAGTTGTTAAGATATTAGGCTAAGAAGTTTAAGTCCATGAATTCAAGTCCCATCTTATTCATGAAAGCCAGCTGGGTGATTTTGGACCAGACACATCTTCTTAGCACAACTTACCTCACAGGGTTGGGGTTTTGGGGGAGTAAAACAAGAGGAGAAAAGTGTGCTAGATATGTTCACTGCTTTGAATTATTTGTAAACAAAAATAGAGATAGGATATAAATAAATAAATAAATGTATAACTCTGAGTAGCATACTTGATTAAATAAACAAATTATTTCATTCAGAAAATTCTATTTAGAGTGTATTGGACTTCCAAATAATGTATAGTACTTGAAAGGATGGACATCAGATTTTTTCTTGTTGGAAATACAAAAACATTGAAAGGTCATTGACATATGATGTGTTCATATGATCTTTTAATGTACATAAGTAGATTTATGAAGAAATCCCTCAATATTAAAGATGTTAATGTGAGGTTGAATTTGTGCATACCAAACTTCTGTCATTTGATTGTCTATGAAGAATTTTGGTTGTCCTAGGCATGAGATGGCCCAAAGAATTATATTGACAAATTGGAAAAGTAAAAGTTTTGGTCACCACATTATAGAAAAGATGTTGAGACTCTAGAAAAAGAACAGAGAAGAGCAACCAGGATGATTAAGGGATTGGAAGCTAAAACATACAATGAACGATTGCAGGAACTGGGCTTGGCTAGTCTAGTAAAGAGAAGGACCAGGGGAGACATGAAAGCAGTCTTCCAATATTTGAGGGGCTGCCACAAGGAGGAAGGGGTCAAGCTATTTTCTAAAGCACCTCTAGGCCAGACAAGGAATAATGGATGGAAACTGAACAAGGAGAGATTTAATCTGGAAATAAGGAGAAACTTTCTGACAGTAAGAACAATCAATCAATGGAACAGCTTCCCTCGGAAATTGTGAGAGTACCATCACTTGAGACTTTCAAGAAGAGATTGGACTGCCATTTGTCAGAAATGGTGTAGGGTCTCCCACTCGGGTGGAGGGTTGGACTAGATGACCTACAAGGTCCCTTCCAACTCTGATTATCTGAATGAAAATTGTTGAGAAATTAAGGATTGGCTTCTGTAAATCTGTAACCTATCCACTCAAAAAAGGCAATATTTTCTACTAAGCAAAGGATTTTTTTTTTAGTTTACTTTATTGTCATTGCACCTTGTACAATGAAATCAAACACCATCTTCAGTGCATATCATGACCATGACCATGACAATAAACATAAACATATATCCTTCACCCTTCACGCATTGAAGCGGAAATCCCTGACACCATACCAACACTACACTATACAGCAGAATTCAAAAGAGCTACTGCCCTGGGATAGAAGCTGTTTTTCAGCCTATTTGTCCTTGTTTTTATTATTCTGTACCATCTACCAGATGGTAACAGTTCAAAAAAGGATGCCCAGGATGAGATGGATCTTTGAGAATGTTTTGAACTTTCTTAAGGCAGCAGGAGCTATGAAGTTCTTCCAAAGAGGGGAGAGGGCAACCAATGATCTTCTGGGCAATGACATTAACCCTCTGGAGTGCTTTCCTGTCTGCCACTGTGCAATTGGCAAACCATACAGAGATGCAGTATGTTAAAATGCTCTCTAAGATGCAGCAGTAGAAGGTCACCACCTGTTTCTTATTCAGTTGTTGTTTTCTGAGAAGTCTCAGATAGTAAAATCTCTTCTGGGCTCTTTTGACCAGTGCTGCAATGTGGGCACCCCTAGGTCAGGTCCTCTTTTATAATAACACCCAGAAACTTAAAACTGGCCACTTGCTCCACTTGGTCTCCATTGATAAGCAAGGGCTGGATGTCTGATCTGTTCCTTCTATAGTCCACTATAAGCCTCCTTGGTCTTATTGGTGTTGAGGACCAAGTTATTGTCTCCACACCACGAAAGCAACCAGTCCACCTCAATATCTACTTTTTCGATAATATTTTCAACAAGGGACCTGAACCCCAAGACTGGCACTAGGCCATGGCATGCCAGCAACTAGGCCACACAACAAGTGAAGCTCCATTCGTGGGATGCAGGAAACATGCAAAAATCACACATCCCTCTGATTCACAGAAAAACTTTTCTCTATGGAATGGCTCCCTGGTGCCCAAAAGGTTGGGGGCCACTGTTTTATAATTATACAGCAATTTCATTCGATTTTTTTCTTTTTATCTGATCTCAATGTAATATTACAGTCATACCTTGGCACTCACCTGCTTTGAAATTCATTGAATTTGATAAACAATGCATTTTGGCAAGAATATTTTGTCCCGGTATTCGTTGTTTGTTTAGTACTTGATGTGCAAGTTAGAACTTGTCAGTGCCAGTTGCCTCGTGACTTTGTTACCCTTTCCAACCAAAACAAAGGGTCATACATTAGTCATGTAATGACCTTTCCTCATCAGTATGGAAAATGTTTTTGGTTATTTAATCTAAGTATTTAGTTCCTTAAAATGAATAAAACCAATTAATCATTCAACACATGATTTGCTGTTAGATCAAAACAAAATATGCTGCTGCAATCAGTTTTTAATTTTACTGTATCTGATATTTGTATCCTTCAATTTGCTTATACAGAGGAGTTGAAGCTCCATTCTCTGTTGGTTAACTGTTTCTGTTAACTGTTGGTTAACAGCCATTCTCTGTTGGCTGCTTTTAGGACCATAAAATGCACAATCTTTGCTTCAATGGAAATGTGTACCAGTCTACGGTTTACAGGAAATTTGTGAGGGAGATTTCTCCTATGGGAAAATAAGAGGACAATTACTATGAATCCTCAAATCTACTGCATTTTACTAAAGACATAAATTCTATAGATATTTAAGGATAATTGCTGAGATATTGGAACCCTCTAAAATGTCATAATTACATTCTTCTATCCGGTGGCATAGAAAACATGTTGCAAAACATAATGATTTCTACTGACTGCTATTTCTTTCTTCATAGAGCCAGAATAATAATATAGATATCTCCTTGATGACACCAGGTATCAAATTGATTTGATTTTATATTTCTTGACTCGCTATGCTTCCACTTTCCTTTTTTGCTTTCTTCTTTTTCTTTCTCTCTTTCTTTCTGCTTCTCTTTTGCGGCCCTGAATTAATCCAGGTAGCAAAGTAAATACCACAGCTAAGAGTTGTTCACATTTTGGGATCAAATTCCAGTTTGATGCTTTAAACCATGCTTATTTATACTTTCTTTTCTAATCCAAACCTACAAGCAGGTAAACAATGTCTGTTGCCAAAGCACTGTCAAAAGAAGACAACTGCTGAAGTATTTTGGCTCAGCCACAAATACGAAGCACAAGAAAACTTTACAAAACTTTCTCGTACCTTGCTTGAACTTGCACTAAAAAAAAAAAAGAATTAGTGTACTTATCCTGTAAAGCTTCTATCCTAGTTAAAAATGAAGGACTAGAAACTGTAGTTGGCAACTAATTAAGATTAGGACTCTTCCACAGATGGTATTCAGCAAGTTCTGACCTGTTCTGGAAAATCGGTAGCAGAAATTTTGAGTAGTTTGGAGAATTGGTAAATACCACCTCTGACTGGAGCTTTTACAGTATCCTTTCCTTGCCACGGACACAGAACCGGTAGTAAAAAAATATGAATCCCACTACTGAACTCTTTCTATTGTGAACAGAAATAGTATTAACAAGTTATTATTTATTTCCCTTTTTCCTGAGTGGTAGATGGAAAATCAGATCATGTAAATAAAATTATATTAATAGTTCTTCCTTTATTGGAAGAATGGTGGTGGTTGAGTCTTCAGAGACATCTTTGTCCTGGGTATTCTGAAAAGCTGAAGGCAGAAACCTAAAACCTGAATTTTCAGAGATGGCTATGTTAACTTATTTGATCAACAAAAAGAATGTTTATGTATACCTAGATAACCCTTATTGCGTTTTTGTATGAAATTGGGGAAAGTATGTTCATGGTTTTATTTATGATGCATCTTTATGATTAGGAAAAAGATGAACAATAGAAAAGGTGAGCTTTTTTTGTAGAAAAGTAAGATGTAGCTCACTTGTATTTTCTGCAAAGGCAATCAGAAAAGCTTCTGTTTCTTTTTATTCTTTTTTTTTTTTTGCACTTTGGGTTTTCTCACCCCCCTTTATTTCTTTTTTTTTTTTAATAAAAGTTTTATTTAAGTTTTCACAAAATATACAAATACAAATAAAATATCTTTTTTTGAGAACAGTGTGACCCCGGGTTATCACTTCTCCATACAGACATAAACTCAGTAAATATTTATCTTATACATTCTAATCCACATCTTATAACTATTTTCACATTTTTTTCAATAGCTTTTCCCTTTCTTTACTTCCTATAGCCTTATTTTAAATTATCTCATTCCTTTCTTAATTCAATTACATATCTTTTTCTAATTTTT
>BLBF01000037.1:8014673-8028472 GCA_015471245.1 Laticauda colubrina
TATATATATATATATATATATATATATATATATATATATATATATATATATATATATATATATGTGTATATATGTATAACAATAGGAAGTTGGAATAATTATTCTATTCCAGTACAGCTCTGCCATTAATATTAATAACAATCCTTTACATTTTTATTTCTTTTAACAAACATTACCTAGTAATATCAGTTGTCTTTCATTTTAATCATCTGTATTTCATATTTTACTTATTACTGTCTTTAAATAAAACAAAACAATAGTTATTAACAGTAGTCAATAAAATTATTATTCTTATTCAAATTCATTTTGACAACTGATAAAAATTTTCCATGTTTCTTTTCAGTTTTTTTTCACTTTCTATTAAAATATTGAGAGCTTTATTCTCTTTACAAATATTCCACTACACATCAATAGACCCTATCACTTTAATCATATAACATATTATATAACAATGCTATCCCATGCACCCTTGCAGAATCCTCTCCTTAAGTTAAATTTTAACCATTGTTTCTGTGTCTTTTAAATAGGTTTATACTTTTAATACTTGTATGCTTTTCCTGTACCTCTATATCTTGTTTCTGTCCTTTGTAGGTTCTTTTCCTTTTCCTCTTTCCTCTCTTCTTCTCCCTCCCTTTTTTATTCCCTTTTCTGATTCTCCCTTCTGTGATCCTCCTGCTTCTTCCTGATATGATGATTGCTTTTCAAATTACTGGTTTTTTTGGTTGTTGCTTAAGTTTTTAAATCCCTTTCCCCACTTTCCCTTTTTTACCCCGCTTAAAGTTGCTTGGTCATTAAAGATGGCTTCTTCTTTGTCCTGTCCTTCTTGTTCTGCCAGCGTTTCTTGTTGTTTTTCATAGATCAAAATCTCCATTTCTAAAAATTGAAATACGAAGCCAAAAGATCCTGTTCCACCTTGTGTTTCTTCTTTTTGTTCTTTAAGTCTCATTTTTAACTCTTCAAGGAGTGATGCCATTTTAAAAAAATTTAAACAACCCCCAATTGATTTTATTTTGTTTCATTAGGATCCACCATCCAAAATTCCAAGAATCATCCAATAATCCAAAACTGTTTCTTGCTTCTTTTCTCACTTTCTCTTTCCAGGGGCTTTGTTATCTTGCAACAAAATTTCAGCTACAATGTAACTTTTGCAAGCCTTGTTAAAATTCCACTATCGATTTTTTAAAGTTCCAGATGGTCTCCTCCATTTTCCAGATTCCACCCTCTTTTTTCCTTTTTTCCTCCTCTGCTTTCTTTTTTTTTTTAAAGAAAATTTTTAAGTTATCCAAGAATCTTTATCCCTTTAACACTTCATTTTCATCTAGAAATAGCCTATTAATGTCAAAGTGGATTAGTATCAATTTCTTGTTCGAATCTCTTCTTCTTAACGTTCCAAGTCAATTAAAACTGTCAATATGAGAGGAAAAAAGCCAACCCTATTTCCTTTCCCTTTCTCTTTCATCGCTTAAGATCTTTTTTAGGAATAGTATTAGTCTTTAAAATTCAGATTCCAAGTACCTTAAATAGATGTTCTCCATTCAACCCAGTCAGTCAAACTTTCTTCTTTAAACTTCCTCCTGCACAATTTTGTCTGGTTGGGTTCTTCTTTAAGGTGGCCATTTCTGACCACCTCTACAACTGCCTTTGGGAAAGGGAGTAATGGACAGATGAGGAGAGATGTGGCTCTCCTTAACCCTGCTGACATCTCTCCCTTCTTCACCACCTCTACAGGGTGGCTTCAGCCCTGAATCTGGGTGGCTCGGGGTGCTCCAGTGGCAAGCACAGATCAAAACTGTGCACAATCATGGATTTCGGTCCATCACCGAAAAAGCCCGAACTGGAAGTCCTCTCCCCCCTTTATTTCTATTTCTTCGTTTTCTTTATTCTACATTAGTTTTTTATGTTCTCTTTTAAAAATTTAAATATACACCTGATTCATCCACCTGCCAGGTATCCCCTTCCTAATGATGCTCTTTAGTTCCACTGGAACTAAAAAATTGAAAAATTGCTTTCAAATCATTTGTTATAAAACGTTAGCAGGAGTTTTGTCAAATGCAGCTTCCACCGCAAAAGAGTTCAGTGCAATAGCACCAGGCTCTGAGGTTCAAACTGCATGTTACATTACTGGTAGTCCTCAACTTACAACCACATTTGAGACCAAAATGTCTTTGCTAAGCGAGATAGTTGTTCAGTAAATTTTGCTCTGTTTTAGCACAGTTATGAAGTGAATCATTTCAGTTCTTAAGTTACTAACATGGTTGTTAAGTGAATCTGGCTTCTCCATTGACTTTGTTTGTCAGAAGGTCACAAAAAGTGATCCCATGATCCCAGGACACTGCAACTGTCATAAATAGCAGTCGGCTGCCAAGCATTCGAATTTCGATCATATGACTATGAGAATGCAGCCATGGTTGTAAGCGTGAAAAATGGTAATAAGTCATTTTGTTCATTGTGGTTATAACTTCGAAGGATGACTAAACAAACTGTTGTAAGTTGAGGACTACCTGTAATGATGTCATGGATATTTACACTGCTGGTTTTCAAAAATTATGAACCGGGGTGCAGAAGAAAAAACTTAAATCTTCCTTAACTCAGTGGCATCCAAGGAGGGGAAAATGTCAAAATAGAGAAATCAGTAATTATGACAGTATAATCAAATACCCCAGCCTATGAATTTTTGAATTACACTAGCACAGTGGTCCCCAACCATTTTTGTACCAGGGACCAGTTTCACGCAGAAACACTTTTTCAAGGACTGGCAAAATCAATTCTTCCCCAATAGTAAAGAGCTTCTTTACTATTTCTTTACTAAAAACATATTTTTATATATATATTAATCACAATTATTCATTCTTTGTGACCCAGTACAAAATGATCCATGGACCGGTACTGGTCCGGGCCCCGGTGGTTGGGGACCCCTGCACTAGCAGATATAGAAAAGGGGTACGATTTGAATATTGTGCTGCTATGACTGCTGACTTTCCTATTTTGAGACCACCTCCCATAGACGCTACTGCCTTTGTCAGTTGTGATATTGATAAAAATCACCCAAACCCTGAAGATACAGTAATGTTTTTTTTCCTAATGTTAATTGACATACAGTAAAAGGTGCAGTAACTGGAAGACAGGAGTTCAGCTAACATTCCCTGCATAATATAAGTGGATAATCACTTCCTCTCTGCTTAGTATTTAATTATTATTTTTTAACTCACATAATGTTTATTTATTGTACCTATATCCGGTATTTACTTCAAAAGATCAGGACAATATGCACAGGCAAAAATCTATTCAGCTTCCATAGTTGAAGGTTAGTTAGTTAGGTATTAAATTGATATGTCTCTCAAGTGACTCTTTTTCCAAGTCAGTAATCGTGAAGTCAGGTCTTTTTTTCCTATTCCGATCCTTCAAGATTCACCTTCATTATTTAAAGATTGGAGCATCTTCCCAATCAAGAGATTGAATTTTATGACCATAGTAATAACCAGTTCTTCTTCATCAGATTTATTAAATATTTTTCAGTTTGTCTTGCCATAATCAAAGACATTTATCAGGCTGATGTCCTAGTCTCCCATCTATTGTGGTGCTATGGAAAGTGATCCCTTCTATTCTTCAGCTTTCCAGTCTTCAATAGATAGCTCTTTTCTACTGGCAACCACTGAACCACATTATTAAACTATTTGATGATTAATTTTTTCTGGATCCTGATATAGATGTACAAAGATGAAAGAAAGTTTTAGACAGTATACTAAATTAAAATATTTCAAATTAAGAAAGGAAAAGATATAGACAGAACATTCTGCAAATTTCTCCTTTTTAAAACAGCTTTATTAAATTAAAATAATAAAATACAAAATAACAGAAAAGGAAAAAATATAAGACACAAGGATCAAAAAGAGAAAAAAGTTTAGAAGCTATAAGAAAAAAAATGACAAAGGATTTTTCTTCTTTCTTCTGTAGAAATGCAAATATATAATAAAATATTTAAATAACCTCTTACTCTAAGTTTAAAAAACACAAAAGCATTACATAAAAAGTATACAAATTAAGTAATCAATACATAATAAAATAACCTTAAATTTAAACCTAAACCTATACATACATACATACATACATACATACATACATACATACATACATACACATAACACACACACGATTAACAATAAAATAAGCATTGGCAATAATTTTGTAATTGTAACAGATCTAAGCATCAAATTCTAAAATCAAATTTTCATTTTTATCTTTCTCAAGCAAGAAGTCCCATTTTTTTTAATTTGTTTATTCACTATCCTCAAAAGTAAAACTTCTGGTTTCATCTATATATCCATTTTTAGTATCGTCCGAACCTAACAACAAATCTGGTCCCAATAACTGTTGGCATTCTTAGATGTTTGCTAAAGATAGTAAAAAGTACTTTCACACTGTTTATTTTTCCAACACTTATTTGATATTCCCTTATATTTGATTCCCGTATATATTTTCCCATTGATTAGCATACTATTGTATTTTGTCCATTTAATCATACAGTTTTTAATACATATATACCTCGCAATAAAATGTTCATCTTTAGTATATGGATCCCTTTCAAAGTCTGTTTTTTCATCTACAAAAACAAATTTCGTTTTATCCCATTTAAATCACTCTGCAAAATTTCTTCTAGGACATTTCTCTTACAGAATGAGTGGTAATAACTTATACCATTAGTTGATTAGTATCACAGGACTAGAAGGAAGTCTTCTATAGAAGGCCAGATAACATCTGTTTTTATATACCATTCTTCAATCTGTTTTCAAATTAGTCTATCCCACTAAGTGGGAACAAGGAGTACCAAGTTAAAACATTCCATATATCTGGACTGAGCGAGATGAAAATACACAAACTCACAGTAGCTGATATTTGCAATATCAAATATTTGCAATATCAAAAGCAGGCAGGCAGACATGTAGTAGAGGCACAATTCATTAACTCATACAGATGAATTTATAAAGACAATGCAGTTGTCTTCCATACCTTATATTGTGTTGAAGGGGTGTGATGCTAGCTCGCCTCCTCATGATGCACCCTGGATAACAGAGTAGTGTGAACCAAATAACCAGCAACAATTGGCAGCCAGACTACATTGAAGAATTGGCAGTTAATGACAGTTGGCAGTCAGACATTTTTGTAGAACTCATGGCTCTCTAAATACATGGCAACGGATCAATGGCCTCTGAATGCCCATCTTGTCTCTGCCCCTCAGTGTTACTGTAATGTTCCTCAACAGAATATCCATCACATTGTGTCAGAGTGTCAAAAGCTTGCACCGGCCAATGTCTGATTTTTTTCAACATGGACCACCCTGTACTTGGATGGCTGGGTGGACTGAACATTGACATTTGAACCACTGTAAGTCAATGTATTTGCCATACACTAATTTTTTAAAAAATGTGTTGAAATAACATTGCACATAGGACTAGTTCTATTATTAATCATTCCTTTGTCAACATCACTCAAGACAGCATATTTGATATGACAAGCAAGAGCAGCAATTACTTGTTGCATTGCTATAGGTTTTCGGAATATTCTGTCCCAGGTATCAAAGATGATTTGACTATTTTTAGTTATTAAGCATAGTGATGCTTTGTGAGGATGTATTTGCTGTTCCATCTCGGCAGCCAAGTTTTCTACTGAATCTTGTGGATTTGTTACTTCCATAAGTGTTGCGTCGACATGAAGTTTTCCCTCTGGTCCGCATTCCTGGCGGGAGCGCAGACTACTCTGGTTGATGCCGTTTGACAGTTGGCTATATAAAGCGCTGTTAAACGGCATCAGCTCTTGCCGCAAGCTGACTGCTTGTTAGTCCAGCAGTCACGGCAACCCTTTATTCGCTGAATAAAGATTCCTGTCAGTTGCTCCGTGTCCGCCTCGGTCATTCCCATCACTCCACAACACTGGCGATGAAGGTAGGATCCAAATAAGAGGTGACTGGACATTACAGCAGAGCGCAGTCACTGTTAAAGAGCCGAAGTCACTAAAAACAAAAGAGCCAAAGCCACTACGAGCTGAATGTTACAAGCCGCTGACGCCATTTCGCGAGCGTGAAATTCAACTCCTAGCCGAATAGACTGTCATCGCTGAGAAGAGATGTCTTCAACCCCTGAGTTCCCACCATTTAGACCAGCGGCAGAGACTTGGGAATCCTATACGAACCGCTTCGACTGCTTCCTGGATGCTCTAGACCTCACTGAAACTTCAGCCCATAGAAAAAAGTCCTATTTCTTAAGCTTTTGTGGGGCTGCAGTGTTTGACACTGCCACAGCATTGGTAGCCCCACGACCTGTCAGAGAAGTCCCTTGGGGGGAGCTACAAGAGATCCTCTCTAATCACTATTCACCCAAGCCCTCACAGATTGCAAGGAGACATGCCTTTAGGAGGTGAGTTCAGGGTGAGGGAGAGACTATCAGTGAATACATGGCTGCTCTGAGGTCTGCTGCCTTACATTGTGGATTCAGGGATTATCTAGAGGATATGCTCCTAGACCAAATAGTGTGTGGAGTTAAAGACTTAAGGCTGCAAAGGCGGCTATTAGCCAAAAGGGACCTAACCCTAGCTATAGCTATTGAAGAGTCTCAGGCTGCTGAGCTTTCTGCTCAATCTGCAGCTGAAATCCAGGGAAACACAATCAAACAAAATAGCTCAACAGTCCATTTTGATGAGGTTTCTCCTGATGAGGACTCTGAGGATTCAGCTGTTGTAAATCGTCTTAGACAACAGAGACCCCTTCCAGAAGACTCAAAGTCAAAAGCTAGTTTTTCTCCCTGGCAGCAACCCATCTGTTTAAGCTGTGGAGGAAATCACTTAAGAGCATCCTGTAGGTTCAGGAATGCCATCTGTTTAAGTTGCCAGAGGAAGGGTCACTTAGCAAGGGTCTGCCAAGCTGGGAAAACCTTTACTCAGAGACCTCAGCCTAACCCCATCTTTCAAAGGCAAGTGGAAGACTGCTATACCTGTTACCACTTCAACCAGTCCAACAACAGCTCTAACAAAATCAGTATTTTTGTCTCCTTAGAAGGTAAACCTTGCAAGATGGAGGTGGATACAGGCTCTGCTCTATCCATTATTTCATGGAACACCTTTAAGAAGCTGCTACCCAGATTTCCAAAGAAGAAGCTCCTTGACTGCCACCTGACTCTGCGAGATTACCAAGGCAATAATATTCCAGTCCTCGAGAAAGGCAAGTTCCTCATTCAATTCAAAACTTTTAAAGGCCACTTGCCTCTTGTTGTGGTGGATGGTGCTCTCCCCAGTTTGCTAGGTTTAGATTGGTTCCCTGCCCTTGGCCTAAATATAACAGGCATCCACTCTGTGTTAAATGCTGAAGTAGATTCCCTATTCAAAGACTATGCTGATGTATCCAGCGAGGGTTTGGGATGTTACTCAGGCACCCCCATATCATTTAGTGTAGACCCTTAAGCAACTTCTGTATGCCTGAAACCTCGCAGGGTGCCTTTTGAAATTCGTCCTAAGTTAGAAAAGGAACTTGACAAACTAATCGAACAAGGAGTATTAGAACCTATAGATTTTGCTAAATGGGAGACTCCCATAGTGACCCCTCTTAATCTTAAGAAAGATGGTAGCATTAGGATATGCGCTGATTACAAAATTTCCCTGAATAGATACCTCCAAATCAGTGCTTACCCAGTTCCCATCATTCAGCACCTTTTACATTCTTTTGAACCTGGGTCTATTTTTGCAAAGCTGGATATGTCCCAGGCATATGTAGATGACCCTGTAGATGACCACACAGCAGAATTGCAGACAGTAGTAACTCACAGGGGGAGCTTTTAGGTGCAGATGCCTTCAGTTTGGCGTGAGTGTAGCTCCTGGGATATTTCAATTCCTGACGGAGAGGCTACTTCAAGATCTCCCAGGGGTAGTCCCCTATTTCGATGATATTTTAATTTCAGCCACAGACAAACCTCAGTTGTTACAAAGAGTAAGGTCAGTTCTAGATCGATTCAGGCAAAATGGCCTCAAACTTTAAAAGGACAAATGCACCATTGCCACTAAGCAAGTTGATTTTTCTGGGCTATAGAATTGATGCCTCTGGCATACACCCTATAGAGTCTAAAGTCAGGACCATCCACGAGGCACCCACTCCTATTAGCAAAACTGAGCTCCAGGCCTTCTTAGGGCTTCTCAATTTCTATGCTGCATTCCTCCCTCACAAAGCTTCAATCACAGAGCCTTTACATAGACTTTTGGACAAAAAGTCCCCCTGGCGTTGGGGACCTAGGGAAGCCCATGCCTTCCACTCTGTTAAATCCTTGATCACCTCTAAAGCAGTTTTAATTCAGTTCAACCAGCATCTTCCATTAATTCTTGCTGCAGACACTTCCCCTTTTGGCATAGGGACTGTTCTTAGTCAAAGACTGCCAAATGGATCTGAGGCACCCATTGCCTTCTTTTCCAGAACCTTTTCTTCAGCTGAATGCAACTACAGCCAGATAGACAAAGAGGCTTTGGCTGCAGTTGCCTCTGTAAAGAAATTTCATGAATTCTTCTATGGCCACCATTTTGAACTAATCACAGATCACAAGCCTCTGCTAGGCCTTTTGTCTGTTGATAAACAAACACCTCAGATTCTATCCCCAAGGATGACCAGATGGACTTTGTTTTTGGCTGCTTATTCATACAAACTGATCCATAGACCAGGAAAAAACCTCCCACACGCTGATGCTGCCAGCCGCTGCCCATTGCTGGTTCCAGTTGAAGACCCTGCACCAATCCATGCTGTGTTCGAATTCAACGAACTCAATCTGCCCATTACAGCTTCTGATGTTGCTTACCATTCCTCAAGGGACAAGGTAATCGCCCAAGTCCTTGACTGGATGGGAAGGGGGTGGCCAGATGTCCCTTATTCCCCTGAGTTCCTGCCCTTCAAGGCACGCCAGCTGGAACTGTCATCCCTCCAGGGTTGTTTGTTGTGTGGAACAAGGGTGGCTATTCCTTCCTTGTTGCAAGCTTCAGTTCTGAAGCTCCTGCATGAAGGCCACCTGGGCATCGTTAGAATGAAGGCCCTGGTCTGTAGTTATGTCTGGTGGCCTGGTGTGGATGCCCGGATCTCCAGCTGGGTAAGCACTTGTCAGCCTTGTCAGGCAACCAGACCTGCCCCACCAAGTGGGAGGACACTGGAGTCCCTTGGTCCAGGCTGCACATTGACCTGGCTGGCCCAATGCAGGGGCATACATTTCTAGTAGTAGGAGACTCCTTCTCAAAGTGGATTGATGTGGCCTTGCTGCCCACAACAACCACCCTTGCAGTTACCAGGGCCCTAACCAGGCTATTTGTGACACATGGCATCCCTGACATAGTAGTGTCAGCTAATGGGCCCCAATTTACCTCCTGCAAATTTGAACTATACTTAGCCAACCTGGGGGTCAGGCATGCCCTCACAGCTCCTTTTCACCCAGCAATGGAATGGCTGAAAGGGCAGTTAGGTCAGTAAAAGAAGCCCTAGGGAGATTTGGCCAAAGTGACTGACACTCTAAGTTGTCCAGATTTTTGCTATATCAGCATACAACCCCTTGTGCCATTACCAATAGGTCCCCAGCTGAACTCCTTATGGGCAGATGCTTGAGGACTCCCCTGGACAGGCTGCACCCCCACTACGCCCCAGTGACTCCTCTTGGGTCTGACAGCCAGCCTAGGGAGTTTGCCTTAAATGACCTGGTTTATGCCCGCAATTATGCAGGCCACCCCTTATGAGTTCCAGGACAAGTCATAGCTGTGACAGGGCCTAAGTCATATAGGGTGCTGCTGGAGGATGGTCATACCTGGTGCAGACATATCGACCAGCTGAGGAGGCGGTGGACAGTGGCCGCTGATGGACCCGGTCTACCACCCACCGACCCAAGTCTACCACCAGCCGATGAGAACCTGCCGCCACTGACCGATGACACCCAGGAGAACCGTGGACAGAGGGACCTACCTGTTCCAGCGCCTGGTGACTCATCTGCAGCTCCAGAGGACAAGGCTCCTGCGGTAACCGGCTCCGAAGGGCTCCCTGAAGCAGAGGACTTTGACCGACAGAGGGAGGCCCCTGTTCTACGGCGTTTCGACCACCTGAGAAGACGACCAGCCTACTTGCAGGACTACACATGCTCCTTGCCAGGGGAAAGGAGTGTTGCATCGATGTGAAGTTTTCCCTCTGGTCCGCGTTCCTGGCGGGAGCACGGATTACTCTGATTGGTTGATGCCATTTGACAGCTGGCTATATAAAGAGCTGTCAAACGGCATCAGCTGTTGCCGCAAGCTGACTGCTTGTTAGCCTAGCAGTTGCAGCAACCCTTTATTCGCTGAATAAAGATTCCTGTCAGTTGCTCCGTGTCCGCCTCAGTCATTCCCATCGCTCCACGATAATGAATCTAATCAATTATTCATCTCTAACCTTAGATGCCTCCAGGTGTGATTATCAATGAGAATTCTGGCAGATGACTTCCACACATCTGGAGGAGCCCAGTTTCTCCAAAACATGGCTCACAAAAGCAGGAGGCTATTAGTATGTGGCTATTTCCTTAACACTGCCCAAACACCTGAAAATGAAAAAAAATATTAAATTTATGTCCAGTTTTTTTACTTTGTCCAATATGGTTAAGAAGACTTCAACTGAGTAACAAACATCCTTATCTAAGTCATAAAGTCTCACTCACAATGGAATATAGATTTATCTCCAAGTATTAGCCCAACTTGAGATTCCTTCTGTAACATGAAGGTCTACTGTTTCATTATTTTATCTACTACAAAATTCCTTGAAAGAAACCCAGTCATAACTTGCCACTTAAACGCATCCCAAACATCACATTGCAAAATTAAGGCAGGCTCATGTTACGATGACCTCACATTTCACTAAGGTAACAACATTGCCATGGAGTGACTGAAATACATTTACTGTAAAAACAGAATGTCTAAACTATACAATCAAGCAAAGTAAATTATCAACCAGTCTGTAAATTGTAAAGGGAGGGCTTTTTGTTTGTACATGTGTAAGATATGTTTGTAATTGTCTGAAACTCACTCCTTCACTGTCTAGTGTCAGCACAGTCAGAAGTCAGATGACAGTTCCAACTTGAACAGCTTCCTTTGGATTTTCTCTCTCCCTCTTTATCTCAACTGTAAACCCATTCCACATCAGTGAAATACTGGGATTACCTTGAAACAATTGAATATGACTATTAGAAATAAAGGAAGTTATAGACCAGGGGTCTGAAACACAAGGCCTGTGGGCCGTTTCTGACCTGCAGAGTACTTAAATCTGCCTCATGGGGCTGACCTGGAAACAATGAAGGACTTCTTTGTGGTGCTTCTGCCGCGAAAACACAGCTTGGGAGGGCCACATCCGCTGGCAGAGTGCTCAGGCTACCACAGGCACTCCCAACACGAGTGACGTCGAGTTGGCCATGCCCTTCCTAGCCCCCTGAGGTCAAACACAACCCTGATACGGCCCTAAATAAAATCCAGTTTGATACCCCTATATATAAAACTATTAGAAATACACCATATGAAATCAAGGGCATATTTATGGTAGCATGCAAGCCTGTTCGTTAAAGATTTGCCCAATAGGAAGTGGGTTGATCTAGAAGTTATGTGGACTTAGGTCTGATTTGATCTCCAATATGAGTCAGTTGCTTGTTCTACTAGGTAAGAGGGCAATGGTTAAATTAATCTGGAGTACAATTGATTCTCAGGATATTTTTATTTCTATATTTATTTTTTTAAAAGTGTGATTTTCCCCCTCCCAAAAAGATTCCATTCTTTCCTCCCCTTATCTTCACATAGCAGTCATTCTTTCTCACATAAACATGATCATGAAAAACACGCCCCATCCCCCATTCTAGCCCAAAAGAAGAAAAAGAAGGAAGATGGAGCAGTAAAAGAGTTTGGGTAGCTCCACTGGGAAGGGAAAAGAAAATGGGAAAGTAATTGAAAAATAAACATGTCTAATATAAATGGAAACAGAAAGCAAATATATATTTTTATTTGTTTGTTTTGTTTAAAGAATTTGTAAAATTGCCACATTCACAACTATTTCATTCAGAAAATTCTATTTAGAATGAAATGTGTATCCTCACATAATGCACAGTACCTGAAAGGATGGACATCAGATTTTCTCTGCTGGAAATGCAAAAAACATTGAAAGGTCATTGACATATGATGTGGTCATATGAACTTTTAATGAACGTAAGTTTATTTATGAAGAAATCCTTCAGTGTTAAAGATGTTAATGTGAGGTTGAATTTGCGCATACCAAACTTCTGTCATCTGACTGTCCATGAAGAATTTTGGTTGTCCTAGGCATGAGATGGCCCAAAGAATTATATTGACAAATTGGAAAAGTAAAATTGTTGAGAAATTAAGGATTGGCTTCTGTAAATCTGTCTATCCACTCAAAAAAGGCAATATTTCCTACTAAGCAAAGGATGCATCAATATCTACTTTTTCAATAATATTTTATTATATTTTACAACAAGGGACTCCACCCCAAGTCTATGGACTGGCAACTGGGCTGCACAAACAAGTGAAGCTCCATTCGTGGGAAGCAAGCAGCATGCAAAACCACATATCTCTCCGGTTTGTGGAAAATCTTTTCTCCATGGAATAGCTCCCTGGTGCCCAAAAGGTTAGAGGCCACTCTTTTGTATATAATATAATACAGCAGTTTCATGAGATTTCTTTTCTTTTTATTTGATTGCAATATAATATTACAGTCATTCCTTGGTACTCATCTTCTTTGAAACTCATTGAATTTAGTAGTCAACTCATTTTAACAAGAACATTTTGTCCTATTTTGACCATCATTCGTTTAGTACTTGATGTGCAAGTTAGAACTTGTCAGTGTCAGTTGCCTCATGACTTTGCTCCCCTTTCCAACCAAAAGAAAGAGTCACACATTGATAATGTAGTAGCTCTTTCCCTGTGCACATTCCCTTGCGGTCTTAGCTTAAGCCCATGTCACACTGCGCAATGGATGCAAAAAGGACACAGCGGACGAGCAAAATGTTCCATCCGTTGTTATCCGCTCTCAAAAGGGGCAAAAATTTGCATAACCGGAGCGGATAACACAGACGCGGGGAGGACGCAGGGTGGATGCAAAGCGGATGCGGAACAGAAGCCCAGCGGATGGAAGCGGATGAGAGCGGATGGCGCATCCGCTAGGCTTCCGGGGGACCTCAGCAAAGCGGACGCGGAACGGATACAGCGGATGCACAGCGGATGCACAGCGGATGCACAGCGGATGCACAGCGGATGAAGCGGATGCACAGCGGATGCACAGCGGAAGACTAATGGATGCCTGGCATTAATTGCGCATGCGGGGAGGATGCATTGCATCAGCCCCGCGGATATAACGGAAGCAGCTCGGAAGCAGGTCGCCATTCAGAGGAAAGACCTGCTGCCAGATGGATTGGCTGCCTTGCCTGCCCTGCCTGCATGTCTGCCTGCCAGGCTCCCTGCCAGCCTCGCTGCCAGCCAGTCTGCCTGCCAGCCTTGCTGCCTGCCTTCCTGCCAGCCTTGGTGCCTGCCTGCCTGCCAGCCTTCCTTCCAGCCTTGGTGCCTGCCTGCCTGCCAGCCTTGAAGCCTGCCTTGGTGCCAGCCTTCCTGCCAGCCTTGGTGCCTGCCTGCCAGCCTTCCTGCCAGCCTTGGTGCCCTGCCTCCCTGCCAGCCTTGGTGCCAGCCTCCGTGCCAGCCTTCCTGCCAGCCTTGGTTCCTGCCAGCCTCCCTGCCAGCCAGCAACCCCACAACCATGCGGAAGCACAGCAAGCCTC
>BLBF01000037.1:8043472-8106829 GCA_015471245.1 Laticauda colubrina
TATGTGTGTGTGCTGTTCAGCTTCCTTCCCACGTCATTGGAGTTGTGCTTTTAAAGTTATAGCAACATTTCAGCAGAATCTCATCTGCCATCATCAGGCTTCTGTATTGAGTTTGTCTGTGGGTGAACAGCACACATGTAAGTACCTGTGAAAACTTAAAACACACACACACACACACACATATATATATATGTATATGTATGTGGTATATATATATAAGGTATATAAGTCTATTGCTATTGCTAAATAATTATTTTGAATTCCAGGTGGATTTGCAGTCAATTTTTTCCTCTTCTGAATCATTAAAAAAAATAGTCATGAGTAAAGCACCATGGACATGTTCTGTTTCCTTTAAGGGGTTTTGTTTACAAGCAAAAATGTGTTTTACTAAAGTTTTTTCCCCTTTTATGGCAGAAAAGGCTAACTTAAACTATATTATCAAGAAACTTGACTACAGATTTGCCCACTGTAAATTTATAAGGATTATAAATTTAAAAAAAACTGTTGTTGTTTTTTGTTTCTGATGAGGTTAGATGAGTGAAGAAATCATAATCTGTAATTCAGTCATAGGTCATAATCTGTAATTCACGTGTCATAAAGGCCAGGTTTGCACTCTAGATACATCATTTTTAGGTGTAAATGGGAATTTGCAGAGATAAAGTAGTTTCTGAATACTGTCTAATCAACAGGAGTTACTTGTTATCTGGAAATGCTGACTTACATGGGGAGAGTATACATTTATGTTGATTGTCATACTAAATTTATGTGAAATACTATAGGACAGGTGGCTAAATATTAAAACTGTACTGTAATATTACTACCAGCAACAATCCATTTTTATCAGAGGGGAGAAAAATAAGCACTAAAATGTCTTTTCCAAAATTTAATACACTTCACAGATTTTTTAAATCTCTTTTAGAATGTTACATTCTTTAGCAAAGAGTTGTTCCTAAGTGGAAAAGTTCACAGGCTTTGCCCTGAGGAAGTACTAGTTTTATTTGCAACAAAGTCCAAGTTTGCTGAAAAGACCTCCTTTATGTAAAGAGCCATTCCTGGCCATTTCTAATATTGAGCTGCATGGATTTTCACTAATTTAGTACATGTTGAATTTTCTTGAAAACAAGAAAATGACCCATCTTTTAAAGAACAAATATGCTTTTATTTACATAATTGTTTTACATGCAAATATAATCAATAAAATAATGCATAAAATGAAAAAATATATAGTCAGCAGCAGAGAATTATATTTAAAGAGAAGCAATTTGGGTACAGTGATATACTACAGTATGGGAAATAAAATAGTATTAATAAAATTAGAAGATATATTCTAGATTTCTTTGTGATGACACTTGAAATATTTGAAAATACATTGCGCATTGAACTATTATTTTGTTCCTCATATACAAAAATTGCTGAAAACCTCTTTAAAACTATTTTAAAATAATTGTATATTTTAGTGTAAAATGTACATTTATTAAAAACAAATTGTATTTGGGTTAGTTCCTTAATGATTAATACATAATTACATATGTGTATGCACTATATATATATATATATATATATTAATACATTGAAAGTATTAATATCACCGATATTTGACAGTACACCTACAGTTTGCAGTTATAAAACCATAAATAGTAATGTACACAACTTTTCTACCTTTACTAAAACTTTGTGCTCCCATTATGTTATCTTCTAATTAGACAATAAAAACTGTGTGAAAGAGTTTTGACTCCAGGGCTCTCAGGAAGTTATCAGGGAGGATACCATTTAGATTTCAGAAAGCAGATTGTTGTATTGCATAGGTCATAGGACATACAGAGAGCAGCAGCGTATTCTTGTTCTCCTCTTCTGATCTCATGTGGAAGTTGTACTCTTTTAACCACCCCTTTTTGGCTGGTCCTACTGGACAACATGGTTTTACCTGGAATAAGTGGTCCTTCAGATATGTGTATGTTTATAATGTATAATAGTGTTTTGTGATGTACTATTTTCTAGCTGCAAATGTCAGCATAAAATAACCAACCACTTTCATTTCTGGAATTGTAACTGCTAGGTCAAGAATTATAATGCAAGTGAAAATCAATGTGATATAGAGGATATGAACCATAACTGATAAATAATATCTTCAGCATGCAAAAATGTTAGGTTCAGTCTCTTTTAAACTGTTTAAAAGAATATGTGATGGAAAAAAACTTTACTTAGAGAATCTGAAGAATCTCTGTTTAGCAGTAATTTTGGAGAGACAGATAGTCTGACCTTTTCTAAATCAACAATACTCCTTAGTCTTTTTGAATTATAACAAATTCTGTAAGGATAAAGTAAAGGTGTTTAGTCTCTTATTCAATAATAGCAAATCCCTTATTGAGCTCAATACAGATAATCCTTGTTTAATGACCACTTGCTTAGCAAATATTCAAACTTGCAACAATGCTGAACCAGTGATAGTTATGACCAATTCTTGAACTTTTGGCCATTATGGTGTGGCCCACAGTCACATTACTGCTGTCCAGATGCTTAGCAACCAGCCTGGATTTGCTGCCATTGCAGCATCCCATGGTTTATATGGTCACGATTTGTAATCTTCCTTGTCAGCTTCCCACAGGAAAAGTCAGTCAGGAAGTTAGAAGTCAAAATTTCATGAGGTCTTTGCTTAAAAGTAACTTCAGGCTCCCAGAACTGTGGTTGCTAAGCAGCACAGTCATACAACAATCACACTTTATGACTGCATTGCTTTGTAGCAGAAATTCTGGTCCTTCTCCAATGGATCGTTTATGTACCTTCTTGCTTCTTTAAAAATTATTTTTTTTAACTTTAACTCATTTAGTTATTTTCCCAATTCAGGTTTAAGAAATCTAAAGTCATTTTATTGGAATGGACCACATTCTTTCATTTTCTTTAAAATATTTACTCTGTACCATTCATTGCTGCTTAATATCATGAAAAAGTATTGTCATTTCAGTAGGATATAAATTTTCTTCAGGTGATTTCAGAGATAGATCCATGTTCACAACTCTAATATGCTGAGAATTAATATGATTACCTCACCTGTTGAAAGGTGTCACAATTTATTTTTTTCAATCTGTTAGAAAACGTTAACTTTTATTGAAGTTGACTGCAAAGCTATTTGCAGAAAATGCGGGTGAGATGCTAACATGCTATACTACGTCTAATATTGATTGTTTTTCATTGTGCCCCACTATACATTCCTAGTTTAGTGTATTGTTTATATTCCTAATATATGCCTAGTATGTAGGAATAGCAAGAATTTATTGGACAGGCAGTATGTTTTGCATGAAACCCAAAAGAGCAACAGGCGATGGCTGGCTTGCCCAGAGAGATGACTCTGCATGCCACTTCCGGCACGTATGTCTAGACGTAGTAATAGGATAATAACTGGATTATTGCAATATGCTCTACCCAGAACTACTCTTTAAGAGTATTCAGGAACTATAATTGGTACAGAGTGCATTCTGGAGAAGGTAGTCCCTGTAACATCACTGTTACATAAGCTTCTTTAGTTGCTAGTTTGTTCTGGGGCCAATTCAGTGTATTGGTTATCACTTTTAAAGCCCTTCAGGACATGGCACTAGGTTATCTGAGGAACCATCTCATCTCTGGAAGTGATTGGTGAAGTAAGAAACAAAAGTCCAGCCCTGTACCATCCATGCTCTTGCACTCTTTATTTAATTGTTAATTTTAATGCTTTTATATTCTTTTATGCCACTGTAAACAGCCCAGAATTTGATTAGTAAGCAGACAGCATATGAATTAATTAAATAACTGTATTTAAGATAGTGTCTTAAATGCATTGAAGGTATTTCTTTATTAAATACGCAACCCATAATCATATTTTTGCATGATTTGCTTCATTTGTATGAACCTTATATTCAAGCATATTGGATGCAGATAGAAACAAGGCTGGGGTTTTGATAATCTAGCACAGTGGTAGTCCATCTGGTCCCTACTGCCCACTAGTGGGCATTCCAGCTTTCATGATGGGCGGTAGGGGTTTTGTCTCCTACTTTATAAATCACTACTATTGTGGAACCGGTGGGCAGTTAGAGAAAACTTTTCTACAAACAGAGATACAAAAGTGGGCGGTAGGTATAAAAAAGTTGAGTACCCCTGATCTAACACTATTTGCAATAACACTTACTTGTTTCACAAGAAAAGATAATACAGTTTCTTTTTTGGGAGCATTGTCTCAATCCTCCACTAGCCATTTAACATAAAATTGACCTACAATAATATGTAACATTCCCATTATCAGTAAAATTAAGTTTGAGGTTGGATTTCTATAGAACATTTGCATTTTGTTCTTGATGCTCGGGCTTCTGTATAAATAGAAACATTTTTTTATATTTCATTATGTTTTCACAGAGCACTTTTGTTTTAAAAAAAGTGAATATGTACTCCATGTGACCTTAATGTTTTAAAGGCTGTTCTGTTTTCTTTTTAATCTTTTACATGCTTGTGTTACTTATTAATTAAGGGTTTGCAGCTTCTGTACATTTTTCTTTTAAAAAGTAATTTACTGTGCGGGATTTCTCTGATTATCAGAGTAATTGCTATTTGCTTTTCCATAGTATGCACTGAAAAAAATTACCAGGGAAGGAATGACCAAAGTGAATGTTTTTTTCATTTTCAAAAAGAATATTGCAAATAGATTTATCACCTCTCTGTTAATAACCGTTTGGAATTAGACCAGAAGTTGAAATAACCTGAAATTTGGAGAAACATTTACACTGAGTTCTATGATACAGAAGGAAAGATAATGGGAACAGTTTTTGGAACATTGAAATATACCACCTCTTCTTGGGACCTCTTTTATTCCTGATTTGTCAGGTTATAGTTTAATGTATAACATGCTAACGATGTTTCTGGGTGTCTGAGGGAAAACATAAATTTACAGATCTTAATAGTGGTCAATCTGGGTGGGGAGCTGAGGTTTAATTTTTTTAGACACGGCATATTTGAAATTTTGAGAAACTTATTGGCACAGATACAGAATTGCTATTTTAAAGCATGGTCATGCTATCATGGTGAAGATGATAAGTTTAATACTTTCATTTAAATCAAATTGGCAAGACCCAGGAAAATATATCCACTACTAACACTGGGCGTACTGTTCACTATTACATGCATCATTCAGTACAAAGATTTGTGATTCCTCAAATCCAGTTGGTCTAAAATGGGTATCGGCAACTCACGGCTCCAGAGTTGCATGAGACTCTTTCATCCCTCTGCTGCAGCTCCCTGTCACCCTGTTGCAGCAGAGGGATGAAAGAGCCATGTCGCGGTGTTGATGATTGGCAGAGCCTTAGTGCAGGAGCAAAGTGCACCTGTACGTGCAGGAACAGGATTCCGCCTTCATTGTGGTACATTTGCTGTTGCTGCCAGCAAAGAGGACTGGGAGAAAATGGCCATCCCCCAAACCTGGCTTTCCTTCTCCCTTGTCGGTGGGGCCAAGAGAAAGAAGGGGGCAGCGTGGGAAGCGCTCGCCTCAACTAGCCGAGCACCAAAGTCCAGTGGGAGGGGCTGGCCTGGCAGAAGTGCCCCAATTGGCAAACCAGACAGTGGAGAGACCTGGCCCAGCTGTCACAGAAGGAAACTGTTTGGCACCTCCAGATGCGAGCTGCCACCTTTGAGGAAGCCGAGCAGTGATGGCTGGGGCCATGGTAGGAGCAACAAAGGCATCCGGGCTGCTCCCCCACTCCTCAGCAAGCCAGGCCTGGAGGAATGTGGAGAGTTGTGGGCCAAGCACTGGAGGGTCAAAAGGTATATTCGGAAATTGCCCCAACACCCATTTCCAGCATATGTTCCTCTGTCCTGAAGTGGGATTGAGTGGCAGGGTATGAGGAAGGGAGCAGGGAGAAGGGTAGGGAGGCTTATTTTGGCAGGGGAAAGACCCAATACCCCTTCCATGGCCTGCCCGTTGCTCTTGCAGTGCCTAATGCAGCACAGTGAAAGCACGCTTCACAATGGGAGAGAGTAGATCCCTGCAGTGCCACAATGCTACCCTGCTCCACCTGCAACTGGCAACTCACTCTCTCAGGACGGAGAACAGGTTGCGTATCCAGCACCAACCAAGGCTGGAATTAGCCATCTACCGTTTTCTGCTGCAGTCAGGCAAAGAGAGAGAAACAGATTTGGCTCGATTCAGCTCTGTTTGCTCACCTCTCTCCGCCTTTGCCCAGTTCTGCAAGGATTCAGTGGACACTGCCTTGGTGATGGGGGAGGCATCCCGTACTTTGCCAAATGTCTTTGGGGGTACCCATGGACCATATTTTCCAGCCACTTTGGATTGAGTTGCAGGATGCATATGCATGCCTGTGTGAGTGTGCTGCTACTTGGGATGATGCTTCTCTGAAGTGCATGCAGCGATCTAAGGAAGCAACCTAATGGCACTGTAATGTAACAGCCTGACAATCACTCCTTTTGCAACTCAAGGTTTATTTTTGTATCTTTCCAGAGACAGACAGAATGTGGTCGAATTTCCTTATAGTTATTCCCTGGGTGCAGGGGTGGGATTCAAATTTTTTAACAACTGGTTCTATGGGCATGGCTTAGTTGGTGGGCATGGCTTGTTGGTCATGTGACTGGGTGGACATGGTTTGGTGGTCATGTTATTGGCTGGGTGTGGCCAACTCAATATCACATTGAAGCACACATCTCCTCGCCTGGCCTCTCATGACTGTGCGGATGCTGCAACAGTCATGTGAAAAATGGTCAAAAGTCACTTTTTTCAGTGCCACTGTAACTTTGAATGGTCACTCCACACAAGCATAGTACCAGCAAAGGAAGGGAAAAAAAACTCCAGAGAAGTTCCTGATTCAGGAAGTCTAGTCCTGCCAAGAATGGATTAATGGAGAGACAGTTTCTGTAAGCAACACCAGAATATTTCCTTCCTGCCTTCCTTACAGGATTAGGCCAGTAATTTCTTCTAACAACTGGTTCTCTGAACTGCTTAGAATGTTAACAACCGGTTCTACCGAACAGGTGCAAACTGGTAGAATCCCACCCCTTCCTGGGTGTATGGATTCGGGAGTGGGGGAGAGGGAGGGAATGTCTTTGGGGGCACTCACGGACTATAGAGAGAGAAAGAGACAGTGAAAGTGAGAGACATTGAGAGAGAGAGGGAAGGAAAGAGAAAGATGAGAGAGAAAGGAGAGGGAGAGAGAAACAGAGATGGGAGAGAGAAACAGAGGGAGACAGATACCTGTTTCCCATATAAAGGGAAACACCAGGAGCCGCAAATCCTGGGAAGGCTGGCTGGGTGTGTCATGTGACTGGGAGTGACATTGAGTTGGCCATGCCCATCCAGGTTTTGTGGCTCCTGGTGTTTTCTGTGGGAAACTGGTCCAAACGGCTTTTTGAGTATCTAAAGTTGCAGATCTCTGGTCTAAAGGTTGTTTTCTGTGCTATTACTTCCTGCCAATACCTTCATTAGCTGCAGTAGAATCCCAGAAATGGATTCCACCTGCTGCTGAAGCAGCTTCTTCAAGTGAATGTGCTCCATTACCTCTCTCAAGGTTTGTAATATTTTTTCTCAAAGTGTTGGCTACCTCCCAAATCAACCATTATATAACAGCTCAAGAGAAGCCTGGAAGAGTACGGTTTTTCTCTGCAGGTGTTGGAGCTCACGTTGAAAAGGCTTCTTTCTACTTCCACAAAAGTTGCACAAAGTCAAAAGAATCCCAGTTTGCAATCCAAAGTCCTCTCTTGCTCACCTCAGAATTTGTTTAACTGAAGGGTCCTTGATGCTCTCTGAGCTTACTTATTTTCTGCTGCGTTTCTGTGCTATTACTGCAGTAGAATCCCAGGTATGGATTCTACCTGCTGCTGAACAGGAGCTGTGAACCCAAAAAGTTCCTGAAATCACTGACCAGCTTCTTCAGAAAGGATAACACCATCCAGACAATTACCAGGAGCCATGTTGTAGGCATAGCCCAGGTTTTTATATAATAGCTAATATATAATACTCCATCTTGGTAGTATTTAATTTGAGCTTGTTTTTCCTATTAAATCTTTAACAAACTTTGGACCAGATTTTCACATAATCTCTGGCTGAATCAGGGATGAAGATATATTATTAAATGTCATTAATATATTGATGATTCCTCACCAATGTCAGATGCCTTCCCTTAGTAGTTTTGCATATGCTAAGGCCAAGCTCTCTGGTACTGGGAAGTACCATCAGTGGTGCATCTTAGGACTTGATTGCTTAACCACTACCATTTGGAACCACCTGTTTTAACTTTATAGATTCAACTGTTGCAAGAGACCTGAAGAATATCATGCTCAGTGGTTTTGAAGACCACTAAGTAGTCCACTTCTATCATCAAAATCCTGATGGACATAATATTCAAGGGTGACCATCACGCGCTAAACATTTGAATATTGACTTTAAAAATTCAGTTAATCTGTTTCCTTTAGGATCCCCTGCAGTTCTTCATTTTCTCCACAGGTTTTCCCCTGAAAGCAGAGGTGGTATTCAGCAGGTTCTGACCAGTTCTAGAGAACTGATAGCGGAAATGTTGAATAGTTCAGAGAACCAGCAAATACCACCTCTGACTGGCCCCGCCCCTATTTATTCTCTGCCTCCTGAGTCCCACCTGATTAGCTGGGTCTTTTGTTGCCCTACACAGGAGAACAGAGCTGGAAAGCAGGTTAGTGGGATGGTGAGGGAATGGGATTTTGCACCTTTCCCTGCCATACCCACCAAACCACGCCCACAACCAGTAGTAAAAAAAATTTGAATCCTACCACCAAGGGATGGAAATAAAAGTTGTCCAGATAATAAAACAAATTGCCAGATTTTCTTCTTTGCCACTTTATTTTTCATTCTGAATAATCATTTCAGAGTTCTTTGATTAATAAAGGGTAACTATTTTAGCCTGTCTTGTTAAGACAAACCCCAAATCATTTTTGCGTCTGTAATAAATACTTTTATAATACTTTTATTAAAAAAAAGGGTTACTATCCAGTTTATGAAATTTTATTCCAAAAATTTCCAAAAATTAGATGTTCTACCAAAGGATTAGTATTAATGATTTTATAAACAGTGAACAGGGAATAAAATTCAAAACAGCAGTAAGTGAATTGTTTCTGTTTATAAACTAGTTGAGATAACAAGAAATTATGCATTATGACTTGATTAATACATTTAATATTAAGTATTTCTCATTTTTCAAAAATACAAAAGTAGTCCTCCTTGCCCCAATTTTGGATTTTGCCATGCAAAATGTGAAATTTGTGCCCACGTGTTCCTTTTTAGAGAGATTGATATGTATTTGTCTTTATGTAGAAAGCTATGCTTAGTTAAATCTCAGAAATCTCAAAATTGATCTCAGAAAGCTGAGAAATGTCAGACGTGGTTAGTACTTAGGTGGGAAAACATTAGGAAATACTACAGTTGAAGGCTAGATTGCGAATCACAAAAAAACCAATACAATAAGGCATTGGCAAATCTTCTATTATTGCCAAGACAACTATTAAGTCACCACAAATCAAGCAAAACTCAAGTGAGGCTTTAATTTTCCTTTTAGAACTCTTTACCTGAGTAACATTCAGAAGTACTTCCAGATATGTTGGATCATGAGTTGCAAAATTCCTAGTTTGTGATAGTATTGAGAATATCATGCTGAATTTTTTTTCAAAAATTTTTCAAAAAAAAAAAGTTTTTCAAGATGGCTGCACACATGGATGCTGCAGCTAACTGCTCCTTCTTTCAGTGTATGGTGTGTATGATTCTGTATGTTTTGGATCCTTGATTGAATCCTGTGGAGCAAGGAATATCTATAGTTGGCAAGCCTTGTTACAAATTGGACTGAAATGTGAAAAGGCCATTATGGACGATTTTACACATACTCATAACATATCCAAGGAGGCAGCTAGGCCCCTTGGGGAGCCATGGATCATTATCCCTGTAGGAAGGGGAAGAGGTGGAGAAAGAAAAACAGGAAGAGGAAGAGAGGATGCCATGCTGGGGTTTTCTTTAAGCTGAGTAAGTTTCCACACAAGCCTTCAATTCCAAGTATATTTCTTACCAATGCAAGATCTCTGACAAACAAAATGGATGAATTAAGGCTACAGATTGCAAAGACTAAATTCATCAAGAACTGCTACGTTTTGCTAATCACAGAAATTTGGCTTCATTCACTCATTCCAGATGCAGCTGTTGAGCTGGAAGGCTACATAGCTCACCAGCAGGACAGGAGTAGAGATTCTGGCAAGAGCAAAGGGGGAGGCTTAAGCCTTTATGTGAACAAAAGCTGGTGTATCAAAACAAAGACTTTTGACAGCCACTGCTCCATGGGTCTGGAGTATATGGCTCTTAAATGTAGACCCATATATCTTCCACGGGAATTCAGTGTGGTTTTGATTACTGCAGTCTATATCCCACCTGATGCCAATACTACCATAGCTTTGGAATACTTGTATAACATTTTTAGTAATCAGCAGAATAAGTATCCTGATGCTGCGCATATCATAGCGGGGGACTTTAATCAAGCTGATTTAAAAGCAGTGCTCCCTAAATTCTATCAGCATGTTAAGTGTGCTACTAGAGGAGCAAACATACCGGACAAAGTATATGCCAACATCAAACATGGCTATAAGGTTATACAATTACCACATTTGGGACAATCAGACCATATGTCACTCCTTTTAGCACCAGGATTCACCCTTCTTAGGAGATGGGCTCTGCCTATAATAAAGACAGTGAAATCTTGGCCAGAAGATGCTTCCCAACAACTTCAGGATTGTTTTGAGAACACAAATTGGGACATCTTTTATCACCCTGACCTAGTGGTGCACACTACAACTGTTCTGTGCTATATCAAACACTGCACAGATACTAGCACTGTAGATAAACATATTAGGATCTATCCCAATCAGAAACCCTGGATGACCAAGGAAGTCCAGCACCTCTTGCATGACAAGGACCAAGGGCTTTAGGTCCGTTGATGGGGCAAGATACAGATACATGTTGCCAGAGCTAATCTGAAGAAAGGTATTTGGAAGGCCAAGACTGATTATAAGAGTAAGATTGAGGATAATTTTTATAGCAATAGCATGAAGCAGGTGTGGCGAGGGATTCAGCAAATTACAAACCATAAACCAACCAATGTCATCCCTGCTGAGGGGGATGCTTCATTGGCAGAGGAACTGAATAATTAGTTTGCTTGCTTTGAAATGGAGACATCAGAGATAGATAAAATACAACTACCAGCCAATTGTAGCCCCCACCTCATTGTGGAAGAACAGGAGGTGAGGAGCATTCTGAGGACTCTGGCCTTGACGGTATCTCTGGCCGAGTGCTTAAAGACTGTGCTGATCAGTTGGTTGGAGTCTTTACCAGGATCTTCAATCAGTCTTTATCCCAGTCCACTATTCCATCTTGTTTGAAGGCTTCCACCATTGTTCCGCTGCCAAAGAAGTTCATTATCAGTAACCTCAACGATTACAGACCAGTTGCACTCACTCTTCTCATCATGCAGTGCTTTGAGAAATTGGTCTGCTGGCACATCATTTTTGGTCTTCCACATACATTTGATAAACATATACACCAGTTTGCATACAGAAAAAATAGATCTGCAGAGGACGCTATAGCCATCACTCTTCACACTGCTCTGACTCATCTAGAATAGCGGGGGGGCTATGTGAGGATGCTTTTTGTGGGTTTTAGTTCTGCGTTTAACACAATTCTTCCACATAGACGAGTGTCTAAACTTCTGGACCTTGGGCTTTCTAATTCAATCTGCCTTTGGATTATGGATTTCCTGTCTGGCTGCTTACAGAGGGTCAGATTAGGTAATCATACCTCTTCAGACCTTATTCTTAAAACTGGTACACCACACGGTTGCGTGTTGAGTCCCTTACTCTATACTCTTTATGTACATGACTGCATTCCCACTTATGCTAGTAATACTATTACTAAATTTGCAGATGATACAACAGTGGTGGGACTCATCTCTGGGCGAGGGGGGATGAGTCTGCCTACCGAGATGTGGTGGATCGGTTGCTTTCGTGGTGTGGAGACAATAACTTGGTCCTCAACACCAATAAGACCAAGGAGGCTTATAGTGGATTATAGAAGGAACAGATCAGACATCCAGCCATTGCTTATCAATGGAGACTGAGAGAAGCAAGTGGCCAGTTTTAAGTTTCTGGGTGTTACCCTAAAAGAGGACCTGACCTGGGGTTCCCACATTGCAGCCCTGGTCAAAAGGGCCCAGCAGAGATTTTACTACCTGAAGCTTCTCAGAAAACAACTGAATGAGAAACAGCTGGTGATCTTCTCCCGCTGCGCCATAGAGAGCATTTTAACATACTGTACCTCTGTATGGTTTGCCAATTGCACTGTGGCAGATAGGACAGCACTTCAGAGGATCAACATCATTGCCCAGAAGATCATTGATTGCCCTTTCCCCTCTTTGGAAGAGCTTTATTGCTCCCGCTGCCTTAAGAAAGTTCAAAACATCCTCAAAGATCCATCTCATCCTGGGAACCCTTTTTTTGAACTATTGCCATCTGGCAGACGGTACAGAATAATAAAAACAAGGACAAATAGGCTGAAAAACAGCTTCTATCCCAGGGCAGTAGCTCTTTTGAATTTTGCTGTATAGTGCAGTGTTGGTGTGGTGTCGGGGGTTTCCAATTCAATGTGTGAAGGGAGAAGGATATGTATTTGTGTTTATTTTCATGGTCATGATATGCACTGAAGATGGTGTTTGATTTCATTCTATGAGGTGCAATGACACTGAAGTAAAGTAAACTAAACTAAACTAAAAAGTCCTGATCATAAGGGATTGCTTCTTCCTTCACTGGGCATCTGTAAGGCTTGAGGAGAGAAGCTACATTTTAGCAATTACTATCAAGATTGAACTGCTTGGCTCCTTTCCGATAGAATTGCTGTTCAACTTGCCATTGAACTGGGTGTGGGAAAGGATGGAATGGAATGCCAAAGGTTTACGCATGGAGCATGAAAGCCTGGAAGCTATCAAAGTCACCTTAGAAGGAGGTGGACTATTCCCATAACAAAAGGACATCTCTTAATTGGACAATGTGCACCCAGGAGTGGGGAGGAAAGGGAAGCTATTGTTTAATGAAGCAAGCCTTTGGAAAATCAGAGCTGATTTTGTTTCTTCAGTGCCGAAATGGTGTATCCAATAAAGTTTTATTTTGGGGAATTCAAAACTCCCGAGAATGTTTACTTCTTTGGTGTTGGTTAGTTGGGCAGTTAACAAATAGACAGAAACACACAGAGATATCTTCATTTAACAACCACATTTGGGGGTGGCAACTCAGTTAAGTGAAACAATCACTAAGTGAAATCATGATCTTATGATCTTACTTCAGCTTTGCTTTACAGGAAGGTCAAAAAGATGAAGGTTTGTATATGTATTTAAAAATGGTTTTCATATATGGTGGCTTCTTTCCAATATGCTGATGCATAACTGCAATATAGAATGCAAAGAAAGGGGAGTTTAAAGATATTTTTTGGGGGGGGAACCATGAATAATAGTCTGAGCAAGTGCTTTTTCTCCAGGAAATATTCTTAAACTAGCTTTTTTCACTCCACACTTTTAGCCAAATCATCTTGAAATTATTTCCTGCATTACAGTTCTAAAGTCAAAAGAGGCATCACTGTACAGACTGCAATACTAAAATAGTATTTGACCTCTGTGGTTAAGACTGTGAAAGTTTGAAACTTCCTGCAATAGTGTGGCTTTGAGTGAAATACCACAAATGAGCTTCCTTTTTTTCTGGCTAGCAGTTTATATTTAAAGTGCATGACTTTGTCCCTTCAAATATTAAAGGAAGAGATTTTCTTTGTGGGGAAAAAAGATCTAGAAGAATATCTTCAAAAGGAAACATTGTGTATGTAGTATGCAAGATTGTTCTTTTTAAATATTGATAACCTCTATGATAACCTCCAACAAAGAGATGTTGGAATTTAAACTAGAAAATGTAGTTTATTTATTTGATTTGATTTGTCAATCACTTACAAAATAATAGATATAAGTATAAACATGAGTAAGAATACAGAAAATAGGTATGATTAAATGGGGACAATAGGACAGGGACGGGAGGCATCATGGTGCAGTTATGCATGCCCCTTACAGACCTCTTAGGAAAGGGGTGCCATCAATAGTGGTTAATTTGAGGTTAAAGGAGTGGTGGTTTGAGGATGTAACTTTAGAGTCAGGTAGTGCATTCTAAGCATTGACCACTCCACTGTTCCAGTGTTCTGAGATTGTGGATTTGGGGTTTTCATGAGGTGTAAGCCATAATCATCTCAATTATGTCACATCATGGCTTGAACTATCTTGCTTTGCATGTAATGAGTCTATCTCATATGATAGTTCCACCTTTTAAGTTGCATTACTGAAATAAATGAACTTTTGCATGATATTCTAATTTTTCGAGTTTCACCTGTACATTATTTTACTTTGTTGAGTCCTGTGGCATTTTGTAATACATTTAAAGAAATTGAGTGCACCATTATCTGCCTGGAAATACTATTTTCATCAGATGAATTCTGAATGACAATGGAAAGATGACATCAGAATTTTAACATAAATTTTTAAAAATTTATTTCAGACAATGTGCTCTGTCATCGTCCAGATATATGCAGCGGAGCGCAATGCTATGTGGTCAAAGAAATGCTGTGGTGTAGCTTGCCTTGTGAAAGACAATCCACAAAGATCCTATTTTATCAGAATATACGATATCAAGGTAAAAATTTCTTTAGTTTATATTTCTATTGTTTATATCTTATAAAAATGTTGAGTCATAGGCAGTTGCATATAATTACAAATTGTTTAAATATTAATTGCTAAAGCAATATATATAAAGAGTGCTATGCAGAAAGCATTTTGTTTTTCATATTCTATTGCAGATATTTTCTTGCTAAAAGTAGATGCAGCTTAGTTTTTGCTTTTACAACTTCAGGAAAAAAAATCTGGTCTGTTTACACTGGTACATGTCCTATCTTTGAATTTTATCCATATTTGTTTTAATAGGCTCTGAGACAGTGCAAGTTACATGAGAATTTTAGCACATTTTCAAATTTATACTAAAAAAAGTACAGGTTACCAAGAATTTAAGCTAGTTTCTATATTTTAAGAATATAATTTTAATCTGAAGCAAAGTCATCAGGAAGAATGTAAAAAGTTAGAATGTACAAAGGTGAGATATAAATCCATGCATATTTGCTTATAATTTATTATCTCAATGTCTGTATCTTCTTCCTTTCTCCTTCTACCCTCTCATCACTCTTGCAGGATGGAAAACAATTGTGGGAACAAGAATTATATAATAATTTTGTATATAATAGTCCTAGAGCATATTTTCATACCTTTGCTGGAGATGTAAGTATTTTCAGGAGTTAATTTGAAAAAGTGACTATGTTAAATCTAATTTCTTTAAGTAACCTGTGAAGTATTAAATAACTTTATTTGATGGCTATATTTTTATTGATTATTTTTAAACATTTTAATATTCAAATAGAACTGTTTTTTATTTGAAAATGTAATTCATGTTTAATCTTATTTTTAGTTATAACAGAAAGATACAAGATAAAGTATTCCTAATTCCAGATGAAATTAATAACAGGGAAAAAAATCTGAAGCCTACTTTTTTCAGTGGGTGTTTTGTTTATATAGTTTCATAAGAGCTGCTGAAAAGTGGTATATTTTTATTCCCTGTCTTAGGTTGATCATAAACATTATTGTTTTTCAGACATGTCAGGTGGGTCTTAATTTTGCTAATGAAGAAGAAGCTAAAAAATTCCAAAAGACTACAACAGACCTGCTTGGACGAAGGCAGAGAAAATCTGGTACTTATATAGTTGTTCAATGCTTGTTTATCTTGTTTGTAGCTACAAGTTATAAGAGGAAACCTTTAGCCTCTGGTCATACCCAATTAATCTGTGCCCTCCCTACTTTGCTTTATAACAGTTCGGCTTGAATAAGTTTTCAATTAATGGAATCTTTACCCAATACTAATGCAGCATCAGGTAGAGTTAATTGGACCAGTGCTGATACTTCCTGAACTTCCCCTATTGCCACTGTACTAAAATTAGGTTTTTTTTTAAAAAAAAAACACCCTTTTCATAAATTATTTTTGTTTTGTTTTTTTACATAAGTTCTGTAAGAACATTATTGCCTCAAAGCTCTTCTGTGTATTAATTAGCAAGTAATTACTTTTCACAATTTGAATTTAAAATAAAAGAGAACATATGCAGATATGTGCAAAATGGATCATTCTACACAGTGCCTCATAGTTTTAGAATACTTTATTACAACTAGCTTTAGTGGCTATGTAATCTATTAAAGAATTAATAAATATTATTCCTTCCTAGAAGAGTTAATGTAAATAATAAAAGCTAACTGAAATTCAGCAAAATAGGCAGAATAGAGAATTCTAGAGAATTAATGGGGATACCAGAAAACCAAGTAGGATAAACCCAAGATAGGTAAGGAAAAAATGTTTTAAATAAATAAATACATTAGATTTCCTACCTTGGCTTAGCACAAGACTGAACATGCTCAGAAGCAACAATATATGGCATATTAGTTGAAACAAACATGAAAAAATAGAGTTGCTGGCAAGAGAAATCTGTTGGAGGAACATTTCAGTTTGGAAGTAAGAATACCCTAATATTTTGCTGTCTGGTCAGATGCTTTATGTACCTAACTTACTTGAAGCTTATTAAATATATAGTATTTTAGTGCTATAAATACATGTTTTCTGTTTAATTTTATACATTCATGCATACATAGGTGCACACTAAACAAAATATTTATACTATATACTACTGGGTATGCTAATTCTTCATGAATTTTTAGCTTACGTTCATCATTTTTCTGCATTACAATGTAGTTAGCTGGAGCTTGAAATTACCTAGCTGCCTAGATACATTTATCTAACTTTTAATGTTCAGCTACATTACGAATTGTGTAATTTCCATCAAACCATTCAGCATCCCATCTTATCCACACAGATCCTCTTGTGCACCCTTGCCCAACCCATGCTGCTATACTGTCCTCAATCAACGCAGCATTTCTTGTGCATAGTCACGTACCTTTCTCAAATCACACGGAAGCTCTTAAGCCCCAGATATCCCCTTTCCAACCCATACGCCCCCTCAGTCTCCCCCACCTGGCAGCATGAGAAAGAAAAAAAGATGAATTGATTTCTGATGCTCCTGCCTGCTTCCCACTGAGAAACTCAATGGGGAAGTTGCCAGAAAGTCAGAAGTCATTCCTGCTTCCACTGATTTTGAAATCTTTTGAAATTATCTGGGGTAATGATTCAGTGGGCAGAGATTGTATAGTGTTCATATATGTATATGTACAAATATATACCAGCAGCTATATACCTATAGAAAATTCTTTAACCTCTCATTCTCTAAGAAGCTATTTCAATGAATTATGATAGTACTCGGGTTAATATTTTTGTGTACTTTCAATATAGTATTGATTATACAGTATACAATATAGAATTTTGAATTTATTTTAAAAATCAATGTAAGATAAAATTTATTGGAAACAATTGAAATCTTTTCTGGCAAAGTTATTTTTGGAGTTCTTAATCAGGCTTTCTTTTCTTCTTCTTTCAAATGGACAGAAGTTGTTTCGCCACTAGATGGACTCCTAAGTCTGAATTACACTGCTGGATATAGATTTGACTACAGAAAGTTTTCCATGAGTCTCCTAGTCTTCCTATGTTTTAATTTGAATTCCAGCACGAAGTAGGGGATTGGACTCTGTACTCTGACCTTTTCCAACATTATCATTCCTACGATGTAGGTTTACTGACAGATAAGGATTTTAGAATGAAAAATGATATAATAAGGGACAGAGCATCCTGTTTTGTTCCCTTATTATTTCAAGATTTTTTTTTTACAAATAATGAGATGAACCACATCAAAGCTGCTTCAAAATGTAGGTGGGAGATAATCTGGCTTATTCCATGGGGGGGGGGGGAAACGACCCTAAATTACTGCACATTTAAATTTTTTTAAAGGTTTTGTTGAGGCTGAGTTCAGTTATTCAGTTAAATAGAAAAAGAGTTTGAAATTCATCTTAAATTTTATCTCGTTCAAATTAAGAACTCAATATAATAAATATTAAATCTCAATTGTTTTAAAAAAAGTATATAGTTGCGGTCCTTTTGGATATAATTTACATAAGTCATGGACACGTTAGTGTATATCCTTTTATAATATATTTGAGGTTTTTGAAAGTTTTAGATAAAATAGATAAGAACTTATTCTTACAAATGTAATATTTGTAGATCTAACATTTTAATTGTGGAAAATATTACTGCAAAATATAACACATTGCTTCTCTGTAATATGGTAAAATGTGTGATATGTACACATTTGTGAACTATAAATCTAAAAATTCATTATATATATATATATATATTAAATGAAGTAAATTTAGGTAAATGTATAAACCATATTAATATTTTAATTTAATATTAATATTAAATTATAGGGATGTTACACTGTCAATTACTCTTTTTATTAAACTTGTCTAGAATTGCATACGTTCAGTTGTATTATATTTGTAAGAGTGGATCAGCAAATTGTCCATAATTACTAAAAAATGCTGAGATTTTTTTTTAATCTGCCACTTCGAGACAGCAAATTGTATCTGTGTATTTATCACACTTTTTTACTGTCATTTACTGTAGAAAATTGACTTTTAAGTAGTTAATAGTGATCCTGCAGAGTGATTATCTAGAGGATCTGGAATAATTTACAGGCCATTAGAAGTTACTTAAAACCTTTACTAAAATGGATGAAATATTTATTAGGTTTTTTTAACTTCATGCATGAATGGAATGATACTCTTATATGTTTCCCCCCCTAACAGAGAAAAGGAGAGATCTACCAAATGGTAAGGTTTTTGTTAATAACTATAACATGAACATCATTGTTACATAACTGCCATCTTTAATGTGCATTTCTGATTAGAATGCCCATATTTTCAATTGGTAACATGAATGCCACAATGAAAAGCCATAAATTACAACAATTTTAATTTTATTCTTGCAATATAAAACATGTATACTACTTGTATGAGAATATTCTAATCTAAGTCTTCTTTAATCTGTTTTTACATTCTAACGATAGATTGTTATAATTCAAAATTCATTGCAAAATTTCAGTTGCTTAAGTAGGAAAAAAAATATCTGGATTTCTTTGGTAAGAATCAGTTGCATTCTACATTTACATCTTTTCACTTCTCAGCAGCCTAATATTAGCATAACCAGTTGAAGAAATTAAGTAATATAGCATGGTAAGAATTGTGGGAGGGAGGATTCTCTGTTTTCCAAAAACTGGACACTACAGTGTAGCATTTCTGTATTTAATACTTTATTGCAGCACAAGCCTTCCCCAACAACAGCAGAGGATCACCTCTACTCTTTGAGGACTTGCAAGCTGCTGTTGCCACATAAATATGTCTGTAATACACAGTCAGTCTTATAAAACTCAGTTCAAACAAAACTCACAAGTTCTATACTGAAGCATGGAACTTTTGCTTTTTTCCAAAAGTTCTAGCATTAATTGGGATGAGGTGCTGTTTCAGTGTGATTGTTCCTCTTCTAGTTGCTACTGAGCTCTTGGCGAACCTCCAAGCTCCAGACAAGATTCCCACCAGTATATGCAACTCATCATAGCTTGTGGTCCTGGCAATTGAATGAAAATCCTCTTGCCTCCTTGTAATAGCTGCCAATCTCCAGATGTTGCCTACGCTTCCCTGTAGAGGCTTGCTTTCACCTTTCCTGCTATACACATCCCTCTTCCCGCTCTGTCTTAGCATTTGCTTTTGTAAGCTCAAAAAACTGGGTGGGGTGAGGCTGCCTCTGGAGGTCAGCATGACTGAAAATGCCAGTGTTGATCAATTAGCCAGGAATTTGAACACTGGCTTGAATGCCTGTGAGTACAGTTCTGAGGGGATTTTTTTTATTATTATTATTTTATTTTATTTTATTTTATTAATCAAATTTATATAGCATAAATACTTGAAGTGGGGGGGGTGGGAAGAGATTTTCTCCATGACTGCAGCTACTTTTGAAAATAGCAGACAAGTAGCCCCAATCACACTCCCTCACAGTAGAACTTAATTGGTACTGAGTGCATCACAGATAGTCCTTGACCTACCACAGATTGTTTAATAACTTTTAAAAAAAATAATAATTTGTAATGTATTTGTTTCAACTTTATTTTTATAATAAAGTTGAAAGGTGGCAAACACCTAATCCTCTTCCTTCCTCCTATTTTCTCAACAACAACCCTGTGGAGTGAGTTGGGCTGAGAGAGGGTGACTGGCTCGTGGCTCAAGGTCTCACCCAGTTGGTTTTTATGGCTAAGGCAGAACTAGAAGTCATGGTCTCCCAATTTCTAGCCTGGTGTTTTGTGACTTTCGACCTGTCCTCAGAGTTATAACTGTCACACCATCTCTGTGGTCACGTGATTGCAATTCAGGCATTTGGCAACCAGCTTGTATTTACATTGGTTGCAGCATATTGCTGCAATCACAGGATCACAATTTGTGACCTCCCCAGCTAGATTCTAACAAGCAAAATCAAATGGGGAAGCAGGATTAATCCATGTAACAATCACAGTGATTCACTGCATTAAAATTGGATCCTTATTTTGATGACTCACTTAAACAACCACATTGCTGGCAACCAGAATTTCAGGCCCAATTTGATTGTAAGTCAAGGATTACCTGTAACCTATAAATTTTTCAGCTTTGTGCTTCCCATGCTGTTGGTAACAAAAAGAATACTGTGTATGAAGCATTTATTGGAGTGAAAATGGGGATTTAACAATTAGTTTTTATATTCTGGAGTTGTATCATCCATTTTCAGAAACTGATTTATTGTATAAAAGACAACCCCTTTTGAAGAGCAGCTGGGGAACACCCAGGATCTCATAAACATGATATTTTATGGTTTTTTTAAAAAACTGAAAATGGAGAAAATATCAATCCAGTGAATATTTGTAGCAGCTGTATTGTCAAGTTGTTCAAAGGATGAACTCATAGATCTCTTCGTCCTTCACGAACTTTTGCTGATGGAAAAGTGCTTATATTGTGATGGCAGGGATTTCTGTGTTGGATACCAATATAAGCCGTGTTAGAAATGGAAATTCCTTATATTTGTGTGTTCCTTATGGACAACCAAATTCTAATTAAAGTGGATAGTTTGCTTAACAGACTAAAACTTTCTGTATGCAGGTTATTAATGGATATATTGCTAGTGAACAGCATGTTTCATATTCATTCCTAGTAAATACATTGATGTAAGTCAATAGAGTGTCTAATTTCTGGGGAAAACTGCTTAGAAGTGTACTCTAAAATAAGTTAGTTATTATGTGTATTCAAAATCTCTTTATAATTTCTGCATTTTAATCAAACACTTATGAGATTGATACATTTTTCTGCACTCAAGAAGTACATTGTTATCTATTGTTGGAGCAATACCTTTCTTTTATATATATTATTTCCTTGTTTTCAAACATTCTACAATGCTTTTGAATACTGAAACCAACATATTATCAAAAGAGAGAAAAATCAATTCAAATCAAGTATACAGTCTAGTTGTATTCTTACAGGTCCAAGTCTGCCAATGGCAACTGTTGACATCAAAAATCCAGAAATCACTACTAATAGATTTTATGGTTCACAAGTCAACAATATCTCCTATACCAAAGAGAAGAAAAAAGGAAAAGGAAAAAAGAAAAAATTGACAAAGGCAGATATTGGAACTCCAAGCAACTTCCAGTAAGAATTCCTATTTAATTTGTTAACATTTTAATTTTACAAAACAAAAAACAAAAAAAACCCACACACGTGTTTCTTTGCATCTCAGTAGAAAAATCAATCAGCTACATAATCCTGTCTGCATAGCAAGAGTCCCCTGTATTAAGTATCCTACAATAATTACCCTTCAGTGCTTCATTTAAAAATCAAAGCCTTAAAAAAGTGTTAGTATAAGAAAACACAATATTGAATCCACAGAAAGAAAGTGGAACAAAGAAGGGTGGTGAACTCTCATAGAATACAAAACCAGTATAATATTAAATTATATATCTTTCTTTGAAAGCAATTCTATGTATAGTGCTTCCCTTATTTCAGTTGACAGTCTCAGCATTTGCTAATTTTAGGGAGGACGAATTTGTGGTTTAATTACTCCTGTCAAGATAATTCTAAGCTATTTTGTAATCTCTGGAATTATTAAGTGTAGAATCCATTTCATTATTTTTAACATTTTCCATTTTTCTCCTTGGATCAGGAAAATAATTATAACAACTGTTTATCAGCTTGCCAGTCATTTACTGTATTGTAGTTGTCTTAAACTCATGTACCTAAAGCTTTTTTCTTTTTTCCTTATTTTCAGACACATTGGCCATGTTGGCTGGGACCCAAACACAGGTTTTGATGTAAGTAAACATGGTGAAAATTTATGTTAGTCTTTTAACATATGAAACTCTGACGACTGATTTATTAGATGGACTTGTCCTCTTGTTCTAGAACAAAAATAGAAAAGTAGTTCAACTGTGATACATGTATATTATAGGTTCTCCTGCTTGAGCAAGGGGCTAGATTAGAAGACCTCAAAGGTCACTTGCAGCTCATTTATTCACTCATTCATTCTGTTCTATCTATTTCATTCTATTTCTATTTGCAGGCTTTAACGATTTAACCCAAATTTATTTCTTTCACAATTAAATAATAAATAATCAGAAATTCACATGTCTTAAAGATTTCAGCATTCACTTACTTTTACATAGAATTCAGTAATTTGTGGGAACATTTTTATACAAATTACATCACATTTGGTCACAATAATGAATTTGCAATTATCTCTGATAATATTTCCTGTAGGTTAACAATTTGGATCCAGAACTGAAAAACCTATTTGATATGTGTGGAATTTCAGAGGCTCAGCTGAAAGACAAAGAAACTTCCAAGGCTATATATGATTTTATTGAAAAAACAGGAGGAGTAGAAGCAATTAAAAATGAGTTGCGTAGACAAGGTGAGCCTTCTTTTATTCATGCAGACTATTGATTATAGTTTTTAATCTCTACAGAAGATTTAGAATATTTAAATAGGGTAATTTTAAAAATGTTCTCTTGGTTTAAAAATATAGTTGCACATTTGTTAAAATGCAATTTTAGTACTGTCACACTTACAAATATATCACATTATTCTACAAGAGAATGTTTTCTATCATTTAAGCCACAAACTCTGTAGCCTATAAGATACTGCTGCAATTCATTTCAACAAATATTGTGATATTTTCCCAGTTGGAACAACAAAGCCAAAAATAAGAATTCAAATTTTAAAATATACCAAGTAATGTAAAAATAGCTATATATCTTCATTCAATTACCATCATCATCAAATGTCTCAAATGGTTGAATATAATTTTATTGGAAGACAACAAATAATTATAATATTATTACAAAACTTAGCATTGTATGAGCATTGAATTCATGAAGACTTTATCATGCTAGAGTGAGGGTTATGCAGTGTAATATCAGTCTCATTTTGTTGATGTAGGCTAAAAGGGCACATGGTAGACTTCAGCGAAAGTTAATATATGCTACATTTATAATCTAGGCCCACCACGCTGCAGTGGTATGTATGAATTCTGGTCTTTTTAGTTTTCATATACCTTTTTACTTAATAGGAAGACAATTCCTACCCTCCAAAATAATTTAACTATGAATTAATAGTATATACATGTGTTAGAAAGAGAGAAAGAATTATCTTACATTTTCTGAGTGAGAACACCTTGTCAAAATAGGTGGTGGCTGCATTCATCACTATTATGAAGGGTGAATGTCTTAACTGGATGGAAGGGAAGGTTTACATTCCCTATTTAGTTATTTTCCCCTTTCTTCACGTCAGTCCAGTCCCTCTTACCCTCTAGCCACATTAGTTTCTACTTTTTCACATTTTGGATGGAAAGAAAGAAAGAAAGGTAGTTTATATATGACCTTGTATATTCCTGTGTGAAAGAGAATGATTGATGCATCCACCTGGAATCCAGTTTGTTTTATAAATAGAATACCTTTTTCAGGGGCAATTACCTTGGATTAATTGGCTTGATTTGAAGTCCCTCCCCAGTTACATCCACCCACACAGTTTTGCCTTTTTTTTTAAAGTGTGGCTTCTGGTACCAAAACTTATATATGTGCATATATACCCCATACAAACAGATGTGTTGGTGGCAGGAAAACTCCACGATATTTTCAGCTGTAATTGGCAATCCCCATTTGGAAAGCTGAGCAAGCATAGTACACAATCTTTTATCTGGATTCATAGGGTTGCCTCCTGTCCATTCTTCTTTCATAACTGTCTTCCTTTTGGGTAAACGTGGTATTAGCATTTAAATTTCAGCTATGATTTGTATACATAACTATGCTAGGCACAGTGACACTCTAATTAATCTTTCTAAGGTTACTAACTGACTTATTTCAATACTTCTCAAATTCAATATTTGCAGACTATGTGTAAGTGTTATATAATAAGAAATGATCACTGCTTGAATGCTTGTATCTTGAGGTCTTGATTAAACTATCTCATGTAACTGATTTTTCTTATGTGTTTATTTGTATTCTAATAGCAAGCCCCTCTACTTACAAATGACAATCAATACTAGTTGTAGCTGAATGAAATGCATTTACCAATATGGCTTTGTGACCAAACTGTTTATTATGTGCTTTGGACCCAGTAATGGTGGGAATTGTGCATAGAAAATTGGGTGTCAAACATGTGCAAATTTGCTTAGGGTTTTCATTAGTCTGACTCTCCTGAAATGATAAATACCAAAGAAGGTGATAATGAAGATTCACATTGTGTTTTGCATCTTGCCTGTGCACTTCCTTGCTTTAACCACTTGGAGTTTTCTGCACATCTAACCCAAATTGATTTATATAGCTTTAGCTTCCAACTTAGGGTCATTTACTGGATCTGTCTTTGAGCTATAACCAAACATAAGTCCAGTGCTTCAACTGATCATGTTATGTGGCTGGCAATTGAGTGATACGCATTTTGCCTTTCATTTTAAATTTTATTATGCTTTACATTTTTTCAGAATGACAAATGGGTAACACTACATAATATTTTTTCAAAACAAGATAAGAATATCAAACCTCTCCATAGATAAAAACATTGGCAGCAGAATGTAACATTTAAATAAAAATTTTGACCATTAATTATATTAACTAGATAGTAAAATAAAAGTTTATGTTGATATGATTGGTGAAAATAGTATTATCATCTGCTCTTTTTAACGGATCGCACCAATAAATGTGAGTGGCAGAAAGCTAAACACAATTTAAGAGCATCTTTAGGGAGTATGTGAAGTATGAATGAATGCTTTTTAAGATAATTGGTTTGTTTTGAATACTGTCAGTCTTGGCTTCAGAGAGCTGTCTCATCGTGAATAATACTCTTCTGTGTCTTTTTACTTTCAGCTCCACCACCACCTCCACCATCTAGAGGCGGTCCACCTCCTCCACCACCGCCGCCACATAGCTCAGGCCCCCCTCCTCCTCCTGCTAGAGGAAGAGGAGCCCCTCCTCCACCTCCTTCGAGAGCTCCAATAACAGCACCCCCTCCCCCACCTCCTTCTAGACCTGGTACTATAGTGCCACCTCCTCCACCAAATAGGATATATCCTCCACCACCACCACTTCATTCATCTGCACCCTCTGCCCCTCCCCCTCCCCCTCCTCCACAATCAGGTGGTTCTTATGGACCCCCACCCCCACCACCTCCACCACCACCTCCCGGTCCTCCGCCTCCACCTGGTCTTCCATTAGAGGTTGACCATCAGCTTCCAGCTCCTTCAGCAAATAAAGCAGCTCTTTTAGATCAAATAAGAGAAGGTGCCCAATTAAAAAAAGTAGAACAAAACAGTCGTCCAGTCTCGTGTACCGGAAGAGATGCACTACTTGATCAAATACGACAAGGTATACAGCTGAAGTCGGTGAGTATCATTCTTTCTGGCTTCAAATTTATAAATTATTTTAAAGCCATTTTCATCTATAGGCAATCCTCAACTTACAATAGCAATTGGGACTAGAATTTCCTAACATAACTAAGCAATGTGGTTGCAAAGCACAACTGCATCACTTAGCACCAGCAATTTTGCAGTCCTGGAGGCTGTCGCTAACCAAATCCCACAGTTGTTGGGCAAAAAAACTTCCTGCCAGTTTCCCACAAGACCTGGGGAAGTCGGTAGGAAGTGGCAAGTCCTAGGCCGATAGACAAATGGCTGCTGCTGGGTCGGGGAAGGTGTGATGTGTGACGGGTGTGGGTCAGGGAGGGTGTAGGCAGATGGCAAGAGGGTTTACAAGTTTTTGAAATTTGCTGATTGGTTATTACTTCCAAATTATTGGACAAAAATCAGGTGCCTCTAAATTAAACCAATAATGAAAGAAAATGATAAGATATAGCAGGGAAGATTTCCACAAACAAAACAAAATCATCTTATATACTGTATCTTCTGCAAATATGAATAATAACTAAATGAATTTGCCAACGAAGTAGAGATTTCCTTTCTGTGCTCTAGATGAGATAAACCAGGAAACAAAAAAAGGCAATTTAACTCTTAAGTTTTGAGGTACATTGTTCATTTTCTCCTGTTCAATTTATCTTTTCTCTAGTTGTTTTTTTTAAGAGGGCTTAATTTCTTCAAAGAAAGTTCATTTTGGAGCTTTTTTCAGGGTCGCTGATGTTTAATGTTTGTTTTATCTTTATGTACAAAAATCTGCACCCTAAATATCAAAAACTATTACCTTGGAAGTCTAAAATGTAGTTGATTTTAAATATCTAATGCCTTTATTAGCCTGGTTTTATAGTACGTCTCATATTTTACCACCTGCCCCACTTAAGGCATAAAATCTAGATGAGTGACTTTGTGATGACCCGGGGCAAGGCACAAAAATAAAAAGGCACAAAAGTAGATAAATTCTTTTTAATACCTCCAACTTGACCCCCAATGTCCAGTTATCCTCCGTTGGAGATCAAACTCTTCCAAAAACAGTCCACAAAGGGGAGAAATGCAGTCCAAACCCAAAGTACAGATAAATTAGAAATAAAAAAAAAAAAAACCACAAACCTCACTGAAGTAATTAACATGACAGGCCAGGATAATAAATGGCAGACTTTCAAAAGATAATGGAAGCACACGTAGTTGGGAGGACGCCAAAACCCAGATAAGCCTCAACAAAGATAATGCATGCTTTGCTTCCAGCAAGGTGCTGTGTGCAAACACCCTTCTTATATGCTGTTCTCCCAGCTGCAACTAATGAAAGGGATCAGGCCCTTTTTCTCTCCCATAACCCATGTTGCTCCCTTCTCAGTTTCTCCCTGCGTGCCCTAGGATGAAGAGGCGGTAGCCCTGGCTCTTTCTCTGAATGCCCAGCCGGACAGTACCCTTCCCCTGTTTCTTCCACAACCACTGGAGCCACACCCTTTCCCTGTCAGCTGCTCAATCTCCAACAAAGGCATGACAGACTTTGGTCCAGTCTGTCCCACCCCTTTCCCCCCCCCCCCCCGCCCCCCCCCCCATTACCTCACAGAAGTCTTTAGGGACGATAAGAGGAAGAAGGTACATTAGGTATGCTGCTCCTCTTGAGTTATTTATAAAACTAATAAAGAAAGGAGTATATAAAAATAAAAACTTCAAGCTTCTGAAAAATATGAAATGTTTCCTAAGTGCTGTGGCATTCATTCATTCTTATATATTTAATATTGCCTAAGGTATCTGATGGCCAAGAAACCATACCAGCTACACCTGCGCCTACGTCAGGTATTGTGGGTGCATTAATGGAAGTTATGCAGAAAAGGAGCAAAGCCATTCATTCTTCAGGTAGGTCAGGTGATCAGCATTAGATTTACTCCAGCACCATCAAGTAGGAAAGAACTTTTTAACTTTTATCTCTGCAGCAATGCTAGATGTTCAGCATCTTCTGAAGCAAATTTTAATCTGTTTTATTCTCTTTGGAAAGTTTCATGAAAAGGATAATCTTTTAATTTTGGATCATTAACATCCACAAAGCCGAATGTTTAAAGAGTTGATTTAAGACGGCAAGTTCCGGCTTATGGAGGTCCCATCAATAATAGGTCTCTAAGCTAAACAATCAAAGAAAGAAAGAGGGACATTCTGTTTTTGAAATGAGAATAAAACATTGCATAAAAGGAAATGAAAAGAGAAATGATGATTCAGGAAATAGGTTTCCTTTTCTTGAGTAACCTGTTGGACAGAAATCATTGATTAGATTGACAAATTAAGAGATACTCATAAATCTAGAGAGCTCAGTCTACAGCTTTGGGATATGTTTTGTCAATGCACAAGTATTTAGCCAGACATTACAGTTTAATTAAGATTATGTCCTTTTTGCATAATAATTTATCACTTTAGCAGTCAGATTAACTGGGTGACCCTTTTTAATACCAAACATAATTTTTTTTCTCATGGCCATCAGTTTTTACCTATGCTTCCCTTTTTCACAATCAAAACAGAAGATAGTTCTAAAACCAGAACCACACACTTTGATCAATTAAACTTAAATTCAATCGTTCGCTTTTTCTTCTCCCACCAAATTGACAGAGAGTCACTAAAAGAGTAGGGCAATCCTGAACCTCAAATAACCGCTTCATTAAGGCCTTTGCCTATAAATTAGAAGTCATGTTTGTGCCTTTAGTGTGTGATTGTTTCATCTAACATGTAGATCCTAATTTGCATAGAAGTTTATATTTAATGGTACAAATGCTGGTTACTCACCATAATAATTTTACCAATATTTGCCTTAGTTACTAAGGCTTTTTAAGTTTTCTTTCCAAATAACTATTTTTCTGTCAACAGATGAAGATGAGGATGAAGATGATGAAGAAGACTTTGAAGATGATGATGAGTGGGATGACTGATCAATATATTATATCTTATATATATTTTTACGGTGAAATACTAAACTACTTTCTGTCTATGGATTCTGTAAAATTATCATGTAAATGTTTTACCAATTTACTGTATATTTTTGTTGCCTTTTGCTTTTTTATTAATCTGTGCAATACCTCATTTAATCTGTAAAGGTTTGTCATCTATACAAGGCTACTCCCTTCTTAATATGTAAAAGTTTACATCGGATGCCTAGTGTACATGTGAATACTTTCCATTCCATCAAGGGAGTTTTAATGTAATCTGTGAGATTGACAAACACACCTTAAATGTATTTAGTTATAATTGCAAGAAGGAAAACACTATTTTCATACCCTACTTTTTCTGTATCTAGATTTTCTTATTAAAACCTAATATAGCACTACATACTTTAAGCAATGCAGCTCCTAGTTTTAGCTTCTTCATCTGGGAAACTATGCTTCATGGATGAAGCTGATAAAACGATGAGCATTTCAATTCATAACACTACCATTCAGATTTAGTCTTCAAGCTGTAAAGCAATCACTAGAAAAATTAAGTGATCATGAAAATTTTCCCTGATCTGAGCATTGTTACCTATATCAGAGCTTTGATACCTGAATACTGAATTTAAGAATAGTCTGTTTGGTCAATAAATCTGATAGAAACCACCTTTGTGACTTTTCCCAACTGTTGTTCATGACAAAGAGGAGTTTTGGCAACTGCTGCAGTCGCTATTTATTTTTATATAAGGTTTTTTACTGAAGGGCTGTAGTTGATGTTTGCTTTGAATAATGGTTGTAAATTACTTTTTTTAAAAAAAATGTAGGGCATTGGTATGCTAATAAATGAACTTAAGTAGTGTAACTCTGCAGTTTTCATGGATTATGGGATATGTCAACACAGACATTGAATCCTATAACTAAAATAAATAAGATGGCGCCTTAAACCCATACTTCATTGATTGTGACAACACTAAATGATAAATACTGTTGCAAGAAGGCCAATTAACATCTTGCTGATGTTTCCATTTTTCTGAACTGGGCCTCTGTTTGTGTTATCCTGGTCCATCAAATACGGTATTTATCACTTCTATGGCTGTTCAAGCATATGGGTCACTGTTGCCTTGTTTCCTTTTGGCTCTAAATTTCTAGACTTCAAGGCAAGAGACGAGAGCTAATTGAACTATTTATGTTTTGCTTTGAGGGGAAGAGATTCACTACTACAAGGTTTATAAGCCACTGTTTTTATATATACCAAATTTGCACATTGCAGTATTTCATTAGAAATAAGGGATATAGTCTTAAAAGTTGGGTGGTCCTGCATTTGGAATTGCATTCCAATATATGATGGGAAAATTTGAATTTTTAATTTTAATTTTTCATCTTTACTAGGAGACTTAATATTTGGACTATGCTTATTTTTCATGCAGTATTGCATTTAAGATAAGCTTTATCAATGCTAATACTCTACTCGAAATAATACACTTAATCAATGCAGAAGGTTTCAAGTAAGACATACTTGGAGGACAATTAATCCCTGCTTGCTTCCTTCTCCATTTTTCTTCTATCCATGACATATTGGATTGAATTATCTTTATTGAAATCCAGTGTTGGCCTGATCTTGGCAGGCTGGACCTGCATGATTTGGCCTGGATGTTTAATGCAATTATAATGTATGACTAGTATTTGGGTTTTTAATCCTGTAACAAGAATGGGATTTAAAGAGTATGTTGATGAAAGATGTGGTAAGCAGAAATTAAACTATTCCAGAAGGAATAACTTTAATTTGCAAACAACTTGGAAAGGAACATTTTCAAAGTGTCTTCATTTCAGTTGTATCTCTGGCACTGCTTTGTGCTAGAACAACTTTTCAGTTAGCATTGCTACTAGTGGGCTTGAGGATTGTGAGTATGTAATGATGCTATAGAGATGGGTTAAAAGTTATGCACATGACAGAAAATGTTAGTGGCCTACAGTACATCCTGTAGGCTTTCCACTCTAGTTTCATAGAGGGCATTTAAAGAGTTGATATTGCTCAATTGGTCTTCAGCAATATTACTTGTAAATTAAGCACATGCTTCTAAGGTTGGAAGAGCTTGAAAAGAGATACTATTTTGAGGATACTTGTGTAATCCATTCATCACTTACCCAATACTCCCCCCCCCCCAGAAAAATATATCTACGTTATTGCACAAACATTCAACTGTTTTGCTTTCAATAGCATATTGTATGGTTTTAATTTAAAGCATGACCGCAGTTACAATTAGATTTAAGGTCACAGCTGCATGTTTCTACTTTCTTGCTCTCAGTGTGGGCAGGAGGCAATGTCTCTTGTCATTGAATCACTACTGCTAATTCTTGCAACCAGGGCAGCCTTTTGCATTGGTTAAATTGACTGTCCACGTAGCCTTGCCAAGTAGTGAATGAGCCTGAAGACTGTCTCTGAACATTGCGCTTAGACAATAGCATCTAGCGACTTGTACTCTGAAAACTTCTCAATCATTCAGTTTTCTGTTTCATCAAATTTTGAACTTCTTGGTATGTGAATTTCCTTTCTGGCTCTTCTTTTTCCTCTTCTTTGGAAATGTACAGTGAATAGGATGTTGCACTGGTGGCAAATCATCATGAACCATAATAAAATTAATTTGTTTCAGTTTAATAGTATGGTGTGACTTTTATGACTTCACTTAAAGGATGGATTGAAATTCGTTATGTTGCTCAAAAATTGTTCCAGATATTTCCTTAAAAATAGGTTCAACAAATAATTTACATGTCTATCGCATTATAATGGACTACACTCTGGCACACATTAACAATGAAATTTTGTAGAAAGGATCCTGATTATTTTGTTTCAGAGCAAGCAACTATCCAACAAATATTTTTAAACAATTGTTCATTTTGTTTATAGCATGCCAGGGGAATAATTATAATACTAATTCTCTGAATAATAGTAATGACAGTATAAATGCCAGATTACTAGATTACAGTTCTTAGAATCTTCAGTGAAGTTAGTCACAGCTTATTTAAAAAATTCTGGAGGCTGAAAACCAACGCGCACAAAGTGACCAGTTGAAGAAGTCCATCGGCCTTAAACCAATGATTCCTAAACTGGGGGTAATTAGAGTGAGACATGGGTCCTCACTCTCCCTTCATCTCTTTTCTGAAGAATAGTAGAATGGAAGACATCGATATCGGGGGGGGGGGGGGGGAGAGGAGCACATCATTCCAAACAGTAAAGTTTGAAAAATAACTGAATATTTTTTCCAAATAGGCTACTGCAATCTATAATTACTAATGCCGTGATGGCATACCTATGGCACGCATGCCACAGGTTGCACGCAGAGCCATTTGTGTCGACATGTGAGCCACAGGCAAACTTACCTCACTGTGCATGCACGTACCTCACAGCTGGTTTGAGGCCTTTTTTGGCCTTCCAGAGGCTTGAAAAAAGCCTCTGCAGGTTGAATAGGCCCATTTTGTCACTTCCTGTTAATATTGGAAGTAATGAAATGGGCCTATTTGGCCTGCAGAGACTTTTTTTCAAGCCTCTGGAAGGCCAATAAAAGGCCTCAAACCAGCCAAAAATTACTGAGGCCTGGTTTGAGGGCTTTTCAGCCTCCCAGAGGCTTGAAAAAAGCCTCTGGAGGCCGGATAGGCCTGTTTCGTCACGTCCTGTAATACCAGATAATCTGATAATTTTCACTGCAAAAAGCCTCCAAACAGCGCATCTTTTTTTGGTGCAGTCGCACTGAAAAAAATGTGGCTGCAGGCATTCATGACCAGAGCGACGTGGGATGGCGGGGAGCCCAATAACAATAATGGCTCAACCCTGGCTTGCCTCCCCTGGAAGCCAGCCGTGGAAGGAAGGTAAAGTCACGGCGTTTGTGGGGGAGGAAACAGATGAAGGGTCGGGGCCTCTGAAAGGGGAAATGGGGTGACGTGTGTGATGCGTGTGACTGGTGAAGGGAGAGCAGGCAGCATGCAGGATTACCGCAGGCCTTTGATAGGTTAGGCCAGGCCTGCCAGAAAATTGATTGGTTAGGAAAGGATAGAGAGAGAGGGAAAGAGAAAAAGGTGGGAAGACAGAGAGAAGGAACAAGTAAAAGGAAAGAAGGGAGAGGAAGAAAAGGGATAGAGAAAGAAGGGATGAAGGAAGGGACAGAAAGAAAAAGGGAAAGGGAGGGAGGAGGAAGTGAATAGAATATGGAGGGAGGGAGAGAGAGAAGGAAGAGAAGAAAGAGAAAAAGGAAGAGACGAAGAAAAGGGATAGACAGGAATGGAAGGAAGGGACAGAAAGAAAAAGGGAGAAAGATATATGGATGGATAGATAGATACAGCGAGGGAGGGAGTGAGAAAAAAAGGAAGGACACAAACCCTGGGTTCAGAAGACTTTGAAACAGCACAGCAATCTAGGGCTGGCCTGCAAGGGATCTCAGAGGTGGTTTAGTCCAACCCCCTGCTCCAGCAGGGTTAGAAGGGTGTGTGTGTGTGTGTGCACGGCTGTCAAAACTCCAAAAACAGGTCAAGTACCTCTGGGGAGGTCAGTCATAAAAACACTTGCTAAGCAACCGGCCATTAAGCGAGGATCACTTGCATTTGATTTGCCAGTCACATGACTACCAAGCCACACCCAGCTGGTCATGTGAACACCAAGCCATGCCCACCCAGTCACATGACCACTAAGCCATGTCCACTCAATCACATGATCATCAAGCCACACCCACAAATTAAGCCACACCCAAAGAACCTGTTGTTTAAAAATTTGAATCCTACCCCTGATTTTATGGCACTTGATACTTCCTCCACTAGAATATCTGGCATTTCCTCTTTTGTGGGTGTTATTACTTTTGAGTGATCTTGATCTTTGTATAGCTCAGCCATCTTCATGTTTTAATACAAAACCATTCTTTTTTGTATTTATAAGCTTGTACTTTGCTCTATTAATCCTTTTGTTTTCTTTAATGCCCCTTTTCACAAACTTTATATTAAACTGACACATTTCTTTTTGGATATGTTTTCTTATGGTCTCGCAAAGTTCAACATACTCCAATTTATCAGTGAAACTTCTTATATTCTTCACTGTCTGTCATTTTTTTCATTAAATCAATAGTTTCATCAGATATTTTTTGTGTATCAAGTGGTAGTACTATAGATGTAGCAGATTCAATGTTTTTGACTATTTAGCAAATATTTTGGTCCGTAATGTTCATCTCTTCCAAATCTTGCAAAAGAGCAAAGCGATTTGACAGATTAATCTCAAAATTGCAGTTCTCTTCTAACAGTTTATCACTCTTTATTTTTGTTTTTCATGACATTATTATCATTTTAAGTATAAGAATGCACAAATCTATATGGGGTTATTTGTAGCATATAAACATCCAGGTAGTTTGGTTAAAAAGGAAACTGCATTTAATATTTTGGTGTGTGTCAACTAAAAACAAGCTGCTGGATAATTTTTTTAAATATTTTAACCAAAGCTTTTCTATTATAAATTCTGGGGTTATGACACGTGCTATTGAAAATTGTATAGTCATGGCCATGAAATCACAAGGACTAATTTTAATATTTTGATTTTTATCTCACCTTTATTACTTTATAAGTAACTCAGGGTGGTGAATTTATCTAATACTCCTTCCTCCTCCTATTTTCTCTACTACAACAACCATGTGAGATTGAGTTGGACTGAGAGAGAGTGACAGGCCCAAAGTCAACTAGCTGGCTTTCATTCCTAATGTGGATTAGAATTTACTGTTTCCTGAATTCTCCAGCATTTAATACTAAACTCCCCAAGTTTATGATGTTTATTAGTAAATAGCCACTATACCAAATTGGCTAAATTATGGTTGTGTTAGGTAAAACTAGTTATGTGTGTGTGAGAGAGAAAATAATAAGATGGTAGCTAGAGCATTATAATCAAAGCCTGCCACTTTTTATCTGCATGTGCTGTTGACCCAATGGTTATGCTTTGGATTACAGCACTACAATACAATCCTGGGTCAGATTTTTGTTTTATTTTTTGTTCTTAGGCAAACCAGAGAAGGAGATTAGCCCTTAGGCTTCAGAATAAGCTTCAGAATAAGCATTATTTTGTGCTGTAACACTCCATTTTTATTGCTAGGTCAGTAAGGTTTTTCTGCTTGAGACCCAAGAACCAGTTAAAAGCCATATTTTCTTACATTTGGTTTCATCTAGCCATGCTTTAAAGATTATACAGAGACATTTTAAATGATTCATCCAAGTTATGCCCTTCTCTGGAAGTCTGCAGTCAAAGAATGATTAATTCTGAGAAATATGTAACTTTCAGCACAGATTTCATCTCACATCAAGGAACCCAGCTCCTTCCTATAAGCATAACCCTGCCAAAATGCAATTTCAATAATGGAGAAGGCAGACTTGACCAACAATTACAAGTTACCAACTTTTTTAGGGCAATTCCTTGACTTAGTCAGATTCCTATGATTTCCATCTTTTTCTGCAGCCTTGTTTGATCTTATGGTCTTGTTTATAATACATACCTGCTATCCCATGTACACACAAGAACATCACCCCAAAGAGATACTACAATAATTTTATATTAATTCTTCCCATCTATTCTACAAATGCATAATTTTGCCAATAATTAGTTTATAAGAGCTGAGTAACCACTGTTGGTCTGATTGAAATTCCCACCTGAATCAGATCTAAGGCCAATCTAAACTTCGATTTTCAAAGATAGCCACCTGGGTGGTTCAAGGTTGTATAAAATCTGTTGTTTTTGATCAATTTGCTTTGCAGATTCCAACAACATTGCCTTCCTTAATGAGGCTTTCTGGCTGCAGATCAAGAGCCCATGAAATTTTCAAAGAATGCTGAATTGTACAACTGTGAAAGAATTGCATTTGTAAAAAAATATATTTTCAGCCTTGAAACAAGAAGAAAACAATTTAAAACAAAACCCCCTTTCTTGAGTCCCTCAATAGACTCTTGTTCCTTTTTATTTATTTTGCCCGCTACTGAGTTTTGATCACTTATTTAAACTACCTGGAATGAATTATATTTGATATATCTGTGCAATATTCATGTAACTGATTGTTCATAAACATTTGCAGAACTTGTTTGTTGGAATTTATCTGCCATTAGACCAAAAAAAATGGGTATAAGATTTTATCCAAAGCGGTGAGCAAAAAAAGGAACATAAGGCCTCCATTATAACCTTTATTAATCATGGAACCAATTTGAATCTCTGCCAGGGTGTGCTTGAACTATAGCCAGGTTGTCACAGCAGCTGTTATTTGATCATTGCCACAAGTATGACAACTAGCAGCACTGCATAGTCCAAGAACTAGATACAGAATTTAGCCATCTTAGTGCACAATTTTCTATGAACAGCTGTGCTGTCATTTTAGAGGCTAGGAGTTCTTCCAAGAAACACAAGGACAGCGCTTCAGATACGACCTTTCAGTTTTATTCTACTCTAGCCAAGGTTCTAATTTTGTGCTATCTATTTTACATCATTGGAAAGAAGAGGGGAAAAAGTGAATCTACTTCATTATAGCCCTAATGATATACCGGTAGTGCCTTTATCAATCTGGAAAGTTTCCCTGTGTGTTTGAGTGAAAAAGTGGCTAGCAGAACAACAAAGGGATTTGAACTGTTAAATATGTCTGACCTTAGGATGGCCCCAAGCTCTTGAGTACAAATGAAAATGCAACTGGAACAGCAGCTGAGAGATCTTCACTCTGCACCATATCTCACATTCTCCCACCACACTTTATTAGTAACCAAAAGTAAATGTAAATATTTATTCAGTCTCATATTCATGAATCTCATATTCATGAGTCTCATATTCATGAGCCCATCTCATATTCATGAGTCAAAAATAATAGTCTATCTAATGAAGAATATGTTGGTCCAGTTGAGAGGTAGATATTTCTTCTTCAATAATGCAGTACTGTATAGCCATAGTTATATCGGTTTGATAGATTGTTTATTATATACTTAGTTTCTCACCAAGGTTTATATGCAACTCCAACCAAAAATGACTCTGAGCAGATCAAGCTCCATTCTGGGCATGGCTCCACTTGATTTTCTAAGCCAGGGGTCCCCAAACTTGGCAATTTTAAGACTTGTGGACTTCAACTCCCAGAATTGTCCAGCCAGCATAGCTGGATGGAGAATTCTGGAAGTTGAAGTCCACAAGTCTTAAAGTTACAAAGTTTGGAGAGCTCTGTTCTAAACTGTGAGTCCAAGCTCTGCATGGGGACCAATCTCTCAAAGATGGAATTCTACTGTGATCCAATGATTCCTATAATCAAAATCTTGCTGTAAGCCTCACCCACCCAGGTTCTTACAGTCTTCTGTTGATGTCTCCTAGAGTGGGCATGCACAGTATAATCTGATATTACTGGCATACATCCAATATACTGGATACTCACCTCATCTTGATGGATGTTCTTTGACAGTGACTTCACATAAATATTAACCTGGAGAGGGGAAGCTGCCAAACCCTGCCAAACATGTCATAATGATCAGACCAAGGAGAACCATTGCAAGCAGCATATCTCATATGCAATCCTCATAGGCAGAAGAGACAGTGATATGAAAGGCCACTAAATCTCATAATTCTTTCTAGGTCAAAGAGAAATAGAAAACTGGTAAAATTAACTTGGCTAGTGCAATTTTATCTAGCACCGTCTTCAAGAAGATCACTGGGATGTTTCATCTATGTGTCATCAGTCACTAGATATCCGCAATGTCCAATCATCAATCTTGTTAATCCCTCTTGTGAAATGAAATTCTTCTTTTTCTGAAATGTGTTCTGATATGACAGACTATGAACAAGGCTCCACTTGACTGGGGAAACCAGTTCTTGAATTTTATAGCTGTTGTTTACACCTGCAACCATGCACACAGAGCAAGGCACGAAGTATTTCTAGACTTTTTCATGTAATGATCATAACAGCACACAAATCCTCACAAAATCTTCAGCACAGAAAGATTCTTCTCAGACTATCACTTAGTACTCCTTAACTCATGTAATATTTTTCACAACAACCAGGACAAATACTTGGGTTTTTTTTTCCACTTGGAAACTCAAAACACATTTATTGCAAATGTATGATGCAGGCAAAGAAACACACAGAATTGTACAAGTGCTTTTTTAATAGAAAGGACATGTTCCATGAAGCGCTACTTAATACCAACATAAATAACTACATAAACTATTTCTTCTGAGAAATCTTATTAAATTAAAAAAGTACTCTCCATATTTACAAAAATACTGTTGAATTCTTCAAATTATTGCTTGAAGTTTCATAGGCACTTTTTATTTATATCTCAAATCTAAGAATGTACTTTGAAGCTGTTTACATCAGCCCATTTTATCAATGTAGAATGATTGAATGAATACCTCTCTTTGAGAATTTGTACAAATCTTCATTTCACTGGGTTGGCTGACTCTTACCGCAGAGCTTCTGGGATTTCCACCTAAAAAGAAAGATGTTTTGCTAAAATTAGGAACATGAACTAGAATTAAAAGAATAAATCATCTAAGCAGAGAAAACCCCCACAGGTTTCAATGTCCTATTGTACTGTGTATTGTAATAGTAAAGATATATAGATGTCTTAGATACACATTGGGTTTGATGGCAAGGATGTAAAACTCCCCGAATTTCTCAGCCAGCAGGGCTGGTTGAGGAATTCTAAGACTTGAGCTCCACAAGTCTTAAAGTTGCGAAGTTTGGAGGCCCCTGTACTATTAGAATAGAATGGCCTTTATGATCTGAAAAAATCATGGTAGCTCTGTCACTCTGAATAACATAATTCTATTTCTCTTTATACTTTCCAAAAGTAGGCCCCCAAATGTTGGGCCACAGCTTCTACAGTGACTGTGGCTTGGCCAATCTGTGAAGGGCATTGAAGCATTTAACAAATGAAATGGGCATTTTATACATTTCAACTTCCCTCTTCAGACTGTGGTTGATTTTTCCCATGGAAAGTTAAATTCAAAATAAGTGCCTGAAGTTGAAATGATTTTTGTACTTAGAATCCCTCCTGAAACAAACATACATACATGCTTGCATACATATCTGCCCTCACACCAGATCATCAGCTACACTCCTCCAGTGCTCAATAGCCAAGATAACTTTTTAAAACTGATTTAAAGTTTTAAGAATACAAAATATTCTTATATGTAAAATTGAATCATTGTTATATATAGTTTTTAAAATATACTCTCCCATTGTTTGCAGCTTTTTCTTTTCTTATACTTATTTTTCCTTTCCTTCCTTTTTCACTCTCTAAGTATTTTTGATAAATAAATAAATGAATAATAAAATATGATAAGCTGGGCAGGCAATAAATTTTATAAATAAGTAATTTTTATAAATAAATATTTATTTCTGTTGTGATGAAAAAAGTGACTTCAGGCTACAAAAGAATTTGTTCACTCTTTCCTTTAAATTAAGCAGTTCTTGGAGCATGTATACTTAATTCCAATGAATATTTGGATAATATGATGAATTCTTACTTTTTCAGGTACACGTTATTGCTTTTCTGTACAAATGCAAACAACAAAGCTAAATAAACGTTGGACAACTGGTAGAATATTATCATGTATATCTGACTTCTGAGCTGATTTTTTTAATGATTGCATTTCCCTTAAAAGGATAAGCAGCCACAAAAATCAGATTTTCCTTTTGTATTACCTTTCTGGATATCTATCAATTACTTTAGCACATTAAACATGAGTACCTATACTTGTATAACTCTCACTGACATATAAGTGTCCTCTTTATAAAATTGATTACCCATAGGAAAGTGTTTTTGTTGTTGTTGTTGTTGTTTGCTTTAACATCCTGCTGCCCTAACATTATCTTTCCAATTAGGCATACATGTGTGAGGAATGCTCCCAAATAAATTGTGTGAGTGCTCTTACAAAGGCCAAGTTCTATCATCTCTAATGTGGGGTGATTTGCTAATATAAGAGAAATATGTCTGAAGAAAAATGATTTCCACTATAGAATTTCAAAAATGCAAATAGCTTTTGAAGCACAGTAAGTATTACAGATTATTAATTATATTAAAAATTCAGGTCTTCAGTAAAGATTGACTGATTATGTGCCACAAGGTCATTTTGAATCCTACCTATTAGATAATTAGATTTGTTCTTGTCACTGTACAATATGAATATCATTAGAACTGCATGAAATAGGTGGAATGATCAACTCCTTAGCAGTTTAAGATAACAAAATACAGCTTGAAGTTGCAAAATGCCTCCCTTGTACAATTCGGGGGGTGGGGGGGGAGCAGCAGTTTCTTTTCACTGAGCAGTTGTCAGAAAAATAACTTAATCTTCATCACTGAGGGATGGGAAATGGTTTGCTTCCAATTCATTTTGAATACTGAGGTTCTCTCCTATCCTTAAATTCAATGAGGGTGCCTCCCACTTAATATGACAAGATTACAAGAGCCTTGAATGTCTGGCTGTAATTAAGATTTCTCTCTTCTCTCAAATTAACTATCCTATCTTTAAATGCTAGTTTATTTTATTTTTTATTTATTTATTTTTGTCAATTGCTTACAAGATAATAGGTATAAGTAAAAACATAGTTATGAATACACGGATACATATAAGAAAAAAAAATAAAAGAAACAATTGGAAAGGGATGGTAGGCACGTTGGTGCGCTTATGCACGCCCCCTACAGACCTCTTAGGAAAGGGGTGAGGTCAATAGTAGACAGTCTAAGGTTAAAGTTTTGTTTTCACTTTAAGAAAACAAAATTGAATCAAATAAAACAGTTGGTTGGAAATGGGAATCAAGAATGAATAGATCTCTTATTTTGCAGAGAAAAGTTATTTTTTAGCCCAAAGGAGAAATGTGAAAGAACAGTAATGAGAAATCAATGATTTGTAGGGGCAGTGTAATTTTGTTTCATATCAAAAAATGCCAGCTGAGAGGGTTTGAGAGGCTGTTCAGTAAGAAACTCTTTCTATGGAGTTCCTTCTTGAGGGGTCTTATCTATCAAGGTGACCTCACTATCAACACTCAATTCCTACAAATTCCCAGAGGCAAGTTAAGGAAGTACTTTCTCTTTTTCAACAAAGTGATAAAAAATTTATCCCCTTATAGATTATCTTTTGAAAAAAGTGTGGTCATATACCAACTTGCTTCCAGTTCTAAATCAGCTCCTGAAATTGCAATTACTTACCCGTCTTAGCTGCCTTATGTTACTTCCACGAATTGCCTCCATAAGATCACTGTGGAGTGATCTTACTGGGGTAGAAGGTCGGCTTGAAGGATGTGACCCTTCTTCTGATATATTGTCTGGGATGGACTTTAATGAATTTTTAATTTCTTTTAATATTGCATTGTCATATTGTTTGTTTTTCTTGCTTTTTTTCTTCTTCTGCTTATTTTGTAGACCCCTCTTGGCACTTTCCTGCTGTTTTATAACCTCAGCAATATTCCTGGTGGGTGCTTTTTTTTCTACAACTATTTGAGGAGGAGGAGGTGGTGGTGGAAGAAGAGGAGGAGGAGGAGGTGGTGGTGGTGGTGGCGGTGGTGGTGGTGGAGGAGGTGGTGGTGCAGTTCGAGCTGGAGGTGGTGATTGTGGTGGGAATGGAGATTGGTTTTTAATAGCAGTGGATTTTTTAAAAATCTTTGGTGATGGCATCGGTGAACTTTTGGGAGGTGAAAGTTGGTTTTGAGGAGTTGAAACTTTCTTAGAAATCTTTGGAGAAGACCAAGGTGAACTTCTGGGAGATGAATATGGTGAAGAACCAGGAGTTCCCTTCTGCAATGCTTTGGTCTTTGGATTGAGTCCTCCATCCCAACTGGACTGTTGTTCTTTCTGTTCTTGCATTCGTTTCTGCCTTTGTTTATCCATATTTCTTGTCAGAATGCTTGTCATACTCATTCTTGGGCCAGCAAGCTCAAAGTGATAGCCTAGTTTCACAATAGTCGTATTGTCCCTTAAAAGTTTAACCATGTCCATTTCAGCCTGACTGCCCATTATGTGCCTTTGGTTATGGAATCGTAATTCTGTTAAAACTTTGTTGTTCTGTAAAGCCCTCATGATAGCAAGAATTCCTTTACCTGTGATAAAATTAGAATCTAGATTCAGACTTACAATATGTTCATTCACCTTTAGCATACCTGCAATAGCCATTGCAACATTGTCATCAGCATGAGTGTTAGCCAGATTAAAAGTCTTCACTACAGTGTTATTCTGTAGTGCCTGAGCAAAATGTGTTAGCATCTGTGGTGTGATATTTTCAATATTGTTTAAATTGACCTCAGTAGTTTCAGTATCATTGCTCCTAACTTTTTCTAATGCATCTTCAATCACTGTTGGATTTCCACATGGATGCATGGCTCCCATCCTGTAGTTCAAATATTCCGCTTCCTTTTCACTGTGACCATTGGTAACAATTTCATTTTCATTGTAGTTTTTAAGATTAATGTTGAGTGAAGTTTGCTTCTTAGTATTTGGAAGTTTTTCACACTCTTCAACAGATTCTTCTTCATCATCTGTACTACTTGCTTCTTCTCTGTCATCTTCTTCCCCTTCTTCCTCTTCCTCCTCTTCCTCGTTGTTCTCTTCCTCTTCATTCTCATCCTCTTTGTTTTCTTCATCGTCTTCTTCATTGTGTGCCTCTTCAGAAATTTCACTGTTACTTCCTGTAAAATATTCTTCTTTAATTTCTTCTGACCCATCACCATCATCATCATCATCTTCTTCTTGCTTATAATCCTATAAGGGAATTATGGTTCAGTTATGATCAAAAGTACATGGCAAAAATACATTTTATCTATAAAAGTCCTCAAATTTCATTCCAGTGAACTTTTTCTGATGATTTTTTCCAGATAATTATTGTAGAAAAATTATGCACATTGATGATTTTTGAGAAGTAGTACTCTCAAATTCAGTTTTGCATAAAAATATTCCATGCATCTGATCACAATTTATTGAAGATGTTTGAATGTTGAATGTTTAAGAATGTTGTGATTATGTGTCATAACATCTAATAGAAAGTGTTCACAATATTACTGAAGATGAACAGCATAATCAGTACTACTCTAACCTCTATTTGCCTGTAATTGGATATTGGATATTTTCAGAGACTAGCACCCTGGAATTAGCAGCTGCAGGTGGTGATTTTAAAATCCCTCAAAGAGAGAAAGTGAGCTTCCACCATGTCCACCATGTTTCTGATCTTGAGTGAGAAAAATAAGAAATGATTGGTAATTAAGTAATTTCTAAAATATTTTACTTAGCATAATGTGTAATTCATTTTTCTTCTAATCCAAAAGGGGATAGCCTGAAATTTCATCCTGCAGAAGATCCCTGGAAGCACTGCAAAAAATCCCCAGAGAACAATTTGCTAAGATCTACCCAAATCTAAAACCAAATTGCTGCAGGTGTAGACATTAACAATGTGCCTTCTTTCATTCTTGGTGATCATGCCCCGAAGCGAAGAAATATTGGAAAGTGATTCATATGTGGTTAGAGGAGTTAATTGAAAATAAAATTGATTTCATTCTGGAACTATTCCTCTTAGGAATAATTAAAAGAAACTATAATATAAAGATAAAATATCTTATATTACACATAACAGCAGCCAGAATTTTCTACGCACAGTACTGAAAGAAAAATGGCATACCTCCCAAAGTTTTAATAATTAAAAATTTCCACACGTGCGTGGAAATGAATAAATTAACTATGGAACGAAAAGGGAAAGCTGACATGGAATACAGTGCAATGTGGGAAACATGGTATATCTGGATTGACAATAGACATAAGAATAGAAAATATACATAATGTATATAATAGTTATGAGGGTATGGAAGTAGTACTGAAAGGTATTAGGTATTGAAAGATTGGATAGGATATATAAATGTATATGTATTGTCACAGTATTGTTCAATTAGTAATAATGTACTAATATACTAAAAATAATATACTAAAAATTAGTATAATGTATAAATGAAAAAACCCAGTAAAGTGTTGGGGGGAAAAAAAGAAAATCCCCAGAGAGCTAGCTCAGTGTTTTTTGGTTTTTTGGTTTATTTGGTCCTTTCAAATCAGGCTTGAGAGCTAATGACTACATGTAGTTTTCCTGGTAACTTTTGCAGAAATGGTTTGCCATTGCTTCCTTATTAGGGATAAGAAAGAGTGACAGGCCCAAGGTAACCCTATTGACTTTGTGCCTAAAACAAGACTAGCATTCACCATCTCCCACTTTCTAGTCGAGGCCTTTAACCCATTATGTTGGCTCTGGTTGATTTTGTTGCCAGACTATAATTTTTTAGCAATAGTGAATTTTATAGAACACAATTAATTGTAAATAAATATCAATGTAAATACATTTATTTTTATTTGTGCATATGCCTGATTTATGGATTTTTAACATGCCAAGTCCGAGTCAGACCTTTGGACCAGAAAAAGTTGCTCATCCTGTTCTAATCCATCTAGCTGTCTTCTATACTATTAGAACAGGACAAAATCGGTATGCACAATTTCAGTGTTGACATCTCACATAGAGATATGTCAATGAAGAAAAAAACCAGTTGCTGCTGTCAGTGAGTGCTTCCTAATTATATTATTCGGATACCTTCTTTGTTAAACTTGCATTGACCACAGTATCTTTTTTGCTTGAATTTCATTCCCTCTCCCAGGACCTCCCCCCCCCAAAAAAAGGATTCTAATCCAGCCTTCTTAATTGTATAAGCAGTTTTATCACTTTCTGCCCCACCTGTTAGTTGTAGCCTCACTTTATCAGTTCTGGAGCTAAAATGAGGGGGTTGGGAATCCTGGAAGAATACAAATATCTATATTAACAAGCAAGGCCATGAAAAAAAACCCTGATATTCAAATTCTGGATCCAGCAATTCAGCTCAAAGAATTTTGATCTCCCATTATTGTAAATTCCTGTTTCAAGCTGCTACAATTACTTTTCTTCCAACCATGCGAAGTTCCCAGATGAAAATGGAGTATCAGCAGTATGCTCAAGGCCATTAATTATGCCTAACCTGTTATTGTTCTCCTTTTGCTGTTACACAGGCAGACACCCACAGAGTTTGTGTGTTTGTGCGTGCGTGCATGTGTGTGTGTGTGTGTGTGTGTATGTTGGGATAGAGAGCGAGAACACTGTTGAATTGTAAAAGAATATTATCCATGCAGTCTCCATGCCTGCAGCGTTAGTGCTTTGTCTTTAAAGTTTGAAGCTTGAATTACAACCATTGGACTTGAAGCACAGAAGTGCCAAACAGTGTCAAGTGTGGGTTGAAATTAAGTCTAGAATTAACTGTGCTTGTACATTCCCAGTTCCAGACATAATGACTGTTGTTGCTATTTAGGTATACTGTTGAATTACATAACTCTAAATCCTGCTCTTTTCATCATTACTTTTTTCTTATTTGGATTATAGTTGTTTATTATTGCTTGTTACTGTTATTTCCTTCTGCCCTTAGAAAGTCAGGATGACCAGTAGCTATTAGTACTTGGACTGCATACCAACACCCTGGCTCAAACATCAGAATAAATTCCTTCAGACTGGTTCTGATAAGAATGAAACATGACTATCAGTTCAGAGTTAAATAAAGACCTGTAATCTGGTTGCTGCTAGGAATGTTATTTTCTCTTTACTGATTGGTATGTTTTGTTCCAATTTTCTGCTCTAGAAAAACAATGTTATGTTTTTTTCCAATGTAGTATGTGTTTTTGTTTCTTTTATGTTACAGGCTGAAATTTGAAATGTATGGCCTCTGTTTAGGAGACTAAAATAGGAAGAGGTTAATTTATGTCCATATATCTTCTTAGAGCCACAGTTTTAAAAAATCCACAGAAAGGTAGATTTTCTAATTAATTGAAGATCGATCTCTCTCTTTCTCTCTATTACTTGCTCATTATCTGTTATCTGTAGTCCTCACTCAATGACTGGTCACTTAGTCACAGTTCAAAATTACAGCAGACTCTGCAGTTCCAGAATTCCAATGATTACACTGTGATCATATGATCACAGTTGGCAACTAGCCTGCATTTATTTATTTATACCATTTTGCGGTATTCTGAAGTCACGTGACCATGATTTTTGCTGGTTTCCAGTATTTACTTCAGGTTTATAGTAAGAAATAACTATTAGATAAAATAGATTTGTTTAACAACTATGACATTTACTTAATGACCACCATAAAAAAAGTTGTAAAATTGAGCATAGAGATATAGTGACCCACTTAACAATTTATAGCTGTGTATATTCGGGACTCATTCATGGTTGAAAGTTGAAGTATGTAACTCTCTATCATTCTCTCTATCTTTTATCTACTGTATCTAGCTACCTATTCATGTGTCTCATCAATCATTTATCATAAATGTGAAGTAGTTATTTGTATGATTTTTGTTTATTATTTATTTCATTGCTATCTCAACAAATGACTCTGGGTGGCAAACATGTTTTGATTACAATACTTTTTAGCATGTTAGAAACTGCAGTGCTCCTTTTAACAAATTTCTCTTGTCTGAGTTTTCTGAGTTTCTAAACTTGTATTGTATTATGGAGTTTCTTTAATAACTTTGGATTTGGGGCATTGGAGTTGGAGACAGAATGGGAGGGACAAGGGGAAGGGGAAGGAGAAGGGATGGACAGAAAGTTAGTAGAGAGTTGGTACATCAAGAAACAATTTTCAACACATCAGTAAAGAACTTCAATTACCACCATTTGTGGTATGATGAGATTTTTGCCTGGCCTTATTCAGACAATAAATTTATTCTGAGGATAAAAGAAGAAAGAAGTATATTTTCATTGTCCTCACTTTGCTATATGTTCATTATGCCAGAAACAAATATTTGAAGTGCAGATTTTTGCATTCTACTTTCTTAATTTCTACCACTTGAAATCCTGGAAAATATGATGTACAAAATAACAGAAAGAAGTATATTGAAGTAAACATGCATATAGTCACAGGTCCTCATAATCACATGAATGATTTGAAAATCTGAATAAGGCTCTTAAATATTCAGATTTCTCAATGTATATAATAATACATGAAAGGCAACCAATAATTAGCATCGTCCCTTGAGTCATCATTTTGTACCAGCTTCTGTTTCTGGAATTAAGGGTTTTCCTTAAAGCATATTAAATGCTATGAGTCTGAAATGAAGTAGGACACATCTGTTGTAGCACAAGGCTAAACAGAATTTGATAATACATGTGTAACTGAACCTGAGATATGAGTGAGAGACATTTAGCAAAAATACATAATCAGTCCAACTGTGGCCATGTCAGTACTTCTCAGCTTGGGCTTTGATGATGTTTTTGGATGTTCCTTCAAGTAAAAAGAATATTTGTATATAAAAAAAGATCTTCACAGTGTAAACTAGCATCCTGAGTAGCAGAGTTCTGAAGTAATGAACTCACTGGGATGATAATTTAATAGCCCAAAGAAATAAAATGTATATTAGTCTACAGCCTCTACACATTAATAAAACTTCTACTCTTGATCCATTGGCTTTTTAGTTTGATGGAAAATACAGAGCAAGGAAACTATTTTACTGAATGAAAGTTATTTCTGGGGCCAAAATAATGCAGTTATTCTCCTACCTGTTCACATGCCCCCATTCTCTCTTTTTCCAGAAGTTTCTTAGTCTCCCTTTCCCAGTAGGCCATCAGTGCTTCCCGGCTAAAAGTTCCTGTGGGAGTTTTCTCTGTTAGACTTTTTTGCCTATGCCCCACAGGAAGGCTCGGGTCAGGATCAATATCCTCCAATTCTTTCTCCAGCTCCTTCAACTCCTCATCAGTAAGAGAAGCAAGGAGTTCATCTTCATCCAGGTCTTCATATTTACTAAGCCCTCGCCTGTAGCCAAAGCCAGACATGGCTCTTTCTGTTATCAGGCTGATGTAAAGTTGAAACTACAATGCAGCATTCACGGAGACTGAAACCAAGGCACCTTCATCTGCTTTGGTTGGCAAATGTTCACTCCCCCCAGTAAGTACAGCACCTTTTAAAAATATTCCTAGGGGGTTGCGACAATGCATGGAAGGATGAAAGCATGCTCTGTTTTAAGCATCAGACGTCAGCAAGAGTTGAGCAGAAAGAATGTCCCAAAGCACCGGTGTCTTATGTCTCTTAAACACAGGGATTACTGACACCCTGACAAGAACCATATTTAGAGTGGCTTGATAAAAGGAAAATGAATGCTCATCTGTAGATTTAGAAACCCAAGGAGATAATTGTTCATAAAGCAACAAGCACAATTACTTTGACACACAAGACTTTGTGTCTACCCAAGCAACAAAGATCAGGTAATGAAAGGGGTGCTTTGTTCAGCAGGATTAAGATCATTTCAAAGTGGGACAAAATATTTTCTTAGCTGGGACACTCCTCCTTTTCATGACCCAATAGGAAAAGAATGGATAATAACTGTTCAACTTGAGATTTGCTAATTTTGATAATTTTAAAATGGAAATAGGAAAATCCATGTTCCCCAAATTATGGAATGTGCCACTAAATTAGGCAAGGGTTTAAACATAAAAATATAGTAACTCAGCTATAATATATTTTTCTTTTAAAAATATCAAGTTATGAAAGTGAATCTGAATTTGACAACTAAAGACTTTTTTTAAAAAATATTGTTAAAGGCGTACTGGGACAACAATATTGCTATGATAGAAATCATTTTGTGGAGATGGATTTGACCTTTGTAAACTTTTATATGAAAGGACATAATCTATATTTTCCTTCATTAATCTGAACTATTAAAAATAAGCGTGTTGTTTTTTTTAATGCCTGCATTTCTGTGGATATTTTGTTCTTCTTAGATTGTAAGCATTATCAGTAGAATAACTGAATTCAAGTTTTGAGAAAAATACCTATGATTTAATTATTTCAATTAATTTCAAGCGTGTTTGACTCTCAGGTGCACCATGTTCTAAATCGGTCTTTTTCATACAAATATAAATATAAGGCATTGGTAATAGGCTAAATTATCTTTCTGTACTTGCAGATCCTTTAAATAACACTGAAAAGGTTCCATACATTTAATTAGATTAAGCAAACATCCGTAGCAGCAGTATTAAATGTTGGTTCATACTATACTTGTTTATAAAGAGTTTCATCTTTCTTCTTGAAAACATACATAACAACAGTTTGGATTATCTTTAAACATGAAGTAACCCTGGGTTTATATACATTACTGAGTCATTTTTCTGACGGCTGACTCTCACAATCCGATATTTGTATTAATTCAACCATTTTCTGTGAAGTTTGATTAAAGCCTGATTTTAAGTGGGTATATTGCTTTGGTCCATATAGTTCACAGATGAGTTTAATTTTTATTCTGTTATTTTGTGCAGGTATCTGGATGCCAACAACTGCAGAGCACAATTCTAGAGAAACAAGATATTAGCAACATATAAAAGAAAAGATGACGAGATGTAATAAAATCATGATTAAAGGAATGCATAACTTTTAAATGACAATAAATATGTTAATGTGCTCCAGCTAGAAGAATGCTAATAATAGTAAAGGTTTGTCTGTTTGTGGATAAATTCTTTGAAATACACAGGCTTGTTGGCATCATTCAAACTACATTTGTTAAGTATAACAGTTATCTAAGGTGGTTATGTTTTCTTAAAGTACTAAACATAAGCCTAGTCAAAAATTGAAAAAAAAAAGAAGAAGAAGCTATTTCTATGTTGACAGATGGTGTTCTGGAGATAGCTATTTTGGTGTTGGAACAATGAGTATGGCTCCTTCATGCCTTCCTGGAACAGACTTCCCTTAAGTTGGCAGAGTGATCTGGTTTCAAAAAGATGAATGCAATTTTAAGATACATTCAAAATTCCATTGCAAAAATGTCAAAAGAAACAATAATCACATAACCATGCTTTCCTCTGCTTCACACACACCTCACCTGAAGTTTTAAGCACAATTTTCTGTATCACAACTTTCATAAAACTAAACACAAATAGGCACATCTTTGGAGAAAAAAATGACACTTCAGAGAACAGGTCATATGGGGGAAAAGTTGGAGGAAGAGGCTATATTAAACATGTGAAAGAGAATGCTGAGTGAGATTCTGATAAAACTATCCAATACTGATTTTGCTTCTTGCAGGCAATGAGTGAAAAGTAGATCTAATGGACATACAGTATATTATGTGAGGGTAATTTTCAGTTAAATATTAGAAGAAAAAAGGTAAAAGACCGACTCAATAATTTAAAAAAAGGATGGGCTATTTTTTTAAATTAACCACCTTAATTTTAAAATTAAAATGAGCAACCAGGCAAAAACGAGTGACCTGCTACACACCCAACCTAGAGTTTGGTTAGGTCACTGAAAATCAGTTGCTACGATGAAGTAAGCAACATGGTGCTTGGTGTTAGAAAAAAAATTCACAGGAACAGGTTTTACAGAGAATGTGTGAAATGGAATATGGTTATCTCTTAAAGTAAGATCTAAGGCAGGAGCAGCAAAGATCATCCTGATTACTTGTGAGGAGGTAGCCTCAGCCCTCTTGAGGGGCTGCACCAGAATCTGGCTGTGTGCTTCCTGAGCATTGTGATTCCTGCCTTCCTTTGGACTGACACTGTGCCTTGACTTGGATCATGCCCTGTGAACATTTGTGTATCATGGATTTAATTTTGCCTGGTGGGTTTATCTTGTTTGTAACTTTCAAGTGCCGTGTAGACTCATTTGCCATTGTTCTGTGGACATTGTTCTGCTTTTGGTCTGGACTTAATTGGGAATTGCTGGGCAATATTAATAAACCCACTCAACCACTGGTGTGTATGTGTGTGTGAGAGAGAGAGAGAGTGAAAGAGAGAGAGAGAGAGGAAAGGAGGGAGCTGTGTCAGCCAGAGAGTTCAGTTGCCTCACAGGCAGCACTGAATAAAGAGCTGTTAAAAATGACTTTGCCCTCACCTACATTATTTGTCCAGAACTTAACACTGGCGACAAAGATGAGATTGAACAGAAATGGAAGCTGCAAAGAGCTGAATCACTGTGAGCTGACCCACTTAGAGCTGAATCACCAGAGGTGATCCATAGTTTCTGCCACTTCATTGACCATAGACGCCTCAACCCAGATTGCCTGGGGCTCACACCAGTCTCTTGAAAAATAGCTGCGCGACTGCCTTTTGCTGCATACAACCCAGCCTCTGAGACATGGGACTCCTACCTTGCTTGCTTCGACTGCTTCCTCGAAGCCAATGACTTTGTTGAGATTGCTGACAACAGGAAAAGGGCACTTTTCCTAAACTTTTGTGGCCCAGAGATCTTTCAGATGGCCAGGGCTCTCTTCGCTCCACTGGCTGTTCAGTCTGTGCCATGGAATGTACTGCACAGCAAGCTATGGACTCACCATGTGCCCAAACCTGCATGCCTTCCATCATTGGAATCAGACTGAAGATGAATCCATCAACAAATACGTTGCCACCCTTCAAAAGCCAGCCCTGTATTGTGAGTTCAAGGACTTAGATGATGCTCTCTTGGACAGAGTGGTCTGTGGTGTGATGTGAGGGATGTCAAGCTACAGTGGCACCTCCTTGTAAAAACAGACCTTACCCTGCAGATGGAACTTGACAAGGCACAAGCAGCCAAGATGTCCAATCACTCAATGGCTGAGTTTCAAAAATCAAACAGCCCACCAGCATTGCAGAAACCAATCACTGTGCATCATGAAGATGCTAACCATGGTGAATTGGCAGATGAGGACGATGCCATCTACTGCCTCAAATCCTCCAAGGGGAGGAATGTGGTCACAGAAAAGAGGCAAACAGCATGTGTTGGTTGTGGCAACAATCACTCACAAATGGCGTGCAAGTTCAAGAATGCCATCCATCATAGATGTCAAAAGAAAGGATTCAAACACTTCCATGGATACCTCTATGGCAAACCATTTGACCTTCTGACTGATCACAAGCTGCTACTGGTCCTGCTCACTGGGGACTGCTAAACATCATGAGTTTGTCCCCTCGTATGCTACGCTGGACTGTGTTCCTAGCTGCATACAACTATCGCCTCCTTCATTGGCCGGGTAAGACACTTAGTCATACCGATGCCCTCAGACACTCCCGACTATTGTGGAGGATCTGGCTCCAGCATCATCTGTTTTATTAATTGAAGACCTGCTGTCCGGTCCTATTATAGCATTGGAGATCACTGCATACTCTGCCAAGGACCATGTCATTGCCCAAGTGCTTAACTGGTTGTAGAGGGGGTGGCCAAAGGGGCCAGTCAGCACAGAGTTTCTTTCCTTCTATACTTGGCAATATGAGCTGTCTGCTCAATGGGACTGCCTACTCTGGGGGAATCATGTGGTGGTAACCCAGAGATTGCAGTGGCCAGTTTTGGAAGCTTTTCATGTAGGTCACCCAGACATCATGCAGATGAAGGCACTCAACTGCAGTTATGTCTAGCGGTCCAACTTAGACAAGACCATTGCTGATTGGATCACATCTTGTCAAACTTTCCAAGAGTCAAGGCCAGTCCCCCAATCCATATGTATATAGGGTGCTTCAAAAGAAAGTTCAAAGGAATCAAGTTTGACATAAAACCCTCAACCCTCAAAAATGAGGGGACTAATAAAAAGCATTGAAATAGAGAGTTAAAAAGTCAGTTCTGTATGCAATTCATGGAGATTATCTCAAATCAGGAAAAGGCATCATGAAATCCAAAATAATATCACAATGGCTAATAAGCAGTTGAGAAATGCTATTAAAGACAAGAACTAATACAGCTCATCAGTCTGGAATCCGCACTGCATATCAGACATTAATATAATCGAGCAAGTCCAGAAGTATTTCACAAGAAAAGTACTACACTCCTCTGCTCGCAACAGAATACCCTATATCACCAGGCTTGAGATTTTGGGCTTGGACAACCTTGAACTATGCTGCCTACAGTTAGACTTAAGGGTAGCACACAAAATTATCTGCTACAATGTCCTACCAGTCAATGACTACTTCAGTTTCAAACACAACAAGAGCACACAACAGATACAAACTCAATGTAAACTGCTTTAAACTTGATTGCAGAAAGTATGACTTCAGCAACAGTGTGGTCAATGCTTGGAATGCACTACCTGATTCTGTTGTTACATCCTCAAACCCCCATTCCTTTAACCTCAAACTAACCACTATTGAGCTCACCCTATTCCTAAGAAGCCTGTAAGGGGTGTGCATAAGTGCATCATTGTGCCTACCGTCCCTGTCCTATTGTCCTGATTTATTCGTACTTATCTCCTGTATTCTTACTCATGTTTATACTTATATCTATTATCTTGTAAGTGATTGACAAATCAAATAAATAAAGTAAACTCCTGCTGAAAGAACAGAAAATAAAATTAGTTCTGACAAAAAAATGTGTCAGTTGATCAAAAATGCAAAAGGAAAAAAAATGATTAACACATGACAAACAACAAAACAATATTCAAATGTATCCAGAATAGGAAATCAACCAAGGAACAGCTTGAAGGAGAGAGAGAAAAACAGATAGCAAGTGCATATATGTAGACGTAGTGTGATTCCTGAAAAGCTGTCAGAGTCTGGATTCCTCTACCCCCTTTCTACAGGTACCTAGGCTCCTCCTTGCTGCACATTCACTTGGTGTCTCAGTGTCCATCATTCTGGATGTCAATCTGCTCTGATCTCTCACTCAGGTACCCTGACTCACTCAGTTCATGTTATTTCCACTGTCCTCTGGGGTGACTGGCACCCCTCCGGTCATTGGCTTTCCCACTCATCTGGATCAACTTGCCTCTGCTGTCTGTTAATATGTCTGGCATCCTGTCTGATCATAGGCTTGCCCACTTGCTCTGGTCAGTTCACCCCCATTGCATCTGTCACCCGCTCTGGTCACTCATTCACCCAATCATCTGGGTCAGCTTCCTTCACTGCCTCCTCTCCCCTTTCCAAATTCTAGCCACCTACCAAAATCTTCCCACTTGATGGGAACCTGAACCCCCTTCTTCTCTTTTTCCCACCTCTTCCTCCCTCTGCTGAAGCTTCAAGACTCTGGGCCTCTTTCCACTACATAGATATTTATGCATGGTGATGTTTGTGTCTATACAACCTTGAATACATTCAACTACTAGCAGGTGAAAAGATGGAAAGCTGTTGCCATGAACTGGTAACTGGATAAAAAAAAAAAACATGAAACAGAGTTAAAATAAATGGACATTCTGGCATGAGTCCACCAAATTTCAGGGCTGGTACTGGTATTCTTTAATCTGCTATGGTTGACTAGTGAAGATTCCCTGTTTTGTTGAGGGTGCCAAATTTTCTAAAAAAAAAAAATCAGAAAGAGATTATGAAGAACTCCAAAATACATCTCCACACTGGTAAAGTCAACTTCATTATGGCAAATCTAGTTTATTGTGAACCAGTATTTATATATATATAGGACCGGAATGGTGGCCTAGTGGTGAAGAAGCTTGCCTTCCATACAGAAGGTTGAGAATTCGATCCTAGGTAGCAAGTGAATGTTTCTCTCCTAAAGAACAAAGAAAAATATATATATTGTGAACTCTGCAGGGTATCAAGAAGGGCATCCAGCCAGTAAATGCTCAGTCCATCCGGTTGTCCAGACTTTACCCTGAATTAAGGGATTACAGAGCCATTAGTATGTGTATGTATGGATCCACTAAAATGTATCTATATATGAATAAATGAAATCCACCAAAAAACCTAAAGGCCGTGTCACACTGCCCAACGGATGCAAAGAGGACACAACGGAAGGGAAAAATGTTCCTTCCATTGTATCCGCGCTCAAAAGGGGCGAAAATTTGCATAATTGAGCGGATGAAACGGACGCGGGGAGGACGCAGGGCGGATGCAAAGTGGATGCGGAACGGAGGCCCAGCGGATGCAGAACGGATGGCGCGTTTGCAGGGCTTCGGGGGGGTCTCAGGAGAGCGGACGCAGAACAGAAAAAACGGATGCACAGTGGATGCACAGCGGATGAAGCGGATGCACAGCGGAAGCCTAGCTGATGCACAGCAGAAGTGGAACGGATGTCGCGCGTTAATTGCGCATGTGGGGGGGATGCATTGCACAAGCCCCCCGGATATAAAGGGAGCAACTCGCACGTGGCCAGCATTCCGAGGGAAGACCTGCTGGTGGACACTTTGAGTTCCTTGCCTGCCCTGCCTGCATGCCTGCCTCCAAGCCTGCCTCCAAGCCTGCGTCCCAGCCTCCTGGGCAGCCTCCTGGGCAGCCTCCTTGCCAGCCTGCCTTCCAGCCTGCGTTCCAGCCTTGCTGCCAGCCTGCCTTCCAGCCTCCCTCCCAGCCTTGCTGCCAGCCTGCCTTCCAGCCTCCCAGCCAGCATTGCGGCCAGCCTGCCTTCCAGCCTCCCTGCCAGCCAGTCTGCCTGCCAGCCTTGGTGCCTGCTTTCCTGCCAGGCTCCCTGCCAGGCTTCCTGCAAGCCTTCCTGCCAGCCTCCCTGCCAGCCAGCAACCCCACAACCATGGGGAAGAAGCGAAAGGCTCAGCAACCTGCCGCCATTCCTGGCAAGAGGGACAGGGCCACCCTCCTGCCCCATGTCCGTGACTCTGCTTCTGCTGGGGCTTCTGCTGCTTGGGCTCGCTCTTCTCTTGCTGGAGCTTCTGCTGTGGCTGCTCCTGGCAGTGGTGATTCTGCTGCGTACTGTGCTGAAGCTGCTCCTGGCGGTGGTGCTTCTGCTGCTGTGCACTCTGCTGAAGCTGCTCCTGGTCCTGCTGGTCCTGCTCGTTCTGCTCGTGCTCCTGGTCTTGCTGGTCCTGCCCGTTCTGCTCGTGCTCCTGGTCTTGCTGGTCCTGCTCGTTCTGCTCGTGCTCCTGGTCTTGCTGGTCCTGCTGCTGGTGCTTACTCTGCTGCTGCTCATCCTGGTCTTGCTGCTGCTGCTGCTGCTGCTGATTCTGATTCTGATTCTGATCCTGCTGGTGATTCTGCTGCTGCTGCTGCTGATGCTGATGCTGATTATGATCCTGCTGGTGATGTTTCTGATGATGATGATTCTGCTGCTGCTGCTGCTGTTGGTGTGGAGGAGCAGCCCCTACAACCTCGAAGTCCCTCTGATGAGGGCCCATATGGCCCTGCCAAAGGGAGGAAAGTCGTTCGCGTCAACGGGAGAGGAGGCAGTACTTTATTGAGGAGGCGCAGGAGGATGAGGTGCTGGAGTGGCTGAGAGACTACGACTATCTGTGGCGGAAGGGACACCGGCTGTACAGGGACACCAAGCGTAAGCAGGCTGCTTGAAGAGAGAGGGCGGAGAGTATGGGCTACACTTCAGAGGTGCTTCTCGGCTGGTGGAAACATATGCACACCTGGTACGGGAAGCTGCACCGCAAAAAATCTGGCCAGGCTGCTGTCAAACTGATGGATAGAGAGAACTACGTCATGGCCAGGTGCAGCTTCCTGGAGGGTGAGATCCGCCACCGAGCAGCACCAGGAGCCCATCTGTCTACCCTCACTCTCAGGCAGCCTGCTGCGACCCAGTCCTCTTCCAGCCGAGAGTCAGTCCCTGTCTCCAGGAAGGTTTCGGTGGAGCGTGCCATGGTGGAGAACCCCCAGGCAGGTGTTCAAAGCTTGGTGGAGAGCGAGGAGGACTCCCTGGTGCGGTGGGAGAAAGGTAACATCGAGTCCACCGCTGCCGAAGTCCCATCCACCCACACCGCCGCCTCCACAGGAAGGCAGAGAGCCAGACCGCAGGAGGGGGAGAGCCACAAGGTCCTGGTGGAGATCAGGGACACCATCCGCATCAGCATAGGTCTCGTCTCTCAGCTACTCCCATCGACTCCTCCTGCTACAACCACAAGCTCTTCCTCAATTATTTAAACCAGACCCTGAAGGAGATGCCGGATTCCCAGTACCAGCTGGTGAAGGAGAGGATCTGCACGCTGATTAACAACCCTCCAGATCCAGAGGCACCTGCTACCACCCAGTCCAGGTCTGCTCCTCCACCCCAGGTGATGTCCCTCCCATACCAAGGCTTCCAACAGCCCCTCACCTACCAGGGCTACAGCTACCCAGAGGTCCAGTAGCACAGGCAGCAGCCCTTCTCAGGCCAGGCACAGAGTCATTGGGCGGCACCGTTGCCAGCTGTTCCACTGATGCCACCGATGCCACCCACACCAATGATGCCACCGACGACATCGATGCCAGCCATGCCACTCCTCAGCTCGCTGCACAGCAGGCAGTCCCACTACACTACTCCTTCCTCCATCCCACAGCCAAGCCCGGCCTCAGTACATCTGTCCTCGGTACTGGGGCTGACACCCCATGGCATGGAGGAAGGACCTCTCAGCATCGCGGGGATGAGCCAGCTGTCCGACACCTTTCTGAACACACCGTCCCCTGTTGTCCTCTCGGGGCCAGGCACTCCATCAGCACCTCAGACCAGCACAGCAACAGCACCCACCTCCAGAGCACCTGCACCCTAAAAATTAGACTGGGCACACATCTCCGAGTGACCAAGCGGAGTACCAGAGACTGGCTGCCTGGATATTTTTGGACTTTATTTGGACATTTTACTTGGTTCATGTTAACTTTTCAGGTTGTTATCAATAAAGTTTAATCTTTGTTTCACACGCTTGCTTCATTATTTTTTTTCTAAAAAGTCTGGGTGGAAACTTTTAGAAATGGTTTAGCCTCTGCTTGCTTGTGGGATGGGTTGAGATAGCTGTGGGATGGGCAGGGATACCTTTGGGTTAAGATAGCTGTGGGATGGGCAGGGATACCTTTGGGTTAAGATAGCTGTGGGATGGGCAGGGATACCTTTGGGTTAAGATAGCTGTGGGGTGGGCAGGGATACCTTTGGGATGGGTTAAGATAGCTGTGGGATGGGCAGGGATACCTTTGGGATGGGTTAAGATAGCTGTGGGGTGGGCAGGGATACCTTTGGGTTAAGATAGCTTTGGGATGGGCAGGGATACATTTGGGTAAAAATAGCTGTGGGATAGATAAATCTCCAGTGCAAGCATAGTGGGACTGTATGGTCCACCCTCCCAGCTGCCACCCCTGTGGCCCTTATCAATTACAATGTACGCATTGATCCACACATGTCAACATAAACACAACTCTATAAAACGCCCTGTTCATTGTAGGCCAACCAAACATACATGGCCCAAACTCATCCGTGTGATGAGACAGGCTGAAGGAAGCATCCATTAAGCATCTACCATCCTGTCTTGCCACTCCACCGCTCAAGCTGGGGAGTTGCACCAGTCTTTCAGAAGGTTGCGCTGCTTCTTCGCCTCACGTGAGGCTCTGTTGGGGCCTTGCACATCCTCAGTGTCGATCAGGTTTCGCCCTTGCCTCCATTCCCCAGGCTCCATGTCCCCATTGCCTTGCTGGAGGTCCACGAGCCTGTTCTGCAAGACTGGGTAGCGGGTGCGCATGAGATTGTGCAGGATGGAGCAAACTTCCACGATCCTCCTCATGCTCTGTGGGCAATGCTGCATGGTGTTGAGAAGTACCTGGAAACTGTCGGCCAGGATGCCAAAGGCATTCTCCACCACCCGCCTTGCCCTGGACAGCCTATATTTGAAGATCCTCTCTTCACGGGTGAGGTATTTGGAGGTGTAGGGCTTCATGAGGTAGGTTGAGAGGGAGAAGGCGTCATCCCCCACAATGAAGTAGGGCACATCTTGCGTGTCTTTGGGCAGGGGTTCTGGATCTGGGAAGCCCACGATGAGGTTGCGTTCCAGCCCCTCCTTGAGGTGACTGTCGTTGTATACCTGGGCATCGGAAGATGAGCCGTTGCCTGAACTTGTAGTTCAGATGAGCCGATGTACATGAACTTGTAGTCAGCATCGACCATGGTGAAGAGGATGATGCTGAAGAAGCCCTTGTAGTTGAAATAAGTGGACCCCGAGTTGGCTGGAACCTTGCAGGCCACGTGCTTGCCATCGATGGCTCCAACGGTGTGGGGTAAGTTCCACTTCTGATACCACTGCTCTGCAACTTTCTTCCAGCCTTCTTCAGTGGTGGGGCACTGGAGAAGCTCCTCCTTGTATTCTTCGAGGATGGCCCACACCACTTCTCTGACCACAAAGCTGATGGTGCTGGGTGGCACCCTCCAGCCATACTGCATGCTCCTGTAGGGGGTCCCTGAGGCCAGGTGGTGCAGAGTGAGTGCCACCCTGAGCCCAGGTTCCAGGCTGGGAGGGAAGTTGGGTTTTGTCTTGCTCAGCCTGGGTGTCAGGTGCTGCAGAAGTTCGTCATACATGGCTGGAAGCATATTCATGAAGTTCTGGAACGCCCGAGTGTCTTCGCTCCTGAGCTCCACCATCAGCTTGTTGTAAAGTTGGTACTGTGCTCTTCTGGCTAACCATCTTTGGACCCAGACTTTTTCGGGTGCCTCCTTTTCTTGCCGTAGTAGAGTTCACAGAGACTGTTGATGGTTTCGCAGTGATGCAGAAGGATATTGGCTGCCAAAAGGATTTTGTCGCAATCCATGCTGGAGATGACTGGATGCTGTGGAAGAGGAAGAGGAAGAGGCAGATGAAGGCTGCAGAGGTCTGCACGGCTGGACTCTTGGTCTGAAAGTGCGAAGCAAGCGAGTTGCTCCCCCTTTTTATAGGCAGTATAGGTGTCCCTTTGCATCCTCTAGGCATCCTCTAGGCATCCTCTAGGCATCCTCTAGGCATCCTTAATATCCGAGATAGGTCCCCTCTGAGAACGTTTTTTCCATTTTAAACGCTTTGTTTCCGTTCTGCATCTGTTCTGCATCCGTTCTGCATCCATTCCGCGTCTGTTCTGCTTCCTCCCTGCGTCCGGGTAGATGCGAGTTGCACGGATGCGCTTCGGATGCCTAGCGGATATAGCGGATGCGCAGCGGATGCCTAGCGGATATAGCGGATGCGTAACGGATGCAGAACGGATGTGTAGCGGATGCGTAGCGGATGCGTAGCAGATGCGTAGCAGATGCGTAGCAGATGCGTAGCAGATGCGTAGCAGATGCGTAGTGGATGCAGAATGGACGAATTGGATACATTTTCGGTGCAAAAGTTTTAGGCAGCCTAAAACTTTTGGAGCAGATGAAACATCAATAAACGGATGCTGGACGGATTGAGAGGAAGCCAAATGGAGGCAGTGAGTACATCGCGTTTTAGAACGGATGGCAAGATTTTTTTTTCGTTTTGCTTCCTCTTTGCATCCGTTTTTGCAGTGTCACAGGCCAAAATACTGATCTTGGAGTCGTCATTACCACTTCCATAAAAAGGTAACAGACTGTGCAGTTACTGTTAACAAGTAATTTCTATGCTTGAAGTTTCTTAAGGCCCTGTCATACTGCCCAACGGATGCAAAACGTATGTAAAAAGGACACAACAGACGAGCAAAATGTTCCATCTGTTGTTATCCACTCTCAAAAGGGGCAAAAATTTGCATAACCGGAGCGGATAACATGGAAAGGAACGGACGCGGGGAGGACGCAGGGCAGATGGAAAGCGGATGCGGAACAGAAGCCCAGTGGATGGAAGCGGATGGGAGCGGATGGCATATCCGCGAGGCTTCCGGGGGACCTCAGCAAAGCGGACGTGGAACGGACACAGCGGATGCACAGCGGATGAAGCGGATGCAGAGCGGAAGCCTAGCGGATGCACAGCGGAAGCTGAACGAATGCCAAGCGTTAATTGCGCATGTGGGGGGTATGCATTGTGTAAGTTACGCGGATATAAAGGGAAGCAGCTCGCACGTGTCCAGCATTTGGAGGAAAGACCTGCTGCTGGATACATCGAGTCCTTGCCTGTCCTGCCTGCAAGCCTTGCTGCCAGCCTTCCTGCCAGCCTGCCTCCAAGCCTCCTGGCTAGCCTCCCTGCCAGCCTTGCTCTCTGCCTGCCTGCCAGCCTTGCTGCCAGCCTGCCTTCCAGCCTTCCTGCCAGCCAGTCTGCCTGCCAGCCTTGGTGGCTGCCTTCCTGCCTGCCTTCCTGACAGGCTTCCTGCCAGCCTTCCTGCCAGGCTCCCTGCCAGCCTTCCTGCCAGCCTTGGTGCCTGCCTGCCAGGCTTCCTGCCAGCCTTGGTGCCAGCCTTCCAGCAAGCCTTGGTGCCTGCCAGCCTCCCTGCCAGGCAGCAACCCCACAACCATGGGGAAGAAGTGAAAGCCTCAGCAACCTGCCGCCATCCCTGGCAAGAGGGACAGGGCCACCCTCCCGCCCCCTGTCCCTGACTCTGCTTCTGCTGGGGCTTCTGCTGCTCGGGCTCGCTCTTCTGGTGCTGGAGGTTCTGCTGAAGCTGCTCCTGGCGGTGGTGCTTCTGCTGGTGCTTACTCTGCTGAAGCTGCTCCTGGCGGTGGTGCTTCTGCTGGTGCTTACTCTGCTGAAGCTGCTCCTGGTCCTGCTGGTCCTGCTGGTCCTGCTCGTGCTCCTGGTCCTGCTCGTGCTGCTGCTGCTGCTGCTGCTGATGATGATGATGATCCTGCTGCTGCTGCTGCTGCTGCTGATGATGATGATGATGCTGATGATTATGATGATGCTGATGATTATGATCCTGCTGGTGATGATGATGATGATGATGATGATGATCCTGCTGGTGCTGCTGCTGCTGGTGGTGTGGAGGAGCAGCCCCTACTACCTGGGAGCCCCTCTGATGAGGGCCCATCTGGTCCTGCCAAAGGGAGGAAGAGGCGTATGCGGGGACGGGAGAGGAGGCAATACTATATTGAGCAGGAACACGAGGATGAGGTGCTGGAGTGGCTGAGAGAGAACGACTATCTGTGGCAGAAGGGACACCGGCTGTACAGGGACACCAAGCGTAAGCAGGCTGCTTGGAGAGAGAGGGCGGAGAGTCTGGGCTACACTTCGGAGGTGCTTCTCGGCTGGTGGAAACATATGCACACCTGGTATGGGAAGCTGCACTGCAAAAAATCTGGCCAGGCTGCCGTCAAGCTGACGGATAGTGAGAACTACGTCATGGCCAGGTGCAGCTTCCTGGAGGGTGAGATCCGCCACCGAGCAGCACCAGGAGCCCATCTGTCTACCCTCACTCTCAGGCAGCCTGCTGCGACCCAGTCCTCAGACTCTCCCCAGCCGAGAGTCAGTCCCTGTCTCCAGGAAGGTTTCGGTGGAGCGTGCCATGGCGGAGAACCCCCAGGCAGGTGTTCAAAGCTTGGTGGAGAGCGAGGAGGACTCCCTGGTGCGGTGGGAGAAAGGTAACATCGAGTCCACCGCTGCCGAAGTCCCATCCACCCACACCGCCGCCTCCACAGGAAGGCAGAAAGCCAGACCGCAGGAGGGGGAGAGCCACAAGGTCCTGGTGGAGATCAGGGACACCATCCGCATCAGCATAGGTCTCCTCTCGCAGCTAGTCCCCATCGACTCCTCCTGCTACAACCGCAAGCCCTTTCTCAATTATTCAAACCAGACCCTGAAGGAGATGCCGGATTCCCAGTACCAGCTGGTGAAGGAGAGGATCTGCACGCTGATTAACAACCCTCCAGATCCAGAGGCACCTGCTACCACCCAGTCCAGGTCTGCTCCTCCACCCCAGGTGATGTCCCTCCCATACCAAGGCTTCCAACAGCCCCTCACCTACCAGGGCTACAGCTACCCAGAGGTCCAGCAGCACAGGCAGCAGCCCTTCCCAGGCCAGGCACAGAGTCATTGGGCGGCACCGTTACCAGCTGTTCCACTGATGCCACCGATGCCACCCACGCCAATGATGCCACCGACAACATCGATGCCAGCCACGCCACTCCTCAGCTCGCTGCACAGCAGGCAGTCCCAGTACACTACTCCTTCCTCCATCCCACAGCCAAGCCCGGCCTCAGTACATCTGTCCTCGGTACTGGGGCTGACACCCCATGGCATGGAGGAAGGACCTCTCAGCATCGCGGGGATGAGCCAGCTGTCCGACACCTTTCTGAACACACCATCCCCTGTTGTCCTCTCGGGGCCAGGCACTCCATCAGCACCTCTGACCAGCACAGCAACAGCACCCACCTCCAGAGCACCTACACCCTAAAAATTAGACTGGGCACACACCTCCGAGTGACCGAGCGGAGTACCAGAGACTGGCTGCCTGGATATTTTTGGACTTTATTTGGACACTTTACTTGGTTCATGTTAACTTTTCAGGTTGTTATTAATTAAGTTTATCTTTCTTTCACACGCTTGCTTCATTATTTTTTTTCTAAAAAGTCTGGGTGGAAACTTTTAGAAATGGTTTAGCCTCTGCATGCTTGTGGGATGGGTTGAGATAGCTGTGGGATGGGCAGGGATACCTTTGGGATAAGATAGCTGTGGGATGGGCAGGGATACCTTTGGGTTAAGATAGCTGTGGGATGGGCAGGGATACCTTTGGGTTAAGATAGCTGTGGGATGGGCAGGGATACCTTTGGGTTGGGTTAAGATAGCTGTGGGATGGGTTAAGATAGCTGTGGGATGGGTTAAGATAGCTGTGGGATGGGCAGGGATACCTTTGGGA
>BLBF01000037.1:8106839-8152579 GCA_015471245.1 Laticauda colubrina
ATGGGCAGGGATACCTTTGGGATGGGTTAAGATAGCTGTGGGATGGGAAGGGATACCTTTGGGTAAAGATAGCTGTGGGATAGATAAATCTCCAGTGCAAGCTTAGTAGGTCTGTATGGTCCACCCTCCCAGCTGCCACACCCTCCCTGCCACACCTCACTTACCAGGGCTACGGCTACCAGGAGGTCCAGCAGCACAGGCAGCAGCCCTTCCCAGTCCAGGCACAGAATCATCGGGCGACACCCTTGCCACCGGTTCCACTGATGCCACCGATGCCACCCACAACAATCATGCCACCGATGACAGCGATGCCACCCATGCCAGTCCTCACCCAGCTGCAGACCAGACAGCCCCACTACACTACTCCTTCCTCCACCCCACAGCCAATCCCGGCCTCAGTATATCTGTCATCAGTACTGGGGCTGACACCCCATGGCATGGAGGAAGGACCTCTCAGCATCACAGGGCTGAGCCAGCTGTCCAAGACCTTTCTCAACACACCATCACCTGTTGTCCTCTCGGGGCCAGGCACCCCAGTGGGGCTTCAGACCAGCACTGCAGCAGCACCCACCTCCACAGCACCTGGACCCTTCACCCCTGAGACTGGGCACACCTCCAAGTGACCAAGAGTAGTGCCAGAGACTGCCTGTCTGGCTACCTGTGGACTTTGTTTGGACACTTGACTTGGGTCATTTTTCATTTACAGCTTGTTGTTCAATAAAATTTATCTTTGATTCACACACTTGCTTCATTTCTTTTTTTTAATAAAGTCTTGGTGGAAACTTTTAGAATTGGTTTCAGCCTTTGCATGCTTGTGGGATGGGTTAAGATAGCAGTGGGGTGGGCAGGGATACCTGTGGGATGGGTAATAGGTGTGGGATGGGCAGGGATACCTTTGGGATGGGTAATAGCTGTGGGGATAGATAAACCTCCAGTGTAGGCATAGTGGGATTGCATGGTCCACCCTCCCATGTGCCACACCTATGGCCCTTTATTATCAATAACAATGTCATAATCATCCACACGTCAACACAAACACAACTCTTTATTAAATGCCCTGTTCATTTTAGGCCCAGCCAACATACATGGCCCAATCTCATCAGTGTGATGAGACAGGCTGAAGGAAGCACCCATTAATCATCTATCATCCTGTCTTGCCACTCCACTGCTCCAGCTGGGGAGTTGCACCAGTGTCTCAGGAGGTTGCGCTGCTTCTTCCCTTCACATGAGGCTCTGTTGGGGCCTTGCACATCCTGAGTGTCTATCAGGTTTCGCCCTTGCCTCCATTCCCCAGGCTCCATGTCCCCATTGCCTTGTTGGAGGTCCACGAGCCTGTTCTGCAAGACTGGGTAGCGGGTGTGCATGAGATTGTGCAGGATGCAGCAAGCTTCCACGATGCTCCTCACGGTCTCTGGGCGATGCTGCATGGTGGTGAGAAGTACCTGGAACCTGTTGGCCAGGATGCCAAAGGCGTTCTCCACCGCCTTGCCCTGGACAGCCTGTAGTTGAAGATCCTCTCTTCATGGGTGCGGAGTCTGGAAGTGTAGGGCTTCATGAGGTAGGTTTTGAGGGAGAAGGCGTCATCCCCCATGATGAAGTAGGGCACATCTTGCGTGTCGTTGGGCAGGGGGTCTGGATCTGGGAAGCCCCATGATGAGGTTGCCTTCCAGCCCCTCCTTGAGGTCACTGGCGTTATATACCTGGGCATCTGAACATGAGCCGTTGCCTGAAGCATCGATGTACATGAACTTGTAGTCAGCATCGACCATGGTGAAGAGGACGATGCTGAAGAAGCCCTTGTAGTTGAAATAAGTGGAGCCCGATTTGGCTGGAGCTTTGCAGGCCACGTGCTTGCCGTCTATGGCTCCTACGGTGTGGGGGAAGTTCCACCTCTGATACCACTGCTCTGCAACTTTCTTCCATCCTTCTTCAGTGGAGGGGCACTGGAGGAGCTCCTCCTTGTATTCTTCGATGATGTCCTACACCACTTCTCTGACCACAATGCTGATGGTGTTGTGTGGCACCCTCCAGCCGTACTGCATGCTCCTCTAGGTGGTCCCTTAGGCCAGGTGGTGCAGAGTGAGTGCCACCTTGAGCCCAGGTTCCAGGCTGGGCTGGAAGTTGGTGTCAGGCGCTGCACAACTTCGTCAAACATGGCTGGAGGCATCCTCATGAAGTTCTGGAACGCCCGAGTGTCTTCGTTCCTGAGCTCCACCATCAGCTTGTTGTACAGCCCATACTCTGCTCTTCTCCCGATCCATCTTCGGACCCAGAGGCTTCTTGGCCGCCTCTTTTTCTTCCCGTAGTAGAGTTTACAGAGCCTGTAGATGGCTTCGCACTGTTGCAGAAGAATGGTGGCTGCCAAAAGGACTGTGTTACGATCCACGGTGGACATGACTGGATGCTGTGGAAGAGCAAGAGTCAGATGAAGGCTGCAGAGGTCTGCACAGCTGGTCTGCTGGTCTGAAAGTGAGATGCAGGTGAGTTGCTCCCCCTTTTTATAGGCAGTATAGGTGTCCCTTTGCATCCTCTAGGCATCCTCTAGGCATCCTCTAGACATCCTTAATATCCGAGATAGGTCCCCCCTGCGAACCTTTTTTCCATTTTAAATGCTTTGTTTCCGTGCTGCATCCGCTTGGCATCCGTTCTGCATCCGTTCCACGTCCGTTCCGCTTCCTCCCTGCGTCCGAGCGGATGTGAGTTGCGTGGATGCGGAACGGATGCCTAGCGGATATAGTGGATGCGTAATGGATGCGTAATGGATGCCTAGCGGATGCATAGTGGATGCAGAACGGAGGAATTGGATACATTTTCTATGCAAAATTTTGAGCAGATCAAAACTTTCTGAGTGGATGAAACGTCCATAAACTGATGCTGGACGGATAGAGAAGAAACAAAACGGAGGCAGTGAGTACAGAACGGATACATTGCGTTTACCAACGGATGGCAAGCTTTTTTGTCCGTTTTACATCCTCTTTGCGTCCGTTGGTGCAGTGTGACAGGGGCTTTAGGAAGAGAATTGAAAATAGTTATTGATGCAACAATGCAACGATTTTCTTTAGAACAATCCTATATAAGATCACGATGTGACCACGCTTGAAGACTAAGTTTAGTTTTGGCCATGACAATTTTAAAAGGATATTATCATAATGGGAAAAGGCACAGCAGGAGATTTGGGATGGGAGCATACCTTTCATAAAGAAAGATAACAGCAGTGAGGACATTCTAGCCTGAAATAGGAGAGTAACAAGAAATGTGACGAAGGTAAATAAGATAATTTATAGCCTAAGTAATTTTTTCTCAGGTCTCAATACTTTTTCACACATAACATAGTTAAATTGAGGAAACTGCTGCTAGCAGTTGTAACAGATCTTAAATGGGGACTAGAGAGGTTTATGGGAGGATCATGCTTCCATGGCTACTAATATTGATAGCTGTTTACTGCCTCTTAAGCACGCTCAGTATGCCTCAAATGCTGGTTGCTGGGATCCAACAGTGAAAAGGGACTATCACCCTTCGGTTCAGGCTTATGAGCTTCCCAAGCTTGACCATTGTGTAACACAGGTCGTCCTTGACTCAGTACCACAACTGAGCCCAACATTTCTGTGGTTGAGTGAGACCGTTGTTAAGTGGGTTTTGCCCCATTTTCCAACCTTTCTTGCCACAGATGTTAAGCAAATCTCTGTATTTGTTTCGTTGCAGTTGTAAAGTGAATCTGGTTTTCCCACTGATTTTGCTTGTCAGAAGATTGCAAAAAGGTAACAGATAATCAGAGTTGGAAGGGACCTTATAGGTCATCTAGTCCAACCCTCCCGCCCAAGCTACACCATTTCTGACAAATGGCAGTCCAATCTCTTCCTGAAAGTCTCAAGTGATGGTGCTCCCACAACTTCTGAGGGCAACTTCTATTCCACTGGTTGATTGTTCTCACTGTCAGAAAGTTTCTCCTTATTTCCAGGTTAAATCTCTCCTTGTTCAGTTTACATCCATTATTCCTTGTCTGGCCTACAGGCGCTTTAGAAAATAGCTTGACCCCTTCCTCCTCCCTGTGGCAGACCCTCAAATATTGGAAGATCTCTGTCAGTCAGGTTACTTTGCCAAGTGATTTCATTGTTTGTGTTCATCGACAGCAGTGACTTTGCAGCTTTAAAGTCAGGTGAGAATACTGGCCTTTTCTCTTCTGAAATAAAAACAAATAGAAATTAGCCAGTAATTCTATACTTGCTTACTTTGGAGAAAACTGCATTGACTTCAACTGGTTCCCTTATGAATAGACAGAAGCAGCTGTTAGGTACAAAGTACTCCTTGTATAATGCCTAGTTTCCCCCCCCCAGAAATTCTAGAATATCAGATGCAAAATTAAGAGCATGCCAAATGAATTCTAAGTAGGACAACTGAACTCAATTCACACAGCAGGTTCTGGGATATCATGAAAGGGCAGCAAAGTATTAATCACTGTATTCACTCTTAATTGCATTAAAAAAACTTATGCTGTTGAAGTTCATAAAGCCATTATCAGCAATAATTTTACAGTGAGATTATTTCATTGTGTTCAATGGAGCATAAAGAAGATTTTAAAAAAACCCCAAATACAGTACACTCAAATTTCATGTTAAAATCCACCCACATAGCCATATTTTGGTGGAAATTCAACTTTGTGGAGTATGGAAATAAAGATACTGTGATAAATTGCATGTTTTGTCATCCTAGAACTGTTAAATGAGCTCTTTCTCTTTGCCTATAGGAAACCCAGGCCTGTACAGAGGAGCTGATACTTGTGGGGATTCCTGACTGCAATGTTATGTTTGGGGATGAAGGTTTCAATAGCAACCTGGCTGATGCTTCACTACAAAGTGTCTATGGCAAGAAATATAAACAAACAGCCTTTCCTCTATGTCAGCCAAAACTCAGAAATATCATATCAAAAATCGTATTACCATCCTTTGTCTCTCTGTCTCTCTGTCTCTCTCTCTATTCCTGGGTAGAGAATCAAGTGCCAATTTCAACTAGTTTTAGGTTTATCCCTCCTCCTTTTGAATAATGTTATGTTTGCTCTGAACAACCTTTGGACTTCTCCACCAGCCAAATACATTCCAAAACAGGCAACAAGTCAAAAAGAGATTACGTCCACATGCTTCGTCTGTGGATCATCCAGCAAGATGGCTTCTGTGGCTGTCAGTAAGGATAATTTAAGCACATGCCAACGAGAAAGGGTCAACATAAAACTTACAAGACATATAGTGTATTTTAATTTTTTTACTTCGGATGCCCCAGAAATACCTTACTGGGAAGCATATAATATAAACTGCTTTCCTTATTTTCTAGGCACATTTATAGAACAGCGGGGTTATTGTGGTTAGTTGAACATCTAATCCCTTTTAGTGTACAATTTAAAATCAATGTGAGTTCTTTCTTCCTTTGAAATGCATTTCAATGAGTTGTGTTTCTTTTGCTGAACTAGAGTGTAATAATGTAATAATATCAACATGGCGAATCCAAAAATGTGCTAGTACCCAAGTTGTAGTCTTTAATTCAATATAGGTTCCCTTCAATTGGAATATTAAGGATTGCAAATACCATGAAAGGACAGAAGAACTAAACATGTCTTCAGTAAAATTCCTAAATGGATTTATGAAATATTGCATGGACAATCTAAATTATTGGATGGACCATTTTTTACATCGTCCCATTTCACGTGAACGGATCTGAAGCTGGTGCTGCAGGAACTTGTCTGCATAATAATCATAAGCAATTCGATCTCCTCCTTATATAGGGTAGGACAGCCACTGACAATTGAACTATTTAAAAAACAGAAACTGCATTTATTTTTCTAGACCAGGGCTGTCAAACTAAAGGCCCGTAGGCTGGATCTGGCCCATGAGGTGCTTAGATCTGGACCACCAGGCCACCCTGAAAACAGCAAAGGACCAGCCCCTGGTGTCTCTGCCAGCAAAAATGGAGCTTGGGTGGGCTGTGTGCAACAGTCCAGGCTCCATTTTCGACCATGATGGTCTCCTGCAGCCCTTTGCCAGTGAAAATAGAGCTCGGGGAGGGCGCAAGAGCTGGCCACACTCCCTGGCCATGCCCCCAGATTAAACATAACCCTGATGCGGCCCTCAATGAAATCCAGTTTGACTTCCCTGTTCTACACCATTATTAACCTTTGAATGGTGAAGTATACTTCCCAAAAATCAGAAAAAAATTAAAGTTAACTTCATTTACATTCAATAAGAATTCAGTATAGTTATTATGTAATTAACATTATGCCTCTCTTGTCATTGAATTGTTTTTCTGTCTGATTAAAAATAACTGCTTGGTAACTTGAGGAAATTGTTCAGAGTGTGCCTGAAGCTTTTAATGGATAACTAAGCCTCTGGATTGTGATACCCTTGAAAATCCAGGCACGCCAGGATTTCAAAAAGTTCAGTATGCATATTGAAATTAGCATTGTCCCATCAGAACAAGCATTTTGTATGTTCAGTGATAATCTACCTGTGAACAAACATGCTTTATATAAGAACAGTTTGTATTTATGCATATGTTTGTGTGCACCTACACATATTTATGTATGTACATAGAAAAGAAACTGAGATGTGCACATCAAATAAATAGAAATCTATATTATTTGACCATTAATAAGATATAGTGAATTGCCCTGCAAAATAATCCTAAAACAAAATTAATTATATGAGTGCTGTGCTTCTAATCTGCAAGCTGTGAAAAAATTGGGAAAAAGGCAAAAGATTGTTTAAGTACAATTCACATCATATTTAACACGTCTTTTAACTCTTCCACAATGTAATGTTACACGTTATATTGCATAAGAAGAAATACTTTATGTTAGAATATATCCAGAATATAATTCTGTTATGTGCCAAGAAAAAAACACTAATTTTTCTGACAAGTGAACAACCTCTGTTTATTATGAAGAAGGAGAAGATGGCGGCAAAACATTCTGAAACCAAGATGCATAGGCAGATGGGAAAACTAGCATAGTTCTGCAAATACTGTATGCAAGTGTGAAGTTGATATGAGGACATGTAAAGTCTCCTACTTCTATGACAAAAGTGGAAATGAAGCAATGGAGCTGGTGTCATTTCTCCTCCAAAACATTCAAGTGTAAGGTATTAAAAAAATCTCTTCCATGGGCCTAAGGAAATCTTTAGAAGCCATTTTATATTTGGCAATTTAGATATTCTGATCCAAAGCTTTGTTAAGTTTAATAAACAAGGGAATGTGTCTGGGATTCTGATCATTCCAAATGTAATTCTCTTCCATAAAGATCATATTCTTTGAAGAGGATAAATTCTGTTAAAATTGGGGGGAGAGGAAGGTTCTTCATGGATAGAGTCTTCTCTCTTCTCACTAATCCTATATATTTACGTATTTTCAGGCGGCACAAATGTTTTAGTGGACGAGGATTCTCTGAAAGACACAAAGGAAAGAAATGGAATGGAAAATATGTCTGATTAATTCAGCACTGAAGAATCATACAGTAGGCAGGAAGCTGAAAGATAATTTGATCCAATGCCATACTCGGGTGGGATAAATTAGATCATGATCATCCAGCCCGTTTGAAGACCTCCATTGAAAGCCAAACTGACCATGCAGCCTGTTTCCTTGGCTAACAGCTCATACAATCAGGAAGGTTCTCCTGATGTCTATTTGTACCTACTTTTTGAAATCACTGGTTCAAGTCTTGATCACTGGAGTAAGAGAGAATATTTTTATTTCTTCTTCCATGTGACTTCATATAGTTGCTGCTATCATATCTCCAGGGGTGGGATTCTACCAGTTTGGGAGAACCAAATGTTACGTTTTCACCTGGTTTGTCGAAACGGTATTTCAATTGACCGGCTGGTCTTGCCCATTCTGCCCCTCTCCTCCCAGGAGTCTCCATGTAGCTTCAATGCAGATAAGTGCAGGGTCTGTGTGAAGGCTCTGGGAGGGGGAAAATCACGCCTTCCGGAAGTCTGGAAACGGTCCTGTTTCCGGCTTCCGGAGGACCTCCAGAGCATGGGGTAGGCTGTTTTCACCCTCCCAGAGGCCAGAGGGAGGCCTCTGGATCCTTGGGAAAGTGAAAAACGGCCCTCCCAGAAGTACTGGAAGCCAGAAATGGGCCTGTTTCCGGCTTCTAGAGGTCCTCCAGAGCCCAAGGGAGGCTGTTTTTGCCCTACCAGAGGCTTGGGGGAGGCCTCCAGACTCTTGGGAAGGTGAAAATAGCCCTCTCGGAAGTTCCTGTAGGCCACACCGACTATGGACACGCCCACCCGGCAACCAGGCAGCAAACTAGTTGCTGGGATTTTTGAATCCCATCCCTGCATATCTCCCTTCAGTTGTCTTGTAATTAACACCTGATTTCCAACATTTTGAAGCTCCCCTTTGCTCCAGTTTTCAGTGTTCTTTTTCAACTGTAATGCCCAGAACTAGACATAGCACCCCAAATAAAATCTGAAGAGTGCAATATAGAATGGAATATAAATTCCCATTATCTCTTTGCTCCTATTAATGCATCCCTAAGACACAGTTCACTTTTTACAGTTATATCATACTCCTGGCTCATATTTAATTTGTGACCAATGGCAGTATCCAAATCCCTTTCCCATGTACTACTGCCTTTCTATCCTGGTGCCTTTCTTGTTTTCTACCAAATGAAGAATGCTACATTTCTCCCTTTTGAATTTTACCAGCTATTTTTGCCTCCTACCTTGTGTCCTCTCAAAACTTAGGAAGTATCCAAGTTGTTGATAAACGCTTCCTAGATAACAGGTATGGTAAAATCCAGAGTCTATGATGAAAATATCATATCATGTGATAAATGTTGACCAAAATGAGACACACTGATCTCAGCTGCCAACACTATCTTTAAAAAATGCTTCTGTAGCACAAATGAGTAGTATTTGACTTTACCATACATTTCAAATTTTATTATTTCTGTGCTAGTATTAAATAAATGATATCATTTAATACAATCTTCTCTTATTGATCATATCTAGTCTGGCTTTCAGACGTTAGAAACCCAAGTCAGTATTTCAAAAATATCAGTTTGGAAGGATAGCCATTTATTTATGATGCCATCTAAACCAATAATTATTAGAACTTCAAGAGAATCTTGAGTTTCCACTTACAAGAAAAAGTGATTTTGAAGTTACAAACACACCAAATAAAATACATTAAGCCCCTGTCACACTGCAGCAACGGATGGAAAGAGGATGTAAAACGGAGAGAAACACTTACCATCCGTTGGTTAATGCGATGCTTCCGTTCTGTACTCGCTGCCTCCGTTTTGCTTCCTCTCTATCCGTCCAGCATCCGTCTATTGACATTTCATCCACTCAAAAGTTTTGAGCTGCTCAAAACTTTTGAGCAGAAAATGTATCAAACGCATCCGTTCTGCATCTGCTAGGCATCTGCTAGGCATCCGTTCTGCATCCGTTACGCATCCGCTATATCTGCTAGGCATCCGCTGCACATCCGCGCAACTCAAATCCGCTCCAGCGGTAAACAGACGCAGGGAGGAAGCGGAACGGACGCGGAATGGACGCGCAGCGTTAGTAGCACGGACGGAGAAAGGATGAAAGCGGATGCAGCACGCAAAGAAAGCATTTAAAACGGAAAAAACGTTCGCAGAGGGGACCTATCTCGGATATTAAGGATGTCTAGAGGATGCCTAGAGGATGCAAAAGGATGCTTCCGTTCTGCATCCGCTTTTCATACGCTCTGCGTCCTCCCCCCATCCGTTCCTTTCCGTGTTATCCGCTCTGGTTATGCAAATTTTTTCCCCTTTTGAGAGCGGATAACAACGGATGGAACATTTTTCTCATCTGCTGTGTCCTTTTTACAAATGTTTTGCATCCATTGGGCAGTGTGACAGGGCCTTACAATCATAGTTTATTGTTCTTTGCCATTGATTTTGTATTAAACATTTCTTTTTCTGCAACTGTAGTTCTATAATAGACTTCCTACCTATAATTTCTCTTAGACTCCATTTGGATAATACTATATATCCCAAGATCAAGTTCTCCCCTCTATTGCTATAATAAGCCTTTATTCACCTAATCCTTATATATTCACAAAAGGACATATTGTTATAACATAATAGTAACAAATTATTTGAAATCTTCAAACACAAATACATTTTTCTTTTGTTTTCATAGATTAAACAGCTAGCCTAATTCCAAGTGAATAGTATTCATTTACCTAATATTTGCTGGATTTCTGGCCATTCTTTCTGAGTCTCCAAGAAAAATTTCAGTTTAGTGCAGAGAGGAACATAATCCATATAATCTATCAAAATGCGGACAATGGGTCCAACTAAATGTTTCATCCAAGGAAGTGTAATAAAATCACAGAACTGAAAGGAAATATGATCAGTGTTATACTAAATTATTTTCTAAAATGTATTATTATAATATTGTGTAGAATTCACGAATAGGTCACATCATAAAACAAGATGCATTAATCCAAACATTTCTTTAAACCCACCTTGAAAGGATTGAAAGCTGAGTCAGCTCTGAACCTGGTGAGATTTGAACTGCCAAATTATAGGCAGCCGGAATTCTTAAAATATTATAATGCCATTTCATAGTTTTTGCAATTCTCTATATCTCTTTGGGAAGAAATTGGAAAGCTATATTCTGAGTTGAAATACTTGAACTTTACTTGCATATCTAATGACTTATAAAACATTAAACATTAAGCTTGCTAACAAAATAGATCACAGACCTCTTCTTTATCTGTATAATACAGTAGAAGTTCATATGATTCCTTGTGTTTAAATAGATAGCCTAAAAGTACCTAAATAATGAAATGAATAAATTTGATAGCCAAGATGTAGACTTGCAACAGTTTTGCAGACAATTTAAGTGTCCTCTTAATCAGATAATATAAGTTTTCCATTGGATTAATTTGTTTTCCTTTTCATTCCACATAGCACTAGGCATATTGCTTTATCCATAGTTCTTCTCTTGGCTCTATTCTTTTGAAGAAGGGTACATATAACAGAGCAATTTAATGCCTGCATCTCAAAGCATGCTTATCAGTAGCAGAGACAAGGACACAAACATATGTCTGTATTTTCTTTTTACAACAGCTTCTATCCTCACTCTACACTTGGCCTTTGTCATTATACCTAAAAATAGAAGAAGGAATGAGCATTATTCATACAGATCTTAGTCACAATTTTTTTTGAGGGAAGAGATACAATCAAAGTGAAATATCTGAGAGTTTAAACCCAATAATAGCCAACCCAACACACTCTGCTTAACAAATGTTGATTAATAATAATATTGAATAGGATAAAAAAAAATATCCTTACAGGGTTATCTTCAATTACACAAGATGTCCAGCCTGGTAATATCTCTTCCTCTGTTGTTGGCCACAAAAAAGAATTTCCAAAGATACTGCCATGCATGCAATCAAAACAGAGATCCACGTTGTACCCATGATTAAGCAGCAACCTTAGCATTACTTCATCATTCAAGGTATATTGAATGGCACTGGGAAAATGAGTGTCATTCACAAGGTTAAAATAACAGTTGACATTTGCTCCATAAGAAAGAAGCAACCGTACTATTTCATGGTTGTTTGCTCTCACGGCCACAAGAAGGCAATTGAGAGGATCTTTATTGGGGTCTGCGCCAGCTTGCAATAATATTTCGGTGGAGAGAATGTCATTGTTGGAAACTGCAAAATAAAGGGCCGTTTTCCTTTCATCATCATAACTTTGTGAAATGTGTTCTGCCAAAAGAACATTGACATCAAACCCATTTTCAATTAGGAGTTCCAGGCACTGTGGATTTTGGCCCTCTGCTGCTGAATGGATGGGACTCAGCCCACTTTTCCGGATTGCACTTTTGGATGTCGCTGGAATAAGGAATTTCAAGGCCCTGCAAAAATAGGGAAGATGAATTTAATGTGGTGACTAAAATGCAGATAATAGACAAGTTTCAAAGATAAAGCTTATCTCTTAACAGTATCATTAAGATAGCAGATGTGTACTATTGTGTTCAGAAGATTCAGGTTCAGTTGCTGATGCCTGTAGATTATTAGACAATCTGAGGACTAGGACATTATATAGATAGCTAGATTCCCAATGAAATTAGACAGTATTAAATGGCAGTATTTAGACTAATTCTATGATGGCGAAACTATGGCACATGTGCCATAGGTGGCATGCAGAGCCATTTGTGCGGGCATGCAAGCCTCAACCAACTTACCTGCACTGTGCATGTGCCCATCTCCCAGCTGATTTTTTGGCCCATTTGAGGCCTTTTTCGGCCTCCCTGAAGCTCGAGGGAAGCCTCTGCAGTCTCAGGAAGCTGAAAAACGGCCCTTCTGGAAATATTGGAAGTGATGAAATGGGCCCATTTTTCGGCCTCCTGAAGCTCCAGAGGCTTCCCTTAAGCCTCTGGGAGAGCAAAAACGGCCTCAAACAAGCCAAAAATCAACTGGGAGGCGCACACATGCGCAGTGCAGGTAATGGGGTGGAGGTGTTGTGTGCACATGCATGGGGGGGGGGCGCATTGCATTGTGAGTGCTGGCACACACATGCCCTTTCAGCACACCACAACCAAAAGGTTCACCATCACTGGCCTAATTGGTGAGCTACCTACTATGGAGGCTATAGGCAAATCTACCTGTCTCCCATACAACAATTTTACATGTTCCTGCTGAAATACAGAGGTTATTGCTGCTTTACCCATTATACTACTCATGAGGACTGGCACTCATAAATCTGATTATCAAAAAGGATAGTTCTCTTTGTAATCAATAAATTACAATTTAATGTGTTTTATTAGTATTTTCTGCATTTTTAATTCTGTGGTTGTGCTTTAATGGTCCATGACTGTAAATAAATATGCTTCCTTTTTCTTGTGTTGATGTGATGTTTCTGTGATGAAAAATAGCTCTATTTTGTAAAGTACCAGTTTCCCCATAACAACCTACTGGACTTGAAAGATGTATTTTGATGACTGTACCAATTTAGTGACAGACATCTGTGAATCAAAACAACCTCACTCTTAGCCTATAACTTGAAAGAAAGTATCTTCACTCTCAATGACTATTAAGTACAATAGTCAGGGGCTATGCAACTTAGACACCTCAAACTTTTCCAGATTTAGATAGCATTATCATGAGGAGTGGGATTCAAATTTCTTAACTGATTCTGTAGGTGTGGCCTAATTTGTGAGTGTGGTTTGATCATGTGACTGGCTGAGCGTGGCTTGCTGACAGCATGGCTTGATGGTCATATGACTGGCTAGGTGTGGCTTGTATGTAAAAATTATAAATATTTATGTAAATAATGAATTTTTTATTTAAAAAGAGCAACCTTTACACAAAATCAGGCAAAGCAGGCAGGCAGATTGAGTTGCTCACAATCACTTAGAAATCTATGATTCTGCAATCTGCTACCTGAGTCTGTCACATAAAATTTGCTGGCAAGCAAACTCACAAAATAAATTCACAACACATCATATATGTAAATATTGAATTTTTTTCTATAAAAAAGGAGCAACTTTTACCCAAAATCAGACAAAGCAGGCAGGCAGATTGAATTGCTTACAGAATCACAGATTCACTTAGAGATCTATCTATCTGCAATCTGCTAGCTGAGTCTGGACTGAAAAATAGAAGCTTCAGTCCTAAGGAAGATTCAGCTCTGCTTTTAGATTAACTAGAAAGCAAGAGATCCAATGATTTCCTGCTTTCTAGCTAATCTAAATCTCCTGGTACAGCAGAACAGCTGATGGTCGGGGGAAAAAAGGAAAAGCAACTTACTAAATGCAGGCAAGTTTGATGGCGCACATATGCCAGGTAAGGAGTGAGTGGGTGGGGAGGGGAGGGGCCAGCCAGTGGCACGATTTTCCAGTTCTCCAAACTGGGCAGAATCGTAACAACTGGTTCTATAGAACCGGAGCGACCAGGTAGAATCCCACCCCTGATTATCACTATTGCTTAACATTAAGAATTTGCCCTTGAGACTCATGCATCCAAGATAATGGAATCACTTGTAAGAAAGAGATCTAGGAATAAAGTTTTGTTTATTAAATCTCTTTTCATTTCTAAACGTTCATTGTCATGAAAGAGCTCAAAAGTAGGAACTTAATTTTATCACCTAACTTTTGAACATGATTTTTCCCCTTATAAATAAATCTGGGAAAATGTTTGATTAGCATTTTAGAAAGCAAGTCTGAACCATTTGTTACCCATCCTTGAATGATGATGAAACCCAACTTTGGAGGTTTCTGATATCAAAACTAGAGAGATATCCAATTCATCTCAGGAGACAGCAAAACTGTCCTCCTTGTTTTAAAGAAGGAATTAATTTAAACCAGTATTTCTAGATTGAAAACCTAGTGGAAAAAAGTATGAACCTTGTGAAATGTAGCTGTTCCTAACATACATTTCCTCCTAACTGTTTCTTAATCTTTCCATCTTCACTGTTCTTCATGTCAGAAAGAACCAAATAAACAATAACTGATGGGGAGAGTAGTCAATCTTTTCAGCATTAAATTTTCTTTCCCATTAGATCATTTGTCGTGAATAATAAAGACCCTAAGCTACCATGCCTAGGGCATATAATTCTGTCTGATAATTAAATTAACACTGACCTAAACCTAAAATTAAAGAAGAATGAATGATAGCAAACAAAATAGATCCTTGTATTTTTAAGACAGTTTTCATAAAGTTAATATGCTTTTAACACTAGAACCACTGCAGATGGCCTGTAAATATTGTAGAAAACAATTAGTCATCATTAAGATGCAAGATCATCTAAGATGCAGCTTGAGAGAAGCAGAATCGGTGAAATTTGTCTTGGTTCAATTTTGGGGGTATACAAGAATATGCATGTTTGTTTAGATTTACCCAAATTTATGGACATCTTGTGGGAGAGCAATGGAAAGAAATGAGAAAGCACATATTTACGTAAGGAATAGAGCTTACATTGCAATATTACAATGCAAGTTTCATCATTCTGAAGAGGCCTTTGGATCCAGAAGATATTGAGATTCCGATAGATTTCTCCCTCTTGTTTTTATTTAAGACAGCTTTCAAAGAGAAAGGGAGTGAAGAAATTGCTTAAACCTACCCCTTTCAGCATCTGTCAATTCAAAATTGAGTAACCCTAATCCTATTATTTCACATTCTTTAGGAGAAAAAATTGCAACAATCTATAATTTTTCCTTTTTGGAGCTAAGTTATCAGTAGCAAGGTACTTAGGGAGAGATTAAAAACCTTATTCTTTGAATCCAAGTATGGTTTAGCTTGTGCTTCCAGCATCTTGAAATCACTTACAGTTCAGAACAAAAGACTGTAGCATGTAATATCATACCTTAACTTGCCCAGAGATCCCAACTAATAAATTGGAATGTTTGCATCAGTTTTAATTAATTTGATTGTGTGACCAACTGTACAGTTACAAGCTGTATAAAACTAATCAGATAAATAAATTCTAAAACAAATTAAGAAGGCTGCAATTATAGGAAGGGTTAAGTCAGGGATCTCCAAACTTGGAAACTTTGAGACTTGTGGACTTCAACTTCCAGAATTCCCCAGCCAGGAATCAGGCAAAACTTTACTGTAAGGGACGGATTTAAGAATGACCATTAGTTACTGAAAGATGCAAGCATGCATGAAATTTCTGACTATCTAAAGCAAGGGTGTCAAACTGATGGCCCATGGGCAGAATGTGTCCCATGCTGGCCCTGCCCCTGCCCGGTTTAGCCAAGGGGGAAAAAGTCCCAATACGTCACGTGATGTTACCCTGATGATGTGAGTTTGACACCCCTGATCTAAAGGCAGCGTACTCTACTGTTCAGCCCTGAAATACACAATCCTATTTATTTCTTTTTTAAAAAAAAAACATAGTAGGATTCAGTGGAATGTATTCTTAGGAAAGTTTGTCTGATTAATGCAGTCTCAGTTTGAAGGCACCTTCAGGAAAGTGCCTTCTTTTTAATTTTTTTGCATATGCTATCTTATAACCCTTATGCTTATCATTTATAATGTAAATAAATAACAAAACCATTATGTAAAGTTGTTGGACGAAGAGATATAAAAAAACCACACTCACAGATAGTGTCCTTCATATGCTGCTCTATGTATTGGAAGATGTCCTGCCTTATTAGGCAAATTGCCACTTCCTCCATATTCCAACAGCAAAGCAATGCAATCAGGATTGCCACCACCAGCTGCTTCAAAGAGTATTGATGATCCATCATCAGCTGTTATGTTAATATCACCACCTAGTGGTATGAGAGAAAGTAGATTTATGTGTCAATATTTATTTATTCATCACAATTTTGGAAATCTGTGTACAGTATCATCGTGCGCTAATCAACTGCTTATTATCCAAGTTGCAGTCTATCCAAGCATTTTTCCTTTGGTTTCCCTGTTCTGAAATATTTTATGAATTGCTACAGCCTTACAGAGAAAGGGAAGTGTCTACTCATTGAATCTGCTCGCAGTAACAAGGCAGTATGAAGAGTAACTACTAGTTACTAGTAAATCTACACCACAACCCTACGTATTAAATTCAATGGCTTTGTGATAGTTAATGTAGATGTGGGAAATGTACACATTTCCAAATATATACCTTTCCACATGTTATTAAATTATCATTTCCACCCAGTCAATGGGGGAGAAATATGGGAATAATATTTCAGGAAATAATCCCTTTCCCTACTCTTTCTGGTCTATCCACAGTTTGATGTTCCTAACTACACTGTTCTTATTGTGACCTTGATAGATGTTTAAAACAAACAAACTTTAGTAGGCCTTGCCTGTGTCATCATAAAAGCCATATAATCTGTTAGTGACTTCTTTAATGTCCATTGCAGCTTTCCAAAAAGTAGAAAATAAATGGATTTAAGTAAATCTGAATTGGGCAGTTATCATGTATTTTCAATTGTAAACTGAAATTAAGAAAGATGTTCATAAACCGTTTGAAGGCAGTGAGGAACTATTCAAATTGTTACAGACAAAGGTCGTATCTCTTGCAGTACAAAAATTGTTGTTAACACACCTTTATGAATTAAATACTCCAATACATCACAGTGTCCATATTCAGCAGCCACACCTAAAGGTGTTACTCCATATCCATCTTTCTGTCGTATATTTCCACCATTCTTCACAAGAAGGGCAACAATATCACTGCAGCCCCATTTTGCAGCTTCATGCATTGCTGACCATCGTTTAACACATGGTTGGTTGATGACACAGTTGTATTCAATCAGAATGGAAACCATTTCATGTGATTTCTGTCTTACAGCTTAAGAGTTAAGACAAAGAAAAGAGGGGAAAATGTTTAGATGCCATATATTTCAAAATAACCCACTGCAATTTCTGTAGAAAAATATTGTGTTTGCAATGAATAAAAATATATGATGACTTTAGCTTAGTTTGTAATGTAGTTCTAATTCAACCTGTTATTCATATTTACATTTGCATTTGATTTTGATAATAATTAAAAATATTTTAGAATTAAGGATATTTCCTTTGCTTTACTTGCTGAAGAATGTACAACAAACATTCAATTTAACAGACCATTGAGGGTAGGGGTTCCGCTATTCTCTACTGGCTATTCATTTGCAAAGGATGGCATCTATGCTGATGTCATAATATTTCAAAATTTGCTGAATCAAAATTTCATTGTAATTACAAATAAAAAAGAGGGAGTAGAAGCATTCAGAAATTGGTGGCAAGCCAATAAAAGAAATACATTATTTCCTATTGTCATCATTCTTGAAACCCAGAAACTAAAGGAAACCCAATGCATGCGACAAATACTTTTTAAAAATTCTTACAGTGCATAAATTCTGTAAAAAATACAGGGACCAAGAATAATCTGAAAGTGAAAGAAAATGAAACATAACTGAGCAACTGATAATAAACTCAGGTACATTTCTATCAATTCAAGTGAAAATCATCTCAAATGTAGTTCCCCTTCTTTGACTTCTCTTAGCACCTCTTCCTCATTTGCTGAAGGCTTCCTCTGGAGCTATGCTATCAACACAAAGGGAAAATTAGGTCGCTGCTCAAGAGAGCATACCAGAAGCACAAAAATGACATGAAAGTTGGTGTACCCCTTCTGGCTATCAATGGAGGGAGGGGGGAAAAGCTCATTTATAAAGAGATCGAAGGAAGTGGTATATTAAAGAACTTACCATATGACATGAAATCAACTTGCATGTGTAAGCAAAGTTATAAAGGCAGGCTATGTATGGTACAGCTTAAAGTGCTAAACACCAGTAACTTATACAATTAAAGGTTTTCATAATCAATTTCCATATTCTACAATGTTCAGCCTCTGATCCTACAAGCTCTAGAAACAAGCTAAAATCCCTTAAGTCATTTGCAAAATAATTACCAATCAGAAGAGGCGTTTCTCCTTTTCTGTTCGTTGTATTTGGCCAAACTCCCTTTGCCAACAAGGTCCTGACATGTTCCAGGTGCCCAGATTTGGCTGCCAAAGTTAATGGTGTCTCTCCATCAGATGTCTTATATTCCCACATACTTTTATAAGATGCTAGGTTGAATTAAACATAAATTAAGTTTTCAATGCTGCAATTGTTACATACATATCCTTGCTTTAGGAATTATTAATACTAGATCATGCTCAATCAAAATCTTATAACATTTGCACTGGTTAGATGCTTTTGCCACAGTCTAAACTAGCTAAATATAAATTAGTTAGTAACACTTAATGAACCTTCATCACTGAAAGTACATACCGGTAGATGTATCTGTGAACACACCTGAAGTGGAGCTCAAATTTAAATAAGCTTATTGGTGCACTTTCTGGAAACAACCTTGAATTCATTCAGCATTTTAGGTGAATGCTGACTGGACACAACTCTGTCTTCTTCAAACGTATTGATTGTAGCTTCAAAGTCTGGGCCAACTTACCATCCAAGATTACTTCAAGTATTTGCTGAATTGGCTGAAAAGCAGCTTCATGTAAAGGAAACCAGCCCCTCTCATCAGCCTCATCCAGAGCGTATTTGCACTTTACATAGTTTTGAAGATCAAAGACTAGTCCTAAAAGAAATAACCTAAGGTGAAATGAAGCAAGCATTCAGGACAGGCTACTGTTATCTTTAAAAAGGCAAGAAAGGCTTGTAGTAAAGATTAACACATTTTGTAAAAGCACAAGCTTTTATTGATAAAATGTATGTGAGATTTTGCTTTTCTCAGGGAAGAGAGATACACAGCCATGAATATATATGGGCAAAGAGTTGATCCGTTGGGCTAGATAGCAAAGAAATGAAAAAAAAAAATACAGTATGACAATTCACGATGAAAACTGTAAACAAAACAGGCCCGTGCCTTTTCAAACAATAATACAATTAATTTAATAATGTATTCTGGCAAATGTACCTTCTCTTATGGCAGTTACAAGTTTCTTGTTCTGATCACTGACAGGTACAAACCTATAGAAAAAAAACAAAGCATTTATAGAATCTCACATTTTGGGTGCTATTGCTGTAATTTCACCAAACACCTATTTTCCTGCTTCTGCAATAATTGTTTCCTTCAGGTCACTCAAATCCTGGTGACTTCATGAACACATCCACATAGTTTCTTCAGCGACAATCTAGCATTTTCTTCCAGTCCATCTTACCACCTTGGAATATTAAGGTGGTCTGCCAGTCAAACGCTAATCAGCCTTGCTTAACTTTTCAAAACCAGTCAAATCAGATGCTATTACTCAGTTGTGTGATATTGTTTTCAAAGTGAACTGAAAAAAAAACCTGCATAAGTACTTTTAGTTAGGAGTGAATTTAATTGGAAGGATTACAATTTTTTTTCACAGTCAGATTCACTATTTCTCCACTTTTTTCTTATATCTCATGTCTCTACAAATCAAATAAAATTACTCACCTAAAGCCCATGTCACACCGCCCAACGGATGCAAAAAGGACACAGCGGACGAGCAAAATGTTCCATCCATTGTTATCCGCTCTCAAAAGGGGCAAAAATTTGCATAACCGGAGCGGATAACATGGACGCGGGGAGGACGCAGGGTGAATGCAAAGCGGATGCAGAACAGAAGCCCAGCGGATGGAAGGGGATGGGAGCGGATGGCGCATCCGCTAGGCTTCCGGGGGACCTCAGCAAAGCAGACGCGGAACAGATACAGCGGATGCACAGCGGATGCACAGTGGATGAAGCGGATGCACAGCGGAAGCCTAATGGATGCCTGGCGTTAATTGCGCATGCGGGGAGGATGCATTGCGTCAGCCCCACGGATATAACGGAAGCAGCTTGGAAGCAGGTCACCATTCAGAGGAAAGACCTGCTGCCGGACGGATTGGCTGCCTTGCCTGCCCTGCCTGCATGTCTGCCTGCCAGCCTTGCTGCCAGCCTTGCTGCCAGCCTCCCTGACAGCCTTGCTGCCAGCCTCCCTGCAAGCCTTGGTGCCAGCCTGCCTGCAAGCCTTGCTGCCAGCCAGTCTGCCTGTCAGCCTTGCTGCCTGCCTTCCTGCCAGCCTTGGTTCATGTCTGCCTGCCAGCCTTGGTGCCTGCCTGCCTGCCAGCCTTGCTGCCTGCCTCCCTGCCAGCCTTGGTGCCTGCCTGCCTGCCAGCCTGCCTGTCAGCCTTGGTGCCTGCCTGTCTGCCAGCCTGCCTGCCTGCCTGCCAGCCTTGCTGTCTGCCTGCCTGCGAGCCTTGGTGTCTGCCTGCCTGCCAGCCTTCCTGCCAGCCTTGGTGCCTGCCTCCCTGCAAGCCTTTCTGCCAGCCTTGGCTCCTGACAGCCTCCCTGCCAGCCAGCAACCCCACAACCATGCGGAAGCACAGCAAGCCTCAGCCATCTGCTGCCAGCCCTGGCAAGAGGGACAGGGCTACCATCCCGCCCCCTGGCCCTCACTCTGGTTCTCCTGGAGCTTCTGCAGCACGGGCTCATTCTTCTGGGGCTGGCGCTTCTGCTGCTTCTGCTTCTGGAGGAGCTGATGACAAGCACTCCAGCACAGGCCACCTCCACAGCACCTGGACCCTTTACCCTTGAGACTGAGCGACCAAGAGGAGTGCCAGAGACTCATTTTTATTTTATAGCTTGTTGTTAATAAAGTCTATTTATGATTCACACACTTGCTTCATTTCTTTTTTTTTAATAAAGTCTTGGTGGAAACTTTTAGAAATGGTTTAAGCCTTTGCATGCTTGTGGGATGGGTTAAGATAGCAGAGGGGTGGGCAGGGATACCTTTGGGATGGGTAATAGCTGTGGGATAGATAAACCTCCAGTGCAAGCATAGTGGGACTGTATGGTCCACCCTCCCATGTGCCACACCTATGGCCCTTTATTATCAATAATAATGTAATAATCATCCACACATGTCAACATAAACACAACTCTTTATTAAACGCCCTGTTCATTGTAGGCCCACCCAACATACATAGCCCAATCTCATCCGTGTGATGAGACAGGCTGAAGGAAGCATCCATTAAGCATCTACCATCCTGTCTTGACACTCCTCCAGCTGGGGAGTTGCACCAGCGTCTCAGAAGGTTGCGCTGCTTCTTCCCTTCACGTGAGGCTCTGTTGGGGCCTTGCACATCCTGAGTGTCTATCAGGTTTCGCCCTTGCCTCGATTCCCCAGGCTCCATGTCCCCATTGCCTTGCTGACGGTCCACAAGCCTGTCCTGTAACACTGGGTAGTGGGTGCGCATGAGATTGTGCAGGATGCAGCAAGCTTCCATGATCCTCCTCATGGTCTCTGGGCTATGCTGCATGGTGTTGAGAAGTACCTGGAACCTGTTGGCCAGGATGCCAAAGGTGTTCTCCACCACCCGCCTTGCCCTGGACAGCCTGTAGTTGAAGATCCTCTCTTTACGGGTGAGGCGTCTGGAGGTGTAGGGCTTCATGAGGTAGGTTGTGAGGGAGAAGGCGTCATCACCAATGATGAAGTAGGGCACATCTTGCGTGTCGTTGGGCAGCGGGTCTGGATCTGGGAAGCCCATCATGAGGTTGCCTTCCAGCCCCTCCTTGAGGTCACTGGTGTTGTATACCTGGGCATCTGAAAATGAGCCGTTGCCTGAAGCATCGATGTACATGAACTTGTAGTCAGCATCGACCATGGCGAAGAGGATGATGCTGAAGAAGCCCTTGGAGTTGAAATAAGTGGAGCCTGAGTTGGTTGGAGATTTGCAGGCCACGTGCTTGCCATCTATGGCTCCAACGGTGTGGGGGAAGTTCCACCTCTGATACCACTGCTCTGCAACTTTCTTCCAGCCTTCTTCAGTGGAAGGGTACTGGAAGAGCTCCTCCTTGTATTCTTCGATGATGGCCTGCACCACTTCTCTGACCACAATGCTGATGGTGTTGGATGGCACCCTCCAGCCCTACTGCATGCTCCTGTAGGTGGTCCCGGAGGCCAGGTGGCGCAGAGTGAGTGCCACCTTGAGCCCAGGTTCCAGGCTGGGGCGGAAGCTGGTGCTCTGCTTGGTCAACCTGGGTGTCAGGCGCTGCACAACTTTGTCAAACATGGCTGGAGGCATCCTCATGAAGTTCTGGAACGCCCGAGTGTCTTCGTTCCTGAGTTCCACCATCAGCTTGTTGTACAGTCCGTCCTCTGCTCTTCTGGCGAACCATCTTCGGACCCAGACTCTTTTTGGCTGCCTCTTTTTCTTCTCACAGTAGAGTTCACAGAGCCTGCAGATGGCTTCGCACTGTTGCAGAACGATGGTGGCTGCCGAAAGGACTTTGTTACAATCCATGATGGACATGACTGGATGCTGTGGAAGAGGAAGAGTCAGATGAAGGCTGCAGAGGTCTGCACAGCTGGGCTGCTGTTCTGAAAGTGAGATGCAGATGAGTTGCTCCCCCTTTTTATAGGAAATATAGGTTTTCCGCTAGGCATCCTCTAGGGATCCTCTAGGCATCCTCTAGACATCCTTAATATCCGAGATAGGTCCCCTCTGCGAACGTTTTTTCCGTTTTAAATGCTCTGTTTCCGTGCTGCATCCGTTCTGCATCCGTTCTGCATCCGTTCTGCATCTGTTCTGCTTCCTCCCTGCGTCCGGGCGGATGCGAGTTGCGCGGATGCGTAGCGGATGCATAGCGGATATAGCGGATGCGTAACGGATGTGTAACGGATGCGTAGCGGATGCGTAGGGGATGCGTAGCGGATGCAGAACGGACGAACTGGATACATTTTCCGCGCAAAAGTTTTGGGCAGCCCAAAACTTTTGGAGTGGATGAAACGTCCATAAACAGATGCTGGACGGATAGAGAGGAAGCCAAACGGAGGCAGTGAGTACATCGTATTTTCCAACGGATGGCAAGCTTTTTTGTCCATTTTACATCCTCTTTGCATCCGTTGGTTTGGTGTGACATGGGCTTAAGGTCAGTTGTTCTGTCCTGGGAATAGAAGTACTCGAGACCGGTGTTCATCAAACAGCTCTTTATTATAAACCAACTCAGTGACTTTGTAACAGAACACTGCTGGAGCCGCAGCACCCCTTTTTGTAGCGGCTGCTTGCGGCTTGCGGCCAATGACAGCTCTTTAAGATTTCCTGCCATCAGGCGGGCCAATTGTAACGGTACTTTATTTACCAATCCTATTGTGGCCTGCTCGGCCAATCAGATTAAAATATTTGGAGTATTCCAATTCTTATACACAACATTTGTCCAACTTGAAGACAATGAAGTGTAAATATAAATGCTCACTGCTTTCAGAAACCTGTTTTTTTTAAATCAATGTTGAATAAGGAAACTGGCTCAAAAAGAATAATTAACACAATAATTAACACAATGCTCCTTTATTATTTATTAAAATATGTATTTTAAATTGATTAATATCACTGTAAGTCATCAAAATAGTATAAGTAATAAACATATCTACAAGTTACCACAACTTAAACTCCTGAAAAATGAGTGAATATCCTAATTATGTTCTCAACATTGGCTTCAGAGCACTTTAAAGCAAAAGTGAAGCACCATATATGAAAAGGATAAGATACTTAGAGAGTAAATCAGACAAGCACCTTATAAATCAGAGAAATTCAAAACAGGGTTTGGCCTACCACATCACTTAATTACCTTGTCTCATGACTGGGAGAAGCCCTTTGCAGATTCCGTTCAGTATTGAGGGACTCCTGGATACTAAACTGAACAGCATATTCAGTGAGATCTTCACCAGAGTCCTCATCTCCTTCCATTCTTTTTTTAGGTGTTAAGGAGGTGTTTCAAGCCGTAAAAAGTTGATGCTAAGTGAAAAATATGCCAAAACACGAGAGAAGCACATGTTCAGTCAAGTCTAATTTAATTCTTTGGATTCAGTATGAAAACTGAAGTATAAAAAAATAAAGCAAAATACATTATACTTCAGCATTCATTACATATATTCCATTTTGTCAAGCAGTCAGAAAGTTGCAAAGTACAGAATTTACTCAGAATTGGTCTCCTTTGAAATTGTGGAAAGGGAACTTCACGAGGACAGTGGTGTCACCCAAGCAAGAAAAGCCCGAAGGGAACATCAGGCCAGCCATGAAACAAACTTGCAGAGGAAAAGAAATCAAATAAAAGGTATTAAAAGAAGCCCCTTAGACAAAAACCAAATAATTAAGAAAGCTAGGCAAACAAAGAAAAGAAAACCCTTACAAACACAGGACATGCCAAATCAGCAAAACAAACAGACAAAAGACACAAAATAAATTACAAAGGAAACAGATAGAAGATTGCCGAAAAACAAATAGAAAAAACCATTATAAAGCTAAAAGAAATTAGGAAAGAACCGATAATATAATCAAGCCACCCCACAGAGTTTATTTTCCACACTTCGCTAAGTTTGCCTTCTGGCAAAAAATAAACTCTGACAGGATTTTAATATCTAAACATTAAACATTAAACAATAAACGAACATTCATACACAAAAGGAGAAAAAGGGTATAAAAACCAGGCACTTACCATTCGAAGTTAGCTAGCTCGCCCCAGGAACGCAGCCTCGCTGTCTCTCGCCTTCCTGAAAAATAAAAAGATCCAGCTTTCAAGCAGTTGTCCGTATCCTCGCGCCGGAGCTCTCCCAATGGGAAAATTCGAATCCTCGGAAGAAAGGCTGTTTGACAGCCTTTCAACAAAAGGAAGTGAGTGAAATTTTTATTCAGCAATATAAAGACTGAGCATCAGCAGAAGCAAAATTTGCATCAGCAGAAGCAAAATTTAAATTCATTGAAGCCACTCTTCCGATGCCAAAGGATTGAAGCAATGCTTCTCTTTCTGCAATTAATTGCAGCTGTTTGGAAAATGCAAGATTTCCATATTTTTTTTAATTATTATTATTCTATCTTAATTATTTTATGAGCTCAAAGAGGCAAACATATCTAATACTTTGTCCATTTGCTATTTTCCTCACAACAATCACCCTGTGCAGTGAATTGGGCTGCGATAGAGTATCTGGTCCAAAGTCACCCAAGTGGCTTTCATGCATAAGTGGAACTAGACTCCACAGTTTCCTGGTTTCTATCATGTGCTGTAACCACTTTATTAAACTGGGTCTCTTTTATACACTTTTGTTTTTACAATGAGTGTTAAATGTTTTTCAGTAAATAACAATTAGAGTTTCATCTTGTTGGAAGCCCCCCTCCTAGAAGAAGGAAATATTTTGGGAAAAATTTAAAAAGGCAGAATACTATATTTCCCTAAAGGAGAAATGGGGGAACATGTTTTTAGAGGCAGGAAGCAGCCCCCACCTTTTCTTAATAGCCTACAGCATATGCCAACACTTAAGAGATAAAGAGCTTATTAAAAGAGGAAGACAAGTATCTACATAGCTTTATTCATAAGCAAACCAAATACCACAGGCAAAAATCCATTCAAGACAGGATATTTTGAAATTCCTTGCAGCACAACTAACACAGGCAGAATGGTAGGATTAGAAGCAGTCCCTCACCCAAGATCCAACACAGGACAAAAGTCATTAAGCCAGAATAGAAATTGCCCAACACCCTTTCAGAACACAAGCCCCTTCATTGCATCATCCCAGAGCAATCAAAACTTCACCTGGGAGCTCAGATAAACAATAAGCAGAGGTTGACCAAATTAGCTCAGACAAGCATCTAGGATTTGCATTTCCTCTTGCCTATAGAGCCAGCTATGACCCCTACATGACCTCATAAGAATCTGACAACAGCCAATAGAATATCAGAGGATATGTTCTTGCACAGGAACAGGAAGCTCAAATATAAACCCAAATAAGGTATAACTGCCCCCCACTCTCAACTGCATTTTGTCAGCTGTACCAGAACCAAAAATATGGTTTGTTCATCATTAAACCATCTTTCCAATCAGCCTCCATGTTTCCAGTGTCTTTCTCCCAGCTTGGAACTGAACCAGATGGATATTTCTTCCAACAATCTGTACCCTTAGTCCTTGTTTAACAATCTTAATTGGGGCTGGAATTTCCATTGCTAAGTGGAGCAATCACCATTTAACCAAACTTAAATGGTGCTGCCTGCTTAGCAATGGCAGTTTCAGTATTCCCAGCTGTGGTTGGTAGGCAAGGCTCTCACACTTCATTACAAACTGCCTATTCTATCCAGCTGCCTGCCTCTTTTCCAGCCAGGCTTGACAAACTCAGTTTGGCAGACCAGATTTCACCACCCTGCCATGCCCATCTGCATTTCCAACTCTTCCCCCTGGCTAGCTCAGCTATTCTTTCCCTTTTGGACATCCTGTACTCTGCTGCTCCACTTCCAGATGACCTTCACCATCTTCTTCCTCCCACTGTTGACAAGTCACACCTGGCCAAGTTCATGAGAACTCTGTATTAAGAAGGGTCAGTAGTTGCCTGTTCCAGGCACTTCTTGTCAGCAGTGGGAAGAAGATGGAGAAGTTCTGCTGGGGCAACAGACAGATGGCAGGGACAGTGGAATGCAGGATGTCAGGGGGTGTAGGAGGGAGTGCAGGGTGGCAAGGACAGCAGGACAGTTGAAAGGCAGTAGAGAGATAGATGGGGGGGGGGAATTGAAACACATACTACAATATCTTCACTGTTGTTGAACAAATAGTTGTTTAATGAGTCCTCATCCCTTCCATTTTTAAGTGTTTTTAAGCTAAATTTTGCTCTAACATTTTGAAATCCAAACTAATCTCTATTTACCTGCTGGATTAGCTTTTGTTTTATCTTGTGTTGTAGTAACCACTGTTAGCAGAAATGTGATAGAAATCTCAAAGGGTGAAGGCCGGAAAATAAGTGTTCTTCCATCTCAGTTTTCCATTTACATCTCATTTTGTCACATTTCCTATTGATATTTTCCTTTCTTTTGGGATTGTTCATGCAAAATCACTAATCAAAATAGTGTGGTGCGCATGGATTCATAGTCAGCAACCGCATATCAGTTTTCTCAATTTTACTAATGCCATTGCTATTTGACTTATCGTTAGAATGCTTCAGCAAACCAGTTGTCAACATGGTCTACGTGTGAATTTGCTGACCAGCACTAAGTTTAGGAAGGCAGGAATTAAGGCAGAAAGCAGGTTCTGAATTGGCCAGCTGACTAGTGAAGAACATGGTGGACCTCCATGGATCACCAATGGTCTGTGAACTACAGGTTGAACATCACCAGTCTAGAGAGGCAACATGTTCATAAAACCCAATATCAAATTTCTGTTTTCTGTCTCGCCTGAAACGTAGTGTGTTCCTTCAGCAACCTCCTGATTAAAACTGTCAGGGTTTGAGAGAAATTTACTATATGAGAATCAATCCCTTTATCACTGAGCTTTCTCTGCTCCCATTGATACACATCACCAGAGAAACCACAACCTATCAATACTTATGTGTTACTAGCTCAGAACAATCTACATTTATAACCCTGTTCCCCAAAAATTGACAGCACATTCACTACATGACTATTTAATTTTTATTTTCACATATAAATAAAACTGAAATTACTGTCACTGACTTATATTCCTGAGCTCTTAAAACTAAAATGAAGCATTTCTAAGTACACACATTTTACTACAAGTGGATATATTGAGCAGTTTCCCACATCCAGGAGTAGTGATTACTTGGTGCTTAAAAAAAAAACACCTAGAAAAATGATTTTATTTGTACCAAAGCTTACTTAAAATCAAATTCCATACATCCTCCAGTAGTTAGGCATGCATCAAATATTAGTTTGTACTCTGCCTTTATTATTTTTTTTAAATGTTGATGATTTAACACACTAACAATGTACGCACATTAACTTCTCCATAATAATAAAGGAAGGGAATAACTACACAGACATAAATTATTCACAGCAAAACAATATCATAATTTCCAATCTCTCTCTGAATTTATTCATAACATAATATTTCTGGTTTTAAGTTAACTATATTATATTAAATGACATTCTATAAATAAAGGAGAAAAAAAACTTACCTTTCGAAAGTTTGTCATTGTTTCATTGGCCACTGAATTTCAAACATGTAGGCATAGGCCTTGGGAGCGGCTGGATCATGTGGTATTTCTAAAATTAAATACATACTTGATAGTTAAATTAAGGTTTGACCTCAGACAACTGAAATACAAGCAGCCTACAGGAAAATATGACACACAATTATTCCAAAGTCTCATCAAAGGTTATCTGAAGGTAAATGGAACAATTGGAAAGAGATGAAAATTAAATGAATAATATTAATACAAAATGAATGCTGCTGGAGAAAAATGGAAGGAGTTGGATATATGTAGAATATCAGTTTATTTTCCTAGTGAAAGTTGCTCTATAACCATAGTGACAAACTTATGGCACGTGTGCCACTGGTGGCATGCAGAGCCCTCTCTGTGGACATGCGAGCCGTCACCCCAGCTCAGCTCCACCGCACATGCGTGTACACCTCCTGCCAGCCAGCTGGTTTTCAGGTCTCTGCCGCTTGCACAGGGGTGGAGCGCATGCATGGGAAGTGGGATGCATGCGTGGGAACCTGCACACATGCACGGGGTGGGGCACATGCATGGGGTGAGACGCATGCATAGGGCGCATGTGCAGAGAAGCACATGAATTCCATTTTGGGGGTACAAACGCATACACGCACTTTGGGCACTCAGTACCGAAAAGGTTAGTCATCACTGCTCTATAAAGTATGATATAAAAGCAATCATAAGAATACTTAAAACATTGTGTACAATTTTAAGTAGCTAACTCGTCCAGATTTTATCCCATAGTAGCCCATTGGGTGTTTATAAGACGTTGTGGCATGATAAAAGCACAGTGGCACATTTACAAATTTTAAACCAATGACTCCCTATCAGTGGAACCAACTACAGGAGTACAGTTAGGAGGCTGACAAGGGCACCACCACCTTAACTTCTGGATGAAAAAAATATATAAAATTTTCTTTAGGTTAAACACAACTCTTTGGATTTTCGTTGGCAGCAACATGGAAGGGAGATTACTCTATTTTCTGTCTGTATTTCCTCATTTTGTTTCCTGGTGTAATTTACAGCTCTGGAGTTCCTTAAGACATCCATCTGTAAACTAAACCTGCCTAACCCTGCTCACCTTCCAGACAAACATGGGCAGATAGATGGTGCCATCTGCTGAAATTCTTCAGAAAGAAGATTCTTTTTGTGAAAGAAAAAGTTACTTGTGAAGCAGGGCACAGATACAATACTGCCAGCTATATTAAAGATAAGGAGGCCATTTACTATGAAACTGGCTCATAGTATATTGACTAGAAATAATCCAAATTATAGCCCAATAGAGGTACTTCTGTATAGCACCAGATTATGTCATTTTTTGGCCTATATATTCAACTTAAAATATTACATGCCCATCATTAAAGGGAAAACATTACCTGAAAAACCATGTTTTATCCTTAATGATATATGCCTGTATTAATGTATGACTTTACACATACATATATTTGCATTTGGATTGCATTCTAGTTGCTGTTGAAAAATGTGTTAATCTGAATTGCCAGATAGCATATTCAACTTTTAAGCACATGCAACAGGAGGAAAAACTGTATTGACAAACATAATTAGCATGTTCAGCATTTCTCAACAAGAGATCTCCAGACTTCACCTCATAATATTCTTCCCCAAATTATGGGATTTGGACCACACATTTGGAGCAATCCTCATCATTGACTATGCTATGCTGTGCTATCCTATGTTGTTGAGTTATGGTTGACTACATCTTACTTGGGGAAATCAGCCATTTTCCAACTGTTCAATGTCCGTCTAGAGAAGTCTCCATATTTTATTTTCAGGGTACAAACTAGAAGAAGACAGTGATTCCCTCTCTCCCTCTCTCTCTCTCTCTCTCCCCCTCCCTCCCTCCCCTCTTTCATTCCTAGCAAGCAAGCAAAAATAAAACCACTTCTGAAATCCTGCAAAGAAAACCACAGGGATTTGTCTAAGTAATCACAAGGAGTGAAGACTGACTTTGCTCCCCCACTAGATGGGAATGAACAGAATAAAATAAGAGTTTATAGAGACCTTATAGATTTATTTTATTTTTTATTTATTTGATTTGTCAATTCCTTACAAGATAATAGGTATAAAGTATATAAATAGTTATGAATACATGAAATGGGTACATATAAGAAAAATAAAAGAAACAATAGGACAGGGACGGCAGGCATGTTGGTGCGCTTATGCACGCCCCCTACAGAGCTCTTAGGAAAGTCAAGAGTAGACAGACTAAGATTAAAGTTTTTGGGGTTTGGGGAAGAAACTACAGAGTCAGGTAGAGTATTCCAAACATTGACCACTCTGTTGCAGATGTCGTATTTCCTGCAATCAAGTCTGATGCGGTTTACCTTGAGTTTGTATCTATTGTGTGCTCTTGTGTTGTTATGGTTGAAGCTGAAGTATTCATTGACAGGGAGGTCATTGCAATGTGTGATTTTATATCCCATACTTAGATCAGACTGAAGACGGTGTTATTCAAGGTTTTCTAGGTCTAGAATTTCAGGTCTGGTGGCATAAGGCATTCTACAATGAGTAGAGGAGTAGAGAACTCTTCTTGTGAAATATTTCTGGATTTTCTCAACTGTGTTAATATCAGATATGTAATATGGGTTCCTGACTGATGAGCTGTATTCGAGTATTGGTCTAGCAAATGTTTTGTATGCTCTAGTTAGTTTGATATTACCAGAGAAAAAGCTACGTAGGATTAAGTTAACAACTCTTAATGTTGTTACAGTTACAGTGGGCTCTAGCACTTAGATCATCTACTCCATGCCCCCACCCCCAAGCAGGAGACCCCACAACATTTCCGACAGGTGGCAGTCTAGTCTCTTATTGAAAGGTTCCAGTGATGAAGCTCCCACGACTTCTGAAGGCAACCTGTTCCATTGGTTGATTGTTCGGTCAGAAAATTTCTCATTTTCAGATTGAATCTCTCCTTGATCAGTTTCCATCCATAATTCCTCGTTTAGCCTTTACGTACTTTGGAAAATAGCTTGACCTCCTCCTCTCTGTGGCAGCCCCTCAAATATTGGAACACTGCTATCACGTCACCCCTCATCCTTCTCTTCACTAGACTAACCATGCCCAGTTCTTGTAGCCGTTCATGTTTTAGACTCCAGTCCCCTAAACATCCAGGTTGCTCTTCTCTGCACTTTAGAGTTTCAACATCGTTTTTTATAGTGTGGTGGCCAAAACTGGACGAGGTATTCTAGATGTGGTCTTACTAAGGCTTTATAGTGGTATTAGTATCTCACATGATCTTGATTGAATCCCTGTTGATGCAATTTAGAATTGCATTGACCTTTTGGGCTGCCGCTGCACTGTTAAATCATATTTAGCTGATTGTCCAATAAGAGTCCAAGATCCCTCTCACAGTTACTGCTATTAAGCCTAATTTCACCCAATCGATATGTGTACTTTTGGTTTTTCTTGACCTAGTGTAAGACTTTACCTTTCTCTAGAGTGAAGAGATAATTTTGCTGTTTTCAAGTTGTTCAAGTTGTTTTTTTAACACAGGCTGAGAGTTCTGATCGTCTGGTAAAATCAGCTATTATTTGCAAAAGCTTATAATAAAATTGTCACCCTTTATCAAGTTATAATGCATTTGTTGTTGCAGGTTTGTTAGCGCAATCCATGCAGATTAAAAAAAAATAAATCACTTTTTGTTTTAACTCACTTTCTGACACAGCATCAATTGCCTTGTTTTTCAAAATGGCTACCACTCAATATTATTGACAATGATGATAAAGAGGTTCCTATAATAAAAGCAGGCACTGAACCAATCCCCAAGGAAGACCCAATCTCCTCGATTTTAAAATGTGAGGACTTCAACTCCCAGAATTCCTCAAGTCGTATTCCACCTGGAATCAATATCACTTCCTCCTCAGCGCCCACTCTGAAACCGCGGACCAATCAGCAGGTTCTCCAACAAAGGCAAACACAACCCCTCTGTCGGCCCCGCCCCAAACCACATTCTCCGACGCACGGCCCGATGGGCGGTGCATCCCCGCCTCAGCTCTGAGCGACGTTCCCTCAGAATGTCCGGCGAGCATAAGTCGGGAACCAATCCGCTTGTTATGTTTCGTTCGCTTCCTGTTTCCAATATGGCCGGGGCGCATGCGCTTTGTGCCGTCCTAGAAATTGGCCTTTGAATACGCCAGTTAGAAGACCTTCCCAGCTTCTCTTCGTCGGTGCTGGCGCTTGAGTGAAACTTGAGTTTTGGGGGGTTTTTTTGGCTCCTGTTTTTTAATATAGCGGCAATGGCGGCATTGAAGAAGGTGAGAGTGGAGAGGGCGGGAGGGCGGTGGAAGTACTCCCAGGTACGTTAGCCAGTATTTATAGTTCCCAGCCTTCCTGGCTAAAACTCGGGGATGCGCATCTTCGTGCGTCATTGTCCTAGAACAGGGTCCACCAGGCTTAAAGTCACCAAGGTTGGAGGCCCCTGTCCTAGAAGGAATCTCTGGTCTCCGCAGAAACATCCTAGCGCAGGTTTTTCCTCCCTTCCCGATCCAGGCTTTGGAGAGCTGTCATCAGTTAGATGTTGCTAACTCAAGAGTCTTCAAACTTGGCAACTTTCAGACTTGTGGACTTCAACTCCCAGAATTCCTGAGCTTAACATGACTGGAGGAGGAATTCTGGGAGTTGAAGTCCACAAATCTTCAAGCTTGAAGACCGACACCCCCCCCCCCCTAACTTGATGCCTTCCTAAGCGTGGTCCTGCTGAACAACATGGAAGAGGGACCTTCCCTTAAGAGAGCTGCAGTGATGGTGACCAGGTTTGGCTCCTTTCTTAAGCGTGGGAGTTCCCTGGGGCAGGTGTCTCCAACCTTGGCAACTTTAAGACTTGTCCACAGGCCTTAAAGTTGCCAAAGTTGGAGACCTCTGCTCTGGGGGACTTTGGGCCAGTTGTTTGCTCTGCCCAATCTATTTTACATGATGATGGTTGGGAATGTATGCCGCCAGAAAAAAATATATGCCAGTTTCCTGAATGGCTCTTTGGCAGGCATCCTCCCCAACCTTTATCAAACTTTTTGCCTTTACTCCCATGTAAGAAGAGCAACCAGGATGATTAGGGAACTGGAGGCTAAAATATACAACGAACGGTTGCAGGAACTGGGCTTGACTAGTCTAGTGAAGAGAAGGACCAGGGGAGACATCATAGCGGTCTTGCAATATTTGAAGGGCTGCCACAGGGAAGAAGGGGTCAAGCGATTTTCTAAAGTGCTTGTAGACCAGACAAAGAATAATGGATGGAAACTGAACAAGGAGAGATTTCACCTGGAAATCAGGAGAAACTTTCTGACAGTGAGAACAATCAACCAATGGAACAGCTTCCCTCGGAAGTTGTGGAAGCGCCATCACTTGAGACTTTCAAGAAGAGATTGGACTGCCATTTGTCAGAAATGATGTAGGGTCTCCCACTTGGGCAGAGGGTGGACTAGATGACCTACAAGGTCCCTTCCAATTCTGATTATCTGTATCTGTAAGTTTGCACAGATAATTGTTGTTTGATAATGATGATGATGTTATCCATTCAATCGTGTTGGACTCTTGGCAAATCTGTGGTCCATGTCAACCCATATCTTCTAAACTTGCACTTTGTTGTATGAGTTGTTCTATGCTCTGGCTGGTATCAGCTTTGATGATGAGTTCTTGTTTAATCAATCACAGTTGTGAACCCGCAACGTGGTCATTAAATGAAGCAGTTGTGTAGGGAAACTATGGCCTTTAGCTTTCTTTTGCTTTATAGACCTGTGAAGGTCATAAATGGACTGGTTGTAAAGTTAACTTTTTCATCATTGTTGCTAAAGGGGGACGCCATTAAATGAGGACTACCTGTACAAGAATGGAGCTGGTTCATGAAGCACATTTTTCATTCACTTGCCTTTCCTTAAAGCAGGGATCTCTAATCCCTGGTCTGTGGACCAGCATTGGTCTGTGGCAGGTCAGCAACCGGGCCATACAAACAAGCAAAGTCCCATCCACGGTATGCAGCCAGTATGCAAAACCACACTTTCTCCACAGAATCAATCTCTTATGCCCAAAAGGTTAGGAGCTACTGCCTTAAAGGAATGCAGAATATTTTACCTTAAGTCAGTTATTGTATCTTATTTTGACTGGCCACTTCTGTAAATGGTGTAGTTTTCACAATTGTGGTAAGCCATGTTCTAATTGCAGTTTTTTTGTTTTTGATACTGCATAAATCTGAAGATAATTTTTCTTTGTGTGCACATGGAGGTGCAAACACAGAGGTGACTTGTTTTTCAATCTGCTATCTGCAGCCAGTGTCATTTTGCTATTGTCAGTTATTTTATTGGTTCACAGGTGTACCCTTTACCTTTTGCACAGAGAAAGGGAAACATGTGCCCTATAAAGATGCCCAGTAGCTACATCACTTTACATCCTTCAGATGTGAGATCCTAGCCCATTTGGAATCCAGACCTTTATCCTAAGTGTCTGTTGCTACTCCCTGTAATTGCATTAATACCTCTAGATAACTATTTCTTATGGACATAGAAAGTAGTTAATCCACATGACTTTAAGCTAAAATTATAGAGGAATTTTTACACTTTTGATTTAAATTGTGTGGTTTCTTTGCTTAGTACTCTAAAAATTCAAGTTTTTCTCTGTAATGGTACATTCTCAGGCTCAAACACTTGGAATAAGTTTTGGACTTCTATTTTGTTTTTATTTTATCTGTGTTCCGTTGTCTTGCTTCTTGTGTTTTTTTTTAATGTACTTTTAACTAGAGATGGGATCCGATGGTATAACTACAGGTTCTGTCTATTAGTGTTGCATGAGTTGTGTGAGATGCGCGACTCACGCAAGTCACACAAGTGCTATTTACAACCTGCTGAGCTGTCCAGACAGCTGAGCAGCACTGTGTGCAAGTGCGCAGCAGTTGGAAAAGCCCTTTTTTCCTGCTTTTTCAACTGCAGCTTTGTCACGCAAAGCAGCTGCAGTTGAAAAAGCAGGAAATAAAGATCAGGTAAGAGCCTGGGTGTGTGGGTAGGCCACAACAGCCGCAGACATAGAACCGGTTTTATGTCTGCTGCTCTTTGGAGCAACTGGTTCTACAGAACTGGTAGAAACCCACTCCTGCTTTTAACTTCATAAATTCTGGAGAATTTGAAAGTGTGTATATAATATCCATAAATAACATGTTTTACAAATGCAGATTTAATCATATGCACATGAATTGATCATTCAGATGAGTAAATCTGTTACCTTGATTTAGACGGCTGCTGAACTAAATACATGTTTCTTCATACCTACAGACTACTGGGCTTGTGGGATTAGCTGTATGTAACAATCCACATGAAGTAAGTATAAGATACTTTGCCATGTACCAATAAAGGAGAATGTTTGTAGCTCAGGGTTGAAGCTCACTTTTCCATGTTTCAATAAAGTGATAAAGCTATTTTGCTAGGTCATTAACTGGGTCTGGATTTGTTGGAATTCCCTTTCTTGTAAAGTCAATTGATTTTATTCCTAATGGTCTTGTCTCATCCAGTCACATTAGAGATTTAGGATATCTTAGAATTGTTAATTTAAATATCAATTGTATCTGAAGGATGAGGGATGTGTTTCCTTAATTTAGTTCACCGGATAAAATACAAAGAGTACACAAGGAAAGAAATGGTAAAATCGTACTAAAATATTCAGTGGGTAAGAAAAGTAAACATGTTTGATTTGGAAAGTTCTTGCGGTATCTGCTATCCCGCATCAGATGGGCGTCTCATGATAGGGAGCGAAGGAGAAAGAAACGACAGGAGACGAAGTTTCTCGGGATGAGTGCGCCCAGAATGGCTGGGTACAAGCTCTTTTATTATGCTCCTTCAAAAGGGGGGGGTCACTATCATTGTTTATTCAGAGCCTAGGTCAAGCCCAGGTCAGACAGGATATGCAAGGCTTAGATAAGGCAAAATACCAAGTCAGACAAGATGGCACGATCTACAATTTGATCAAGACATTCCTTACAAAGCTGCATGCCAGTCGATGTAATCTCAAAGTGAATGCTTGACTCCTTGTCTCTGTACGTGCCCTGTAAAAGGTCACTGAGGGGACAGAAGTTCAATGATTACACGTGAATGATACAATGTTGCAAATGCCTGAATGATTCATAGTTGTATTGATACACATTTGCAAACACATAAATGTTACATAGTTACAACAGTTCTTATAATCGAATATTAGAAAAGCAAATGTATGACTGAGTTAACGTTTTTGGATTTATGAAAACAACTTTTATATAAAGCAGTTTCTTAATTCTAAATGTGCCTTGAATTTACTTGCTATGTATAATTTAAGCAGAAAGCTTTGTGGTCGAACTCTTCTAAGTACAGTCATTGAATCATTTTTCTTGTTTTAATTTGCAGTATATTAATTTACCAAATTTAATTAGGTTTTAAAATCTTGCAGTAGCTTACATTCAATATTTTCCCTTTGCCTGACTTAAAATTACTCTTTGCTTTGTGCCATATGATCTTTTCAGAGCCTCAAGTTACTATATACAAAAATTCTGGGTATTTTAGAGAATATGCCTCAGGATGCAGCATATAGGAAATATACAGAGAAACTTACAAATGAACGGTTTGATATAGTGAAAGCAGTAAGTATAAATTAAATTCATTGACCTTTTTTGGTTAAATTGCATATATCAAATTATAATTTTTGATACTGCTATTTAGATGCATTTCTTAATTATGGTTTATATTAATATTTCAGTTAACTAGGTTTCTTAATGATCAGGTAGGATTTAAATTTTCAATTTCTGTAAGTAAACAAGCTTTTTTCCCCACAGATAATCACATGTGAATTTTCTAATGAAAACAAATGATTAAAAACAGAAGTATGGGCAGGGGGCCCATATGATTTCAGATAGTCTGAAAAACATGGGTACTTTAAAGTTGGCTGCTATTAATCCCTTATCCCTTCTCCATTATGTTTTGCTATTTCTGCATGAAAAAAAAAAACATATACGCACATATTTGTATACTTTTGTGCAATATTGGGTTGTGTGAGATAAATGGCTAGTATATTGGAGAGAAAATGATTGCACTTTATTTAAATAACTCTATCTCCCTTTTTAGCCCCCCCCCACTTTTTATATAGCTTCTTTCATATATCGATATGTGGCATGAGTCCACGTTTTTTGATGATTTATTTCCAGGATTTATTTCAGCTAGAGCAGGCAAACTGAGATTGACATGAAGGAAATATTTAATATTATGCAGAAATGTTATTTGGTTTTGTGTGTGTGTTCAATTTGATGGGAAACATGGTCTTTTTCAAAGGAACTTAACTCTTGGTGACTACATTTGCCGATGTAATCCTAGAGTAGCTTATAATTCTGATATTGATTGATTCCCCTTCAAATACGAGCTTCACCCAACATAGCTTTCAGGCTCAAAAGGTGACCTTCTTAAATTCAGAATCGACTTCATTTCGGCAAATACAGATTGTTGTTGTTTTTTGCAAAGAGATGTGTATTTGATAAATACTTTATTTCCAACAAGCACCGTCAATCCTGAACATTAACAGTAATATTTCATTATTGTTTATGCATCTTATTCCAGCAAGTATAGGATAGTGATATGAATTCTATATCCATCTTGCACTGCTTCAATTACATTTGGTTGCATTGTTTAGAAATAGCTGAGTATTCCCACAAAAATGTATCAAAAATCAAAACATGGAACTATGATAAAATATAACAATTGTAATTTAACAACTCCTGATCAGAATAACAATCAAAAACCTGCATTTCTGTTGAATTACAGTTCTATAATTATTATTTTATTATTAAGTTAAATAGCAATAACAGTGTTTCATTTTTTTAAAATGACATATCTAAGATGATAACCAGTTGCTAATTGAAAAGGTATATGAATATGGCCAGAATCTGTCGCTTTTATTTTTCATATTCTGAGAAGGCAGAATTACAGTGTTAGCCAGTATACTGAATATTCTTCATTCAGTAACAAAGCCGTTTTTTCTATATCTTGGCAACTTTACAATATATGGATTTCAGCTCCCAGAATTTCCCAGCCAGTTGAAGCCCACGTGCCTTAAAGTTGCTGAGATTGAGAAACACCAAGATACAGGAATATGCTGCAACAAAGTTTCTCATTTATTTTTGAACTACTTGCAGGAATCTGATGTGCAAAGGCTGGAAAACAAACTAAACTCTGGACAGATAGAAGAAGTGATTCTGCAGGTATTTAGCAATGATTTAGTATATCCAGTATAGAAGCTTTGAAAGAATGTCCACTAAACTGAATTTGTAAAATTAGCAGTGTGGCCTGGCAATTGTTTTTTTCCTAGACAAACTGTTCAGTAAGAATTGGTATCAATCAAATCATTATTTTAAATAAGTAATTTATTCAAATACAGCCATCCAGCTTTTAGCCAGTTCTGGGCAGCTTCCAAACAAAGATTTAAAAACATATAAAATCATTTTAAAATTATTTTAAAAGTATAATATGTAACTAGTTAAAACAGTAAACTTTAGAAACAATAAAAACATAACATCAATTTCTGCTTAACTACCATAATGAGGAGATTTATGATTTTAAGTTCTCTTTGATTTGGGAAAGTAATTTTTATTGTGTATGGAAATTAGTTTTTGAGTGCCATCTTTCAGACAGTTTTAAAATCAAATCTATATTTTGTCAACAGGCTGAAAGTGAACTTTCCTTAGCTAAGAAAATGTTGAAATACCGTCCTTGGGAACCTTTAGTTGAAGAACCTCCAGAAAACCAGTGGAAATGGCCAGTGTAATTAACCGTGTTTCAACTTCAATGTAAACAGAATTATTTCATTAAATGTATGCTGGATATGATTGAAATTGTCTTAGTGCTATTTATGCAAACATCTGTCTCAATATAATAGGGGGTTGTACATTTACCACACGCTAAGAAATGTTTTCCAGGGTAATGTTACATTCTTTGAATAGCTACATATATAGATGTCCCTGTAGATAGCAGAAATTTATTTTTCCCTGTTGAATAGATTTCATACTCTTAATTAAGTGGTAGAACAAAGTTTAGAAAGAATGCAAAGGATTCTGTTCTCAACTCTTCTGCCAAAGTACTGTGAAAATATACACATTCATTCAGAATAAAGGACAGTAAAAATAGTTTATATTAAGAGTACGGTACCTAAAATATAAAATAGCTGAATTGGGAGGGACCTTGGAGGTTTCAAGTCCAACCCCCTGATCAGGCAGGAAACCCTCTACCGTTTCAGACAAATTTCAGACAATCTCTTCTTAAAAACTTTCACTGTTAGAGCATTCATAACTTCTGGAGGTAAGTTGTTCCGCTGGTCAATTGTTCTGTCAGGAAATTTCTTCTTAGTTCTAGGTTGCTTCTCTCCTTGATTAGTTTCACCCCATTGCTTCTTGCCCTGCCCTGAGGTGCTTTGGAGAATAGCTTGACTCCCTCTTCTTTGTGGCAATCCCTGAGATATTGGAACACTGCTACCATATCATCCCTAGTCCTTTTCATTAAACCAAGACATACCCAATTCCAGCAACTGTTCTTCATATGTTTTAGCCTCCAGTCCCCTAATTATCTTTGTTGCTCTTCTCTGCACTCTTTCGAGAGCAGGGGTGTCAAACTGGTGGACCACTGGCCAGATGCATCATGTACAGGCCATGCCCACCCCAGCTCTGTGAAGGGGAGAAACACCACGTGACAGCAATGTGATGTCATGAATTTGACACCCGTGTTCTAGAGTCTCAACATCTTTTTTTACATTGTGGTGACCAAATATACTATCCGCACTAGATCCTAACTATATTTGAAGGGGAAAACAGATAAATGTGTTACACTTTATTGTTATGCTTATTGTTATGCTGTATATGAATTTGTTTGCAGCATTCTTGAATGGATGAATGTTTGAATGAACTGTATACTTTACATTTTACACCCATACATATATTCTCATGCACTAAGATTTTTACAACTTCCCCAGCTTACCAGTTACATATACATGAAAGATTAAAATCTCAAAATTTTCAGAGGGTGGCAATTACTAGATCTGTTTCAGTTTGCTTCTCTGAAAAGACCAGGGGTATGTTTGAATGTATGCTTATATTATTTTTCAAATTTATGCACTGTGGAAATATTTAATATGTTTCTAAAGGGAACAGAACTTTTTATTTTCTGCCTTTTTATGTTTTTCATTTTGAACAGCATGGAGAAAGGATGTTTCAGAACCAATTCTGTTATCTCATATTATGATTTCAACAATATCATTCTCAATCTGTTAAAAAAACCCTGAGCCATGGTTGTAGGCAGACAAATAGAGCACAATTGCAGAATGAGGGAGTAGAAAAAACAAAATAGACAAGGAAATTAATGTGCTGATATTTTTCTACAATTGGAATTTGAGTTTTTGCACATTTATAAGCTTTAAAATCAATGTGGCCCCTAAGAATTAACAACTTCATGACATGCTAGCAGTGATCACTAAAATTAGTACAGTTTGTAAAGTTCTATCATTGTAATTACTATAGATTGGGTTTGGTGGGATTTTTGCTAAATCAGGTCCACTCAGTCTTGTGGGTGGGTTTTTAAAGCATGTTTTTTTTTCGTAAGCCACAAGAGGGCCCTGTATGTATGGTGAATGCTGCATTCTTTTCAGAATGTGTTGGTTAAAGGTGATAATTAAGCTCTGAGGAGCATTTAAAATTTCCTTATTTACCAGTTGTAAGTTTACAACTGCATAGAATTTTACTGTTAAATAGGACTGACTATAATTTAGTATCACTGGCATGTTTGTTTCTACCACTTGAAAACAGTTGGTATTGTGATTGCATTTTCTATCACTGTATTAAACCGTTGGAGTGGATTTTGGTGTGTTTTCTGAGACTTAAATAAACTGCAAAGAATACCAGACATTACCAAAGTGGTATACCTGCAGTATTTGCACATTTTAAAAACATGAATTGTCATTGATGACATTTAAGCATATGAAAATTAAAAATGCCCTCAAGTTTAGCGAAATCCCCTGGGAGACATAATGATAGTGTCCTTAGAAATGATTCATCAGTTTCAGAATACTTTAATTTTCCAATTCTAACCAAGTATATAATGCGATCTCCCCCGCCATCCAATTATTAATCCTGGTCTGATTTTGAGTCCAGTTGGCGAGGTCGTGTTACTAGCCGACATTTTAACACAACTTTGTTCAAATGCAGCCCAATAAGATGCGATTTAAATACAAAAGGCTTTTTTTTTTTTTTAAATCAAAGTATTCTGGAACCTGAGCTCTCGCGAGAATCTACTATGCCGTGGTTGCTATAGATACATAATGTTGTCTTAAGAGTTCAGGTCGGCTACGGATCACTGCGGGGAAACTTGCGTTGAGGTAAAACCCGGCTCGACTTTATTTTTATTTTATCAATAGAGACTTGGGGAGAGGAGTAGCCACTGAGACGGAATTATGCTTAAAAGAAATAGAGACCAAATAGCGCATGATTTATTTATCAGGACTATAATTCCCAACATGCTTTTCGTAGGGACGCGGTTTAAAGCGCTCAACAATGGCGACAGCAGCGCAAAGACTTTTGGGGTGATAATCAGCCGCTGAGAAGGTGAGGGCTTCTCTTGATAACTGATATGAGTTTGTGTGGCATTCTGGGAATTGTAGTCTAAAGTACCGTAGTGGCACCTGGAGAGGCGCGGGAAGCGATACTTTCATTCGTGCAACGACTTGCATGAATGTAATATTGGTGCTTTGAGGTCTCAGCGTTTTAACTGTATTGTATTGTATTATCGCACACTTGGCTTTTTCCCTCTTGTTTATAATTTCCTGTGTTATTTTTGATTTCTTCTGTAGTCTGTCAGTTTTTTTTCCCCCCTTTTTGATTTATAAGAGATTTATAATTCTGCGATTAGTTTCTTATAACTCTGTAAGAGTTGAACTCAATAAAAGTGGAATTTGATTGGCTATTCTTGTTCTTACTAGATTTGCATTTGTTTAAAACTTCAATATTAAAAGAAAAAAAAAAAAAACCGCAATGCTCTTCTTTCCCTTCCTTTTCCCCCCTTAATTTGGGTAGGACTACCAGAGTTGGGAATGCAAAAATTTGGACGTTCAGATAAGTAAATCAGTCTGTATGGCTTTTGTTTCTTTTCTTTTCTTTTTTTTATTCAGAGTAGGAAAATTTCACGTCCAAAATACTTTGCCCACTGCAGTTGTAATTGATTGGTGTGATTACAGTGTGCGTGGGTACATAAATTTGCAGAAGTAACTGTCAACCAGCGACTGATAATCCTACCTGTAAACCATTTGGGAGGAACAAAAATACAACACAACCAATAAGTAAATGATTCGTGCGTGAAACTTACTGACAAAAACTTTTTGATGAGCCAAAAAGGAAGAAAAGCCTTCTGCATCCACCATCTGCTAGTAATCTAGATCTGGTAATTTTGTGGGCATGTATGATATATAATTGGAGTCCATTCTTTTAGTAGCCTCTCAAAATAGTCAGAACACCTCGCTTTATTTAAGATGAGAAGCATAGTTGGACTGGTGCAATGACAGCTAACCTTTTCAGCACTGAATGCTCAAAGCATGAATGCACATCCCCAAAATGCAATGTGTGTGCACCCCCTGTGTATGCACCCCCCCAATGCATGCTTGGGCATCCCCATGCATGCACCCTACCCCCTGTACATACACCCTCGCGCATGCGCAGCAGAGACTCAAAGACCAGCTGGCCAGCGGGAGGCACATGCACAGCATAGCTGAGCTGGGGTGATGGCTCATGTGCCCACGGATAGGGCTCTGCATGCCACCTCTGGCACGCGTATCATAGGTTTGCCATGATGGGACTAGTGTATCCTTTTACTTATACATGTTCTTTAAATCAGCATAACATCTTAAAATATCAAAATATATACCTTTGAATTCATAAAGGAACATGCAGAATACATATTGAGAGAGATGGGACATTTCATTTTCGCATCACAAGATTGAAAAAATTGATTTGGGCACTGAACTGGCACTAGAGGGAAGATGCCAAGCAGAATCATCACCATGGGTTGTTGTTTTTTTTACTTCTTCTCAATGATATGTCCATGGTCACCTTTACAGCTTCCATTCTAAATTGCATTCTCTCCAATGCACGACTGATAAATAGTATTTAAAGCTTCACTGTTATTTCTAGTTTCATCATCACTGTGCTGTAACAAGGTAATTTCTCTTGAATCTTGTTTAGGATTTTCAGACAAATATACATTTTTACAGCTTGACATTTTCAAGTTGTAGAAAAGATCATAATATTTAGCACTTGTTTAAAAAAAAAAAAACCAACAGGACACCTGCTCTTTGGAACCTGCCCTCCCAACTGGCCCTGATCCTCTTTCGATATAGCTTTTTAGATATGTCTCTGCCAAAGGCCTGTGAATGACCAGTAGTTGTGTTGTATGTCAGATATGGATTGTACACTCTTGCACACAGAGGTTTTTTTAGTTTTATTGGTTTTAATGGCTTTCTTGTTTTGCTTACTTATTTCTGTTTGTTTATTTTTACCTGAATTGTGAAAAAGGTAAGCTGAGTTACGTATGTGAAATTGGTAGCTATATATATTCAACAAACAAAAGAAAAAAATGAAATGAGATAGCTTTTAGTAAAAATGATATAAGGATTTGTGGGAGAATGTATAACTATTACAATTTAAGCCATTTCTACATGACACTAGAATTCAAAGGAGATATTACTGGAAATTTGAATATATATATATTTGTTTTTTTTAAGTTTTCGCGGGTACTTACATGTGTGCTGTTCAGCTTCCTTCGGGTATTATCCCACGTCATTGTAGTGCTTTTAAAGTTGTAGCAACGTTTCGGCAGAATCTCATCTGCCATCATCAGGCTTCTGTATTGAGTTTGTATGTGGGTCAGGCTATCACAGCAGTTGGTTTTAAATTTGAGGCTAGCCTACTGCTGTGCCAGGATGTTTTTTTCTACATCCTGATTGGTTGGGAGTCTTTGGTCTGTGTTTATTGGACTTGGAGTTTGTTTGATTGGTGTTTCTGGTTTCTTCTGTTTTGTGGCTTTGATTGGCCACAATCAAAATACATATATATATATATACTTACAGCACACATGTAAGTACCCGTGAAAACTTAAAAACTTAAAAAAACATACACACATATATACATACATACATGTATGTATGTATGTATGTATGTATGTATGTATGTATGTGTTTTCATATATATATATATATATATACTTATTTACAGTGCTTCACAGCCCTCCCTAAACTGTTTTACAGAGTCAGCCTGTTGCCCCCACATTCTGGGTCCTGCTTTTACCCACCTTGGAAGGATGGAAGGCTGAGTCAACCTTGAGCCTGGTGGGATTTGATCTGCCAAATTACAGGCAGACCTACAATACTGCACTCTAACCACTGAGGCTCTTTAGTGATAGGGTTTAAATGTCTGTCAGCTCAGAAATCAGAAAAGGTCAAATTCAAATGCAGGATATTTCAATATCAAATAGCATGATATAGATTGTGTACTAAAACTTGCTAAGCCAACACATAGGAGCATACAGTCTCCAAATAGCTGTATGAGGAGCTATTATTACCTCATATCTGTATGTGACAGCTATATGAGGACTACCAAAATTTCAGGACTATAAACCACATTCCCTCCCCCACGAAAATATATTTTATGGGAAATTTGGTAGACACTGCAAATCTACTGCTCAGATGAGTATAGAATTCAGAGCGCTATTTTCATTTCAGAGTTCATTTCCTGAAAGTTCAGAAACTATGCAGGTGTAAATGAACTTCCATCTTCCCTATGAGGAGCTGAACTTTTTCCACACACCAAAACCATTGCAACACCTCCACTGCTCACACACACACACACAATTAAAAACCACAGAGCACTTCCGGTAGACTCTGAAATACTACTACTCATCATCATACCTGTTGGAAAAAAGGAAGTGGAAGAGAAAATAATATCTTCACATCGCAAAAAGTGAAGAGCTCCCCCACAGCAAAGCCAGCTTAAACAGCATTTGCCTGAAAACAAGCCACAAAAGGGGTGAAGGGTTTTGTTGAAGCTAACCCCAGGCAGGTTTTCTGTCTTTCAGCAAAGCCGAAGCGGGGCCAATGGGCCTACCTACTCTCGTCAACAGGCGCTGCCTTCCTGTTTCCTAGAGATCACCTGGACCGAGTATTTATCCCACTCTCTCACCAGCTCAAAAAGAAAAGGAAGAGAGGGGGAAAAATAAAATAAAATAAAATAAAGACCGCTGAAATCTTCTCCCCCTTGGAAGAGTAAAGGCGTCTATCTTTTTCTCTCCCCCCCCCC
>BLBF01000037.1:8167579-8180864 GCA_015471245.1 Laticauda colubrina
TGCTGCTTCTGTAATTCTTTGGGTTTGATACCTGGGACTAGCTGTTTTATTGTGTCCCACGATACCATGGAGAGGAAGGACCCCAAGTCCACTTCCATCTTGCAGTGTTTTCCTTCGATTTTTACAATGACTTTAACTTTAGCTTCCCGTCTGAGCACTCTTTATAGTGACAGTTTGGTGTGTATTGGCTCGCTTCTCTTGTTGCCACTTTCTCTCAGCTGGTTTAGGCTTAGCTCGTGTTGGGGAATTTCTGCGTCTCGTTGGGCTGTAGCTTTTTTTGTTCCTGCAGACTTTCTCGATGTGCCCTCGTTTCTTGCAATGTCTGCAGATGGCATCGAGAAAACTGCATTCGGCTCGGGAATGGTTTCCTCCGCAGCCAGCACACTCCCGCCAATTCCTTCTTTCGCGCTCTTTTCTGTTCGTGAGCAAACGGTGGATCTCGTCTTCTTCGCTCGATTCGAATGTTTCGCCAGACTCTTCGTAGTGGGTTGCGGTGGCAGGCTGTTTTCTGTCTTTGGTTGGGTTTGTTTCTTCGCTGTGTGTGTTCATCTTTTTCATTGCGACGGCCGATTTTTTCACGGCTTCAGCGGCTGTGGCTTCCGCGATGGCTTCGGTCACGGTGATGTTGGGCTTGTTGAGTAATTTACTCTGTGCGGTCGAGTCTCTCAGACCCAACACCACGCGATCCCTCATCGCTTCGTCAATGTTCAGGAAATCACACTCACCCCCTAGTTGTCTAAGGGCAACAATGAAATCGGCGACGGTCTCTCCCTCTCTCTGGTCTCTGCGGTAAAATTCGTGTCACTTTATTAAGTTTGACACCATCGGAGCGTAGTGTGCTTTGAGGATTCTTTGCAATTCTGGCCACGTTAGTTGTTTAACGTCTTGGGGCTTCACAAGGGCCTTTGCCATCTTGAAAACCGTTGGCCCGCAGTGAGTCAGGAACACAGCTCTCTTGCGTTGCTCTGAAATGTCTTCCATTTCATTGCTCTCCAAATACATTTGGAAGCAATCTGCATAGGAATCCCAATCCTCTTTGTTGGGATTGAAGGGTGCGGGCGGTGCGTTGTTTCCAGGCATCTTGGTTGTCATCTGGACTTTTTATCACCGCGTGCAGGTTTTTTCGTTTAGGACGATCCCACCTTCGTCGCCAGTGTTTTGTTCAGAAAACACACGAGGTAGACCGGGTTCCAACAACAAATACTTTATTCTTTAACTAGTCAGTAAATAGGAACACTTGGCTGAAGCCGAGGCCAGCCTTTTATACAGGCTGGCTTGCCTGCTTGTAGCCAATGGCAGTTGCTTAAATTTGCCGCCTTTCAGCAGCTCTTTGGATTGGTTCCTAGTGAACCAATCCAATGCTTATTTTATTTGACCAATCAGGTTTGCAGATTTGGAGTCACCCACTTTACATATTGAACACAGACCATTATATTTTGAAGGCAATATGTTGCAAGCATTATCCGTTTTATTTCAAGTGGTTAAAATTGATATTGAACTTTAAATGTACAAGTCCTTAGTTAAAATGACAAAATTGAGATGTGTTTAGTGTGAAGGGTTGGATTTTTTTTTTAGTTACAACTAGTTTTATAGTCTGTCTAAGACCATGAGGACAGTCAATTGAGACTGCATACTGACAATTTGTTTAAATTTGAAATCTCATTTCCTGTACATTTTGCTTTTTATATTACTCCTTTCAGGCAAATGGCTGATTCAGAGAAAGAGGTAATTGATCTGGCTGAAGCAAATATGGAAGACACTTCTACAGAAAAACAAACAGAAGAAATTACAGATGTTAACAAGGAGCAAACAGAACTAAGTCTACCTTCAAAGCAGGAATACAACATAGATTCAACAACTCAAGAATTGGGTATTGCCGAGGAACCAATACAAGAGCAGGATGCTATAGAACATGTACAAGATCCAGATGCAATTGGGAACCTGGACATTAGTCAGGAACCAGGTGTTGCTGAGGAGCAGTTGCAGAGGACAGATTCTGCAGAAGATCAAACCATAGACATGGAACCAGACAGAGAGGAAGAGCTAGTTGGGGGTGGGATTGTTGCTGAAGAATTGGCATTGGAGTTGGAAAGTACCGGTGTCAGTGAAGGTGTTTCTGAACAGTATCCTGATTTAGCAGCTATTGTTCCAGAAGGCATAAACATGGCAAATTTGGCAGTTCAGCTTTCAGAAATGATAAAAAATGCTATTGTAACAGGTATATATTATGTTCGATCAACAGTCAATCTTCCCCAACTCATCTCAAATTTCTCACTGGAAATTCAGGCAATTACAGGCTGAACAATTTAGAGCATGGGTGTCAAACTCACGTCACGGTGGCGTCATGTGATGTATCGGGACTTTTTCCCCTTTGCTAAACTGGGCGTGAGGCATGGCCAGTGCATGATGCATCTGACCCACAGGCTGGGAGTTTGAGAGCCCCGATTTAGAGAATACGAGTTTGGGAAAAATATTTGTAAATAATTCTTCCTTTATGCTACAAAAATAATATTTTCCACATCTCATGGTTTTATAATGACTGATTAATTCTCACTATTTTAAAAACATTTTCTGAAAAGATGGACTGTTGTAATATATCATGCTAATGAGATACAGTATAAAACAATTTGATACCATTTTATTCCAAGAAATTCACTTTTCTTTCAACATTATTTTGTCCAAATAATAGTTTTAGATTTACTTGACGTTGAGAGTGAATCATTGGACCCACTTCATCTAGTAATTCTAATGTCAGGTGGTATTTAATTCCATAGCTCTTGGCTCCTGTTCAGATATGTAATTATTGCATATCCTTATCGGCTTCATTAATATAAATACTTTAGAACTACAGAAACTCCTTTTTAGCTGTTCCAGTTGTTTATAGAACACGGCTTATATCCATTTACCTAGCAAAAAAGGTGGATGAGTAGTTCATTTCATTTGCTTCTATAGCTGTTTTGCAGCTTCAATCATTACAACTCTAAGGAGTTCTGATGTTGCTGCATAAATTTTGAAGGTCTCTCCAAAAAAATAGTATGACAGCTTAAAAATGCTTCTTTTTCTGAGCATTTATAGAGTAGCAAGTTACTTTCAATTTGCTTGAGGATACTTCAGGAATTATCTGTTTCAAATAGTTTCAATTCATTCTATTTAATCCAACACAATAGGCATTTTCCAGGCCTCTTCTATGAAACAGCGTCATCTTATGGAACCCAGAAAAAAATATGCATTCTCTGTTATGGCTCCTGCCATACTAAACAGTCTTTCCCCGAGGTTAGGACTGCTCTAATCTTGTTGGTTTTTCAGAAGTCTTTGAAAGCTTGATTTTTTTTCTCACACTTTAGGATGTTAATCTTATGGGGGGCTTAGTCTGTTTGCTTGATTAAGAAATGTTTATTTTTTGCTTTCACTATTTTTGTCATTTTTCTATTTAGTTTGGTGTTATGCTTATTACCCAGAGCTTATTTGCATTATATAACTGCATATTAAATAAATATTACTTAATTTTTTGCTTTAACAAATGATTGGTTTAATTGTTTTGAAGAGACAAAAAATATGCATAAGCAAACTTTATTTCTTACTAATTGACTAGAAACTAATGATGAAGTTAATGAAGAACCATAACAAGGACTGATGTATTTATTTTTCAGTTAAATTCATGCTGCATCCTGATATCCAGATTTTCACGAAGTTTTTTAACATTAATCAAAATGTGGAGCAGATCAAGCAGTACTTTGCAAAGCGATTAAAAATACCACTGGATCTTTTACAAATTGGGTTGCTAGGTTTGTATCAATACAAGGGGTTTCTGGCTTTTTCATGTGTATAAATATAGACACAACTCTAAATATGGTTTGTAACATTTAGAGAAGCAATTATTTATTTGTTAAATAACAACAGAAATCCATCTGTACATAAAAAATATCCTTAAGTTAGTTTACAAGAATGCAAGCACCAACTGGGCCTTGTTCAAACTGAACATAATGTACTGAAACCCCCCCCCCCCCAAATTGTTGTGCACCCTCTTTTCATTTAGTGATCACAATACATTCCTTAAGTAGAAAATGAAAGAGACTGTGAAGATCACTGGTTGCTGTTGTTTAATTTAAATAAAGATCTCTTCCAGAGTATCCGATATCTGACCCATTTTCTTCCCATTTTTGTCCTATTACAGGGCAGAGAAATTGCTTTAAGTAAATAATATTTTTCTGCTTTCTACTGCTTTTCTCCATAGTGCTCACCTACTGTAAGTGCGAACTGCAAGTTAACAGTCTCAACTCTGTGGCCTTAATTAGTTGATCAACCTCTGACCTGCTGGCACTGCTCTCTGAAATTTATCAGACCTGAATCCTATTCACAATGAAGACTTTTTTTTGTCAGTCACCCAAAATTTGGTCCTAAATGTATGCATTGGTTAGAAAATGGTATTTAAAAAATATTGTTGAATTTGCAAACAGTTGCTAATCAAGGTAGCCATTAAATGAGCAGTGAATACTGATTTTGGCCTTCAGCTACTATTCTCATATTGAGACCTGCCATCACTGTATAATTATTCTGTTATTCACAGCCCATTCCTTCTTACAGAAGCATAATTGTTTGAGAATCCCCAGGCTATTTTATAACAGGTATTTCTGGAAGAGGTGGACAAGGAAATATTTGTAATTTTTAGATAATTTTAGTTGCTGTAATAGTATCACCATGGAAGGGAGGACCGAAGACATCCCTACAGTTGCATAATGGGCAAAGACCTTAGGACTTTGCCTAACTTTTCAGACTGTAAAAGAAATGTTAGGAAGTTTGTATTATCTGACTTGCAAGAGTCTTTTTATGCAGCCTTACAATAAAATAAAATGAGTTCATTTGGTTGTGATTCCTGTCTATCTACTTGAGAAGGCTGAAAGTTGCCTTATATGGAATGGCATTCCTTACTCATTTCTTGGGATTTGTCACATTCCTCAAATGATCAAGGAAACAAAGGTAAGTGATCTCTTAACTCATTGTGAAACCTTTTTTTTTTCTTTTTAGGGAGAATAATTGAAAATTATGAAACCCTCTGGAATCTTGGTGTGCAACCTAATGGGACAATACAGTTTGATATGTACTCATTAGATGATGAAAACTTTCCACTCAAAGCATACAAACTTCTGGAAGAATACTATATGCCCGATGTTATAACAGTTCAAGTTCAAACAGGTAAAGAACAATCAGATGCATAGCCTGATTAAACATTATCCAATGTTGAGTCTAATTTAATAATCCTCTTTTGTCTGAACAGAGCCAGACATTTTTCAGGATGTATGTATAGAAATTAAAAGACCATCATTCGAAAAACCATTCTTGGGTGGATTTAGACATAAAGAAACAGGCATTGAATATCATAATGCAGGATCACAGACAGATCCCAAAAAACGTCCAGACAAAGAATATGAAGAGTTCTGTAGGTCAACACAGGTATGTTTAGAAAAAACGAAGACGCTGAGATATGTGCAAGAAAAATTGATTTGGAAATTAAATCTATTTCTGTATATTAGAAGTTAATAATTAGATAATTTAATTCTTTCATTCTACATATTTTAGTGCGTTCATAGATTAGCTTTTGATTACTTTAAATAATTTTATATATAGAATACAAAGCAGTAGGTCAGTCCAGGTATGTTCATAAAGAATGAAGAACCTGAGATACATGCCAGAAAAACTCATTTGGAAGTTAAATATATTCCAGTCTATTAGAAGTTAAATAATTCCATTCTATAATTCCATATATTTGTTAATGTATTCATACATTAGTTTTTAATTCAGTTTTATTTATACAGAGAATGCTTAACCTTCTTAACCTTAATATTTTATTCTAGACAGCAGTAGAAAGAAAAAAATTACAACAAACCACAAATACAGCTTGTACACAAATGACAAAAATTGGTGTTTATGTCTCAAATGTTACTGATAAGCTTATAGAACCAAAGCCATATGTGACAGCTGATGAATATCATGCACGACGACTTAAGGCGGTAAGTATACAGTCAACTGAATTATTATCATTAAAAAACAGATTGCAATTTTGCATACTTTCCTGTGATTAAAGCCCATAATCTAAGTTGGGTTTATGTGTGTATCTCCCCAATTTATTTTAATCACATTCATATATCACTGACTCTGCAAGGACTCCATTTTATTTCACTTGAAATGTTCTTACAAATATCTTAGCTCTAAAGAAGTCCAAACTACATTAATTAGTTAAGCAAGTTATGTGGGCTGGTTAAAGGAACAGCATGCCTCCTACCTTCCCCCAGTTTGCTGTATCATACCTTCCCCTGAGTATTTCTGTATATCTGTGTCTTTGAAATTGCCGTGTGTTTCGGACATTTTCAGGATACGTTTAGTAGCTGCTATGCTGTGATGATGTCACAGGTATTTATATGTATGGTATTCAGCTTTTTTCAGGTATTTTCCCATGTCATTATAGTTGTGCTTTTAAAGTTGTCGCAACATTTCGGCAGAATCTCATCTGCCATCATCAGGCTTCTGTAAGTGTTCGTCTGTGAGTCAGAATTTCACAGGCGTTTCTGTTTTAAATTTGGTGCTAGCCTACGCTGTACCAGAATATTTTTTTCTTCATCCTGATTGGTTGGGAGTCTTGGTCTGTGTTTATTGGTCTTGGAGTTTGCTGTGTTCTGCTTGATTGATGTTGCTTATATCTTCTTTCTGTTTTGTAGCTTTTTTTGTCGTGATTGGCTGGCAACATTGTGTTTCCTGTATTGGAGGCTTTTAGTGTGGCTTGGCTCCGAGTAAATGGATGGCTATCATTTATTAGGAAGCTGAGTTTCATCTGAGTGCCTGGTTGGGGTGTGTATGAGCTGGAGGTATCAGGGGGAGTCTGTTTGTGCCCAGATGTTAGCTTGGCTTATGGTGTGGAGGTTTTTTTGTTTGAGAGTGCAGGCTTCCAGATAATTGATAGTCTGGTGGAGTCATCTCTTCTATTCATGCTTTCAGGTCTTTTTTCAGTCCCTATGGTTTCTCTGATAATTCTGTAGTTGAGGTTTTCTATAGTGGCGAGGGTTTTGGTGCCATTGAAGTTGATGCTATGTCCTGTGGCTTTCGTGTGTTGGACTAGTGAGGAAGTGTGTTCCAGCTTTTTTACTGAATTTTTGTGTTCATCCAGGCAGGTACTTATTCTTCAAATGTATGTCCAATGTATGTGGCCGGGCATGATGCACAGGGAACTTCGTATATGCCTTGGTTTTCCAGGTCAATTTTGTCTTTGGGGTTTCTAAGGATGGCTGCTATTTTTCTGTCTGTTTTGAAGGCAGTCTTGATGTGATGTCTGTGTAGTATCTTACTGATTTTGTCTGTAGTACCTCTTATGTAGGGCAGGACAGCTGTTCCATAGGTCTGTTGATCTAGGTCTCTATTATGTCGTAGTGTGTTTTTGTGGATCAAGCTGGTGATTTGGCTTTTGTGGAAGCCGTTGGCTGTCAGTACTTTAATCAGGGTGCAAAGTTCAGTCTTTATATGTGTCTTGTCTGCCAGGCGTTTGGTTCTAGTGATTAGTGTTTTGGCCACGGAATTTATCTGTGCTGGGTGGTGGTGGGGTTGGGCGTTGAGGTAGCGGTTGGTGTGTGTTTTCTTTTGGTATATGGTGTGTCCCAGTGTGCCATCTGTTCTTTTGTAGATTAGTACATCTAGGAATGGTTGTTGTTTGTTTATTTCCGTTTCCATGGTGAACTTGATTTTGGGGTGTGTGTTGTTTAGGTGTGTTAGGAAATTGTTTAGGTTTTCTTTTCCATGGGGCCAAATCACAAAGGTGTCATCGATGTATCTTAGCCATAGTTTGGGTTTGTGGGTGGCATTAGCCAGGGCTCTGGATTCGAATTCTTCCATTAAAAAGGTTTGCAATGACGGGTGACAGTGGTGATCCCATAGGGGCTCCTTCAATTTGCTTGTATCTTTGTCCTTTGTATATGAAATATGTGTTGGTTAGGCAGTGTTCTGTTAGTTCCATGAGGTCTTTGGCTGGTTGGTATTTATTTTTGATGATTTCAAGAGTTTCTTTTATTGGGACTTGAGTGAATAGTGAAACCACGTCGAAACTTACAAGCAGATCTTCTTGTTCTACGTGTAGATCTTTGATCATTTCTAAGAAGTGGTATGAGTTTTTTACATATGAAGCTGCGGTTTCAGCATGGGGCTGTAGTTGTTTTGCTAAGTATTTAGCTAGGTTTTGTAATGGTGCTCCTATGGAGCTGACTATGGGTCTGAGAGGTATGCCTTCTTTGTGTATTTTTGGGAGGCCGTATAATTTGGGGCATCTAGAAGATTTTTCTCTTGGGATGATCGTCTGTTGGATTTCTTTGCTTATGTGGCTGGTTATAATTTTCTTCTTGGTTGATTTTTCTAGATATGTGGTTGGGTCTGTATTTATAGGTTTGTATGTGGAGTCTTGGAGTAGGTCTGTCAGTTTTGTTTCATAGTCTTTTCTGTCCATTACTACTGTGGCATTTCCTTTGTCTGCTGGGAGTATTATGACATTATTATCATTTTTCAGGGTTTGTAACGCTCTGAATTCATCTTTTTGCAAATTATTTTTGGGTGGTTTCGTTGTGCATAAGATGTGAGTAACCTGGTGTCTTATTCTGTCAGCTTCATCTGTATTTAATTTGGTTAGGCTGGATTCTACTGCACATATGATGGATTCTGTTGGGATTTTTTTGGGTGCTATGGCATAATTGAATCCTTTGGATAGGACATCTGTTTCTGTTTTGTTGAGTTCTCTGTTGGAAACGTTGTATACTAGTTGTTTCAGGTGTTGTTGTGGGTTATTGGGAATTTTCTTGTCATTTTCTAATTTTTTCAGTTTTTTTGAGAGTTTATCATTTTTGTAAGTATTTTCAGTTTCAGCTCTCCAAGTTGTAAGTTGTTTGATCTTATCCCAAAGTAGAGGGTGGATTTTGCTGCTCAATTCCAGGTGTAGTGCTAGCAAATCTTTGTTTAACTGATCTAATTGGAATCTTTTACTGTGAAATTCATTTCTGAGTAGAGATTTCTCTGTCCTTTTCAGGATACGTTTGGTAGCTGCTGTGTTCTTATGAAATGTTAATTTGAAGCAGGTTGGTGTTACATTGTTGTCTCTGCAGCTGCATAGGAATTTTAGGTCACATAGTATTCCTGCTCTTTTAACTTCCAGCTTCTCATAGCTTCTGATCTGGCTGTTTATTTCCTCCCCGTAGAGGTCAGATATTTGTTTTTTTAAGTTATCGCGGGTACTTACATGTGTGCTGTTCAGCTTCCTTCGGGTATTATCCCACGTCATTGTAGTTCTGTTAAAGTTGTAGCAACGTTTCAGCAGAATCTCATCTGCCATCATCAGGCTTCTGTATGGATGTGGGTCTTACAGCTCCTGGTTTTTAAATTTGAGGCTGGTTCATTCTGATTGGCTGGGAGCCTGGACCTATTTCATTGGACTTGGAGTTTGATTGATTGGTGTTCCTGGTTTCTTCTGTCTGTTTTGTGGCTTTGATTGGCTGGCAACAGTCTGTTCTTGTGTTGGAGGCTTTCAGTGCAGCTTGGCTGCGTGTGAAGGGACGGCTGCTCTTTATTAGCAAGCTGGGTTTCACCTGGGTGCCTGGTGGGGGGGTTAGGTTGGAGCTATCAGAGGGAGTCTGTTTTTGCCCAGGTGTTTGTCTGGCTTGTGGCATGGAGATCTTTCTATTTGAGAGTGCAGGCTTCCAAATGATTGACAGTCTGCTGGAATCATCTCTTCTATTCATGCTGTCAGGTCTTTTTTCAATCTCTATGGCTTCTCTGATGATTCTGTGGCTCGGGTTTTCTATAGTGGCCAGGGTTTTAGTGCCATTGAAGTTGATGTTGTGACCTGTGGTTTTCATGTGTTGGACTAGTGAGGAGGTGTGTTCCAGCTTTTTTACTGCATTTTTGTGTTCCTCTAGGCGGGTACTTATTCTTCTATTGGTCTGTCCAATGTATGTGGCCGGGCATGATGTACAGGGAATTTCGTATATGCCTTGGTTTTCCAGGTCAATTTTGTCTTTGGGGTTCCTCAGGATGGCTGCTATTTTTTTGTCTGTTTTGAAGGCAGTCTTGATGTGATGCCTGTGTAGTATCTTACTGATTTTATCTGTGGTACCTCTTATGTAGGGCAGGACAGCTGTTCCATGGATCTGTTGATCTTCTAGGTCTCTGTTATGTCTTGGTGTGTTTTTGTGGATCAAGTTGGTGATTTTGTTTTTGTGGAAGCCATTGGCTGTCAATACTTCAGTCAGGGTGCATAGTTCAGTCTTTATATGTGTCTTGTCTGCCAGGCATTTGGTTCTGGTAATTAGGGTTTTCGCTACGGAATTTATCTGTGCTGGGTGGTGGTGGGATTGGGCGTTGAGGTAGCGGTTGGTGTGTGTTTTCTTCTGGTATACGGTGTGTCCTAGTGTGCCATCTGTTCTTTTGTAGATTAGTACATCTAGGAATGGTAGTTGTTTGTTTATTTCCGTTTCCATGGTGAACCTGATTTTGGGGTGTGTGCTGTTTAGGAGTGTTAGGAAATTGTTCAGGTTTTCTTTTCCATGGGGCCAAATCACAAATGTGTCATCGATGTATCTTAGCCATAGTTTGGGTTTGTGGGTGGCATTGGCTAGGGCTCTGGATTCGAATTCTTCCATGAACAGGTTTGCAATGACAAGTGACAGAGCCCTTATGGAATCACCATATATGGATAATTTTATTTGTCAAAGAATATGCAAAGCCCAATTAATGCAACTGATAATTTTGTTTGTTTTCCTAGCAGAGCATCTCAAACTTTCACTGATTCTTAAAGTAGTCTATGAATTACTGGTACTTTAGCATTTATTTTTAGTGTTCCATAAGGTTAAAGTACTGGTAATAAGAATATGTTCAAAATCTTTTCTATAACATGATGATAGATTTAAATTTATTTCACATTTTCTACCTCTGAAATATTTATTTGCATTTCTTTTGTGTTAATGAGATACTTATCACTTAAGATGCTGCCATTCAGGATCTCTTACACTGCAGATGTTATCTTCAGCACAAAAGGCATTCACATATACTGTATAACAAATAAAATTTCTTTCACCCTGCAATGGGGAACGGAGCACAAAATATAATTCCATTGGAGTATATATATAAAAAAGTTCCAATACACAAGCATTTCCAGTGTCTCCTCCTTAAACCTGCACAAATTAAGTTACACTAAACATAGTAGAGGTTCTACTAAAGATCAGATTGTCACAAAGTTTTCACAGAGTTGAGAATTTATTTTAATAAATGATAGTAGGTGTCCCCCCCCCGCCATTTCACAAATCTAGTGACTATCATGTTCTGACTCAGGATGACACTCAAATCAGAGGCAAGTTGGGATAGATTTTACCTTACCCAAGGGACTAGATCCATAACTTCTTGTTTTGATTCAAAAACCTTCAGGGTTCTGGCCCCAAGTTGATAATTGGGTGAAGCCGTATCAGCTATACCAGAAAAGGAGAGGACAATGTTGTTGTTGTTTTAACTCTTAGTTGCTTCATACAGTTATCCATTCTCAAATCAGAATGAGCTGTGCAGATTGTAAAAGAGTGTAGTCTGAAAACGCAAACCCCAATTTTTACCCTATTTTGATAATATTTATTTATGAAATTTATAGGCCTCCCATCTTACCTCTGAGTAACTCTGGATGTCTTTACAGTTATAAAAGGTAAAAACTATTTAAACTAAAAATATAAATAAGTTAATACAAAAAGCCAAACACTGTAGCCCAATTAAAAGATTGGGGTGGCTGGGAGCAGGATGGGGAGAAAGGTGGGATCTGTTGTTCATCGATCATAGAATATAAGAGCCTTAGTGGCGCAGCGGTTAGAGTGCAGTACTGCAAGCTACTTCTACTGCAGCCAGTTGCCTGCAATTTGGCAAATTGAATATCACCAGGCTCAAAGTTAACTCAGCCTTCCATCCTTTCTAGATGGGTAAAATGAAGACCCAAATTTTGGGGGCAATATGCTGACTCGGTAAACTGCTTAGAGAGGACTGTAAAGAACTATAAAGTGGTATATAAGTCTAAGTGCTATTGCTATATAGCTTCATTGTAAGTTTCTTTTTTCTTTTTGGATGAATGCAAGAAAGTTGTAAAATTTTAAGGAGCAATATGTTAAGGATGAAATAGAGGCAGCATGACCTAATTTGGCAAGAAAACCTCACAGAAGAAGCAAGCTTATGAACATTAAGACCCCGACAATTTTAAATATTCTGAACAGATTTTTATGAACTTTGGCATGCTGCATTTCCTCTTATTGTTTTAACTTTTATGAATGACTATCCCCTTCTTATAAAAATGAAGAAAAATTTAAGCACCATTAAATATCTGTTTTTCCAGTGCTAAATAATGGGAGAGCAATTTTGATATTTTTGAATCATAGTTTACATCAAAGAACGAGTTGAAGATTTTCTAAAGTAATGAATTCAACTCCTGAAGCATATTGCATGACAACCCAACACTTTGCCTGGTAATCATTCAGATATTGCTGGTGGTTAAGACTCTTTCTAGAGAAAAATACTTAAAATTTGCTAATGTGACATGAACTGCTTGATTGACAGAATCATTTTTTTTTGGAAATATTACAGAACTTTATACTTTCTACAAACACCAATTGCCCTTTGTTCCTTCTCCCTATGTATAGACCATTGTAATCCAGACCTATTGTCGACGATGGCTAGCTATTCAATGGGTAAACAAACTAAAAGAAAAATTAAGATTGAGACTGGAATGGGAAAGGCAAGAAGAACTAAGAAAACAGAGAGAGAGGGAAGAAAAATTGCTAAGGGAGTACAATCGAAGAATGCATCCCAAAACAAAGGATGATTTTGAATTACTTTATCATGCCTTAGAATGTAAGTATCCAATTTCTTCATTGCCAGTAAACAAACACAAACTCTTTCACGTTTTCTCTAACCATTTATTGTAGATTAGATGCAAAACTATCCCTAAATTGGTATATCTTATGCAGATCAGCAGTTTCAGACCTTTTCAATATAGTAGCTATTATGCAAGCCTTACTGAATGAGCTTCTGTTCTTTATGTCTACACTGTTTCTCACAAAGTATCTTTTTTAAAAGACATATTATTAATTAAGTAACAAGAAGAAGAAGAAGAAGAAGAAGAAGAAGAAGAAGAAGAAGAAGAAGAAGAAGAAGAAGAAGAAGAAGAAGAAGAAGAAGAAGAAGAAGAAGAGGAGGAGGAGGAGGAGGAGGAGGAGGAGGAGGAGGAGGAGGAGGA
>BLBF01000037.1:8180964-8212586 GCA_015471245.1 Laticauda colubrina
GGAGGAGGAGGAGGAGGAGGAGGAGGAGGAGGAGATGATGATGGATGGATTGCCAGATCTGGGTTGCAAAAATCCCTACAATCATGTCTTGATGTAAACTCTAAATCTTTGTTATCACCTATTGGTCTTCCAGATTTTTGTGGGCCAGATCCATTTCTACTTTTTTTAGAAGGCATATTCTAGTTTCTATAAACTCCTATCTATTTTCAGCTATTATATTCAGAGATGTTCTAGGTACATATGCAAAGTATGGTGTCAGTTATAGGCAAGAAAGTTTTGAATGAAAACATTTATAATTGTAGGAGAATCATACTTTTAGCACTTCTAGTATAAAACCAGTATAATATAAAACTAACTTTAGCAGGAACTTCTGCTTGATGTGTTGAATTACTAAATAGAGACAGGGAAGCTGTTTTTTAAAATAGTTTCTCTATTTCCTTAAGGAATACAATTCCTCTAAATTAGTTTACCATTGGCTTAAATGACTGCAACATTTTTGGTGATGTTGATTCTTCTACACTGTGGTTCTATTTCCTTGCATATTATGTTGAGGCATAACTTTTCTGTTCTCTTTTAAAGAACCTATCTTTTAGGGAATTAAAAGTCCATGATTTTCTTTTAATATATTCATCATCTGACATGCCTTTGCTAATGTTTCAGAGGTAAATTTAAAAACGAATATAAGAAAAATGGAAAACATCCGCCTCTGTGCATTGCCTGGAATTAGGAGACCATTCCCTTGAAGTGATAATTTAAATAACAGTTACCGACTGCACCAGTTACCTATTATTCATCTTTTCAAATTAGAAAAATATTGATCTGTTTATGAAAAAAAATGCTCTGTTTTTAGGTGTTATCCAAAGGTGTACTTGAGTAGTTTTATAAAATTCTAATCTGAAGAAGTGCCATTGTGAATTTCCATCAGTCTTTCTTAGCACTATTTGTAGTTATCAGACTGGAAATCAATAAACTATAGATTGCTTTGATTGAGTGTGTGAATGCCATAAAGTAAGTAATGGGTCCTAGTGTCCATATAGATAGACCCTCTTCAAAGTAATCTGTCCCCAATCTGAAATCCAAAAGTGCACCATTACTAGTCTTATCAGATCCATTCTCCTTGGTGCTGATTTTTTTCTTTTCTCTTTATTTCCCTCTGTCGCAGCATTATGGTCTTTTTTGGACCTGGATCTTTTCATCATGTGTCTAAAATATAATAATTTGGACTTGGTCACATGTTTTTCAAGAGCGGACTCTGGATTGTTTTATTCTATGCTCTATTAATTAGTTTTCTTGATTGTACATAGTATTCTCAAGAGTTTTCTGTAATCCCAAAGTTCAAAAGTTTCAGTACTCTTTCCATCCTAAAAAGTGCCACATTTTATTTCTGTAGAGATTTAGTGGTCTGATTAGCAGAAATAGATACAACATTTTTTTGTTGCTCAGGCAAAATGTGAGAACAGTTATTGCTATGTGTGTAAACTGTTGAATAAATACCGGTAATAGTAATTGTTGAGAGTCCAGTGCACCAGTCCTGAAATAAGCTATTTTTGAATTGTGCTGCTTCGGATTATTTGCTACTGTTTTTATACATTGTTTTCTGGATGCTTCCTCAATGTGACTTAATTATTTTCAAATAAGAAAGGATTAAATTAAAGGGAGCACTTGTTACCTTAATAGAAGTACTTTCAAGTTTTTATAGCGCCATCAAGCTAAATAGCTGGGACAGTAATCTTTCAGTGGATCATTCCCCATATGTTTTTGAAAGGATGCCTCCTGAAGGTTTTAGTAATTTATTTGAGTTATAACAATCCAAAGGGAAAGGACAGTCATTAAATTAAAAAAAACAAACAGGAGAAACATTAAATTATATAAAATGAAAATGCTGTGGCCAAAGTTTGGAGAGTTATTTTATGTTTGGACTACCCATCTCCCTCAAGGATAAAATTCATAACTGGGTCATGTTACACTGAGGAAGATTATCTTAGAGATGGAAAATAAGTGTGATTTGTTGTTAGGGTTCAACAGCTCATTCAACATTTTAGCTAAAGTAACTCATTGAAATACAAAAATATAAATAGTTTGAGGTGAACATTCCATGTAACTTGAAGGTCAGTTTTGAAAAACTTGTTTCCTCATAAATAGTGATTATTTTTCTTTGTGACTACTATCCTCACATAGTTTATACCAGTGATGCTTAAAGCATAGAGCAATTCATTGCTATTTAAAAAGAGTAAGAGTCTGTTTGTCCCTTTGTTGAAGAAAAATAATGGTTCAGTCTTTAAATGAAAATGGAATTTTAATAAGCAGATATTTGAAACTAATATTTTGAAAAGCTTCTCAAAATCATGTAAGAATTATGGTCTTGATGCTTTTGATAATATGTAGAGCAGCATGGAGAGGGCCTTGAAGAAAATGTGCCATAACTGTGGGAAACTTTGCTTAGAAAGGTGTGAGGGAGTCAGGATTACCCCCTTGTGTTTTAAGGTTCATATAAGAATGAAAGAAGGACAAAAGCTATCAGGCTTCAAGATCCTGTTACTGTAGCGAATATTAATTATATTGTCTTTCTTCTTGTTTCTTGACTTGGCCTATCCTATAGGGCTGGCAAAAGGACAGTGCAGTTTTTACAGTTCAGCTCTGCTTGGGTATCTTTGAAATACTGGATTCAATTTTTTGTGTATTAAATGGGGTTTACAAATCCACATGTTTCTGGGAAGAGAAATAAAAAGTGGCTTGTGAGAGACTTTGCACAGTTTTTATATTGCTTTGTGACACAATCTGCCTTACTTTATTGATACATCACCATTATTGCATGCTGATAGCATAAAAAAATAAATTCATAATAGGCTGTCAGAAACCTTCAACTGAATGCCAACTTGGTTATTAAAATCTAGCACTATATATTACAATGTGGCATTGCTTAGTGTAAAGTGCATGTTCCTATCCTTTACAGTCAATACTTCAGCCGTCTTGTCAGTGGATGAATGGTTGGTTCAAACTTTGGTTTGTTTCCTGTTATTTGTTTCAAGCAAAATGATGCATGATTAAATCAGTCAGAGTTACCCCTTATTTCCACATACTGTATGTGATGGCTGTAAAACCTTGCTCGGAGCATCAGAAACAAATCCACTGATAAGGAGGATAGAATCAGCGCTAAACTGTGTTTATCACTGTGTTTTATTATTGTATATAAAATCAGAGGATGAGAAGCATATTGAGAATATAAGTGTACATATAAGACAGATCAGCAGATCTAGATTCTGTTTCCTTTTCAGCTTATTTGTTTTGAAATATTGTGATTGGGGAATTTAGTGAATGGCAGAAGATCTACATGATTAGTCTGGCACATACTTGTAGATTTTTTTGCTTTCTCTTATTCCAAATAAAATCTAAGAACTACTATGAATGATAGAGACATACAAACATATAGCTTGAGATATTTTTCTGTCTCTGACAGAGCAGTCCATGTCCTTCTCACCCTTGCAATTATGTAAATTATGTTACAGAATTATAGAAAAACTAGTGATTCCAATAAGGCATAAATTCAGGACAACCAAAATCAACCTAAAATTGATTACTCTGTTTCATTTCCATAGTGCTTCTTGAAAAGAACACTATATATGTATAATATTGTATATAGTCATAATATAAAATGTAATATATAACTTAGCCATCAACAGTTAGGGAAATGTAACCTAATAAGTTCTGACATATGGGACTTCCGGTTTGGACTTCCTCAGTGTCAGGCCAAAATCTGTGATTGTGCTCAGTTTCGATCCATGCTCGCCACTGGAGGGCCCTAATCCTTTGGATTTGGGGTTGTAGAGGTGGTGAAGAGGGGGGAGACCACCAGCTGAGTTGAGGGGAGCCACATCTCCAGTCCTCGGCTTGGCAATACTCCCTTTCCCAAAAGCGGTCGTAGCGGTGGCCAAAATGGCCACCCCAAAGAGGAAGACCCGACTGGGAAAGATGAAGGGAACACTTGATTGAGCAGGAAAAACAGAAACAACATTTAAATGCAAGGTACCCTGGAATTAAATTTATTAGAGTATTTTTTTAAAGAAGATTTTTAAAACAGTGAAGAAAAGGGGGAAAAAACTTTTTGACAGCTGTTATCAACTTTGAACTTAATAAGAAGAGTTTAAAGAAGAAATCTGTGTGAACTTACTTTGACACTAACTAGGCAAAACTTAAGCTGAAATTAAAGTGTCAAAGGGAAAGTAAAGACCTGTATGGATATAATAAAGCCTTGAAAGTGAAGAAAGCAGAGGGGGGAAAAGGGGGGAACTTGGACATAACAGAGAGTGCCACCTGACAGCAAAAGAAATTGACTGAAATTTTAAAAGACTCTCAAAGGATATATTGTAACTGCAACTTTGCTGCAATAAAACAGATCCCCCAGAAAATAAAGGAAAAGTGGAACTTTAAAGTGTGGAACAAAGAAAGAAGCAAGAAGAAACTGTTCTGGATTACTTGGTAATTTTTGGAATTCTGGATGTTGCGACTTAATTAATTGGGTGGTTGCTCTTAAATATTATTTGCAAGTGTTTAAAGATGGCAGAACTCTTTTTGGAACTGAAAATGGAACTTTAAAAAATAAAACAAGAGTTACAAGAGAGAGGAGGATCGTTTGGCTTCATGTTACAATTTTTAGAAATGGAGGTTTTAATCTATGAAAAACAACAAGAAGCATGTGAAGAAGAAGAAGAAGGGCTGGACAAAGAAGAGGCCATCTTTAATGAAGAAATGGTGCAACATAGGTTAAAATGGAAAAATTGAGAAAAAGGAATTAAAAACTTGAGATTAGAGGAGGCAACGAATAAAAAGAACAGTTTGAAAAGCAAATAAGATACTAGGAGGGCAGAAAGGACAATTAGAGAGGGAGGGGGACAAAAACTGATGAGAAAAAGAGGTGGAAGATAAATGGGAAAAGAAGTTATAAGAGACATATACAAGAAATAAAGAAACGGGAAACGAACAAGAAGAAAAGGTATTAGTTTATTTAAAAGACACAGAGATAATGGTTAATAAGATAAACTAAAAAAGAGAATTCTGCAAGGGTACAAGAGATAGTGTAGTTATATGAGAAATAATAATAAGATAGAAAATAGAAAATATAGGTAATCAAAGTGAAAGATGAAACTAGTATTGTTAAGGAATGGAGTGTCTTGTAATATTTAAATTAAATAAAGAGATAAATGGAATAAAAGTGAAAGAAGAAAAAACAAGGGGAAAATAGCAATTAAGGGTATTTTATTGAAATAAATTATGAGGATTATTGTAGACTATATACATTTTGTTTCATGATCTACATAATATAATTGAAATGAATTGTGCAAGATTTGTAATGAAATCAATATCAGTTTCTCGGAGGAACCTGAATAGATTAACTATGTTATCTATCGTTTGCATTTTTTTTCTTTCTTCTTTTAGAAGTCTAAAATGTATTGCCGGGGGGAGATTTAAAGGGAAAGTACCAAGCGGAATCTGTTTAGAAAGAGATATGACAGCAAAAAGTTATTAGAAGTTGAATGTTATAATTGATTAAGGGGATACTGTATAAATCAAATGTTTAATGGAATTTGAAAGGGTAATAATTATAAGATATAAAGGTGACACATTCTATTGCATAATTGTAGGGGAAACCTTGCTTTGTAATGCCTGGAAGGGGAGGGAATTTTTTTTTCTTTCTCTTTTTGGGATGATGATGGAAAAAAAGAATACACAATGAAATGATAAACAGGACAGATAAAAGTATAATTACTATGAAGATATGGAAATTTGGAAAAGGATATGTAATAAAATTAGAAATGAATGAGAAGTTTTAAAATAAAGCGGAGGAAAGTAAATGAAAAAATTAATGAAATCTATAAAGATTAGACATGAAATTGAATATAGAAAGATGAGTATGTAATTAAGATTATATCTGTATGGAGATGTGACAACCTGAAAACATGTTCTCTAAAAAAAGATGTTTTATTTTTTAATACGCTTTTTAAAAAAAACCCAAATGAATTTTTTACAAAAAAAATAGTTCTGACAAATGAAGTTTACAACAGTTTAGGAACATAGCTACTTTAGAAGTATTTGTGTGGTTATAGCAAGGAAAAATATTGTTATAAGTAAGAATAATGAATCTTACATATGATACATATGACACATATGAAGAGCTAGTATTCTACTTTTTAACATTTAAAAAGTAGAAGTGCAGCATGCCAATAAACATATTAACGGGAGAATAGATCTTGTAATATCACTAACATTTCAGTTCCTTGATGTTAGATGACTATAGCAAATGAAGAATCTGCTGAAACTAAAAAAAAATCAATGGAATATTGTATATACTTATTTATCCTATTTTAATACTGTAACTCTTTAGGAATGCTAACTGAAAGGGCACTAATTAAAAGTGCAAATGTGTTACAATTGGATTGTAATATGTTTATATTTTTGGTCTTTGGTGTACTTTGCTGCACTTTGGGAAAGAGGAATGCTTAACTTTTTGATAATTTAATGCATCCTGAAAGGCTGATAGAAAATAATAGGGAATAGAAAATAAAATTCTGTTTTGTTACTGTTTTCTCCCCCCCAATAATAAAGACAAATTGTACAACACTTTTATAATCATTTTTAAATTCACATTGCTAAAGTATAAAGCTGTTAAAATTGGCCAGGAAAGTTACAAAAATCCCTATGCTTTGTCCTTCAGCATGTAAATGACTTTGGTGCAGGCTTTTTATATGCAAATTCCCAAAATGTGAGCTTCTTTTTTTATGATGTGTTTTTTATTTTAATACAAGTTGTGGATCTTTAAAGTTTTTTTTTAGAATTATGTTTTTATTTAAATGAGCAATGCATTAGTAGCATAATATTTAAACATACATTGTAATAAAGGATAAAATAATTCTAAAAAGAGAGAAGTATTTAATGTCAGAAGTTGTTTCAACTTTGTCCTAGTTTATAAGGTAGAACACTAATGAAATTATCACAAATACAGACAACTATGGCCATTTTGTAGATAACATTTTTAATTCATCATCACAAGCTTCAGTTCAGGATAGGTGCTTTGGTCATTGAATCATAAAATGTCCTGTGTAACTATGTCCATACATCCTTTTAGAAAGGGAAAAAATAACAGTTTGGAGCCACATGATCATAGGATTCACGTTTGTAAACTTTTGAAAAATCGTGTCATTTCTTTAGCAGGCTTTGGTATAATGCTGGACTGGCAACAGGGAAGACAAGGTCAGCCATAAAAACTCAAATGTCTTTGAGCCAGTCATTTATATTCAGGCCATCCTATCATACAAAATAGCTGCGTTGGGCAAAAATGGGAAGAAGGAATGTTATGTAGGTCACCTTAAACTCCTGGAGCACAGAATATAAATCTAAAAATTAATAACCATGTTTCCCTGGAAATAAGAGTGGGTCTTATTTTCTTTTGGGCCCCAAAATAAGCCCTAGGGCTTATTTTCAGGAGTGTCTTTTTCATTTACAGGAGGCACATTTCTTCTGCTTGCTTGTGTTGGGGCAGGAGGCCATGTGGCACACTAATGCCACTGCCATGAGGTAGGGAGGCTGAAGCTTCCCCACATGCCCTGCACCGGCTTACCTCAGACCACCCATACCCTGACACCTGCCTCGCCTCAGGGCGGCAGCTCCAGCAGTTCCATCCAGCAGGACCTTGTGTGGCTGCCAGCCCACTTCTACTTGCCCACAGCCACAACAGAGCAGGAGGCCGAGCAATGCACTGGTGCAACAGCCATAAGGTGTGGTGTGGTAGAGCTGTCCCATGTGCCCCGCACCAACTTACCTCAAGGCCCCCACAGACAGGCCATCCATGCCCCGACACCTGCCTCACCTCATGGCCTGGCTCCAACACACCACTTGGCTCCTGTCCATTGCAACTTAGAGAAAACAGAAGAAGTGGCCATGTGGATTCCTGCTGCACATGGCTGTTGGTGCTGTCGCTGCAAGGCAAATATTGGGGTGTGGATGGCCTGGCTGCTGGGGCCCTGAGGAAAGCCAGTACAGGGCACGTGGGGCATCTCTACCACCTCCCTACCTTGCCTTGTGGCTGTGGGACAATGAGTAACCAGACAAAATGGGTGGGCGGCTGGCTGCACAGGTTCTTAAGCAGGGCTTTTTGGGGGTAGGTCTTATATTAGGTACACACATAAAACATGCCAGGGCTTATTTTGGGGATAGGTCTTATTTTCAGGGAAACATGGTACATAAAATGCTGTTTTGCACTTTTATAACAAACTAAAAGTTTTGAAAAGCTCTTCAGCAAAGGTCTCAAATGGTAAAGTAGAATTACTTATTAGCCCTTAGCATTTGATTATAATTACTGCACTGTTCCAAATTATGCTGACCCAGAAGGCCTTGTAAACCTGTGATATGCTCAGTCAAATAAGGTAGTTTGATAAGACCTAAAATTAATTAATTAGTATCCTGTCTATTATTTTTACAAATAACTCAAGGAAGCAAACATATTCAACCCTGCTTCCTCTTCCTATTTTTCCTACAACAACCCTGTCAGGTAAATTGGGCTGAAACAGAGTGATTGGTCCAAGGTCATCCTGCTGGTTTTTATGGCTAAGGCAGAATTAGCACTTGTGATTTCCCAGTTTCTAGACTGTGCTTTAATCACTAGACCAGTGCTTTAATCACTAATCACTAGACCAGACTGGCTCTATTGATATACTATAACATTTCTATGATACCAATTCTATAGAGACTGTTAGCTGTTTTCACATATTAATACAGCATATGTCCATGAAAATAATAATTATAAAAATATCTCCATTAAAACTAGCGTGCCTCTTTAGTTGCCACTCCTGGGAATATTGTAAATCAAGTGTTCTACAGAACATTTCCATTTTGACTGCACTTCTAAAAATCATTAGAGACTATGCCATTGGACTCTGAGGTAAAATTATTCCATAATGAAGAAATAAATATCAAAAAGTGTCTCAGTCTAACACTTGCACCCCTCCCCAAATAATTTCATATAGAAATATCATCAATAACATTGCCTTTTATGAAATTGATTTGAATAACCTGAAGATGACTTCTGCTTCTACTGGTTTATACCAAGGACACTTAACCAGTAAATAATAATTTAGAATAACCAAATAGAAACTCACATGGCTTCTGTTTATTAAGATCTGACTATTTAAAAGATTCATTTTGCATTAATGCTTGGTAAAGACTAATCAAAAAATGAAAGCGAAATAAAATAAATATAGCTTTTTTGTATTGATACAGTATGGAGAAAAGAGGAACTTGAGGGCATCAATAGCACTTTCACTGGAGCTGAACGGAAAGCAGCTCTCTGTGGACTTCTAGAAAAAGAGACCCAGCTGATTGCTTGCATTGGGAGACACAAAATAAATGTATTAGAAGACAACCATGAAAAAGCAATCCTGTCATTTCTGGAAAAGGTCAGTGAGATAATTTCTGTCTTAGTGTACCCAGAGTTCAAAAACCCAAATTAACATTTGCAAACTAACAGCATACTGAAGAAAAGCACAGTAATTAACTTAGCAGTTAAGAGTTATGATTTGTGAGCTTTATGCATGTCTGGCAGTAAAATTGGCTCATTAGTTATGGTTATTAAAAGTCTTTATACTCATAAATTTGATGAGAATTTCTTTTCACCTATGTATAGAGAAGCCACCATTTACATCTTAATTTACTTAATTACATCTTATTGAAAATGATGCTAACTATGTCCTCTATAACCTTTCATTAATACTGTATTATGGGCACGTGGGGTAAATTTATGATTGTAATTTCATTCACATTGCCAGAATTTATTTTCTACAATATCTTATTTCTGTCACTGTTGCAACAACAGACCCCCTTTGGCTCTACTGCAGGAAAATATATTTGAAATTTTGTGTAACACTTTTCAGGTAAACTAGTTATTTCACATGTAAAATAACATTTCTGTTGCGGGGAAGTATTTAGGGGAAGACTGCAGCATCAAGTAAATTAATTATACCCATCATCCTGTTTTCTTTTCAAACTGAAAAAACTGGTAGAGTTGCATTGCAAGAAAAAATAGGTTTTGGTCTGATTTTCTTGTGTAGATCCCATTGCTGCTGGATAGTTTGAAGTTGTAATTTGTCAATTTGTAATTTGTCATAATTAATGGCAATCCTTTTCTTATCTTTTTTTAAAGCAAATTTTATTCAATTTTTCACAAAAAAGCTTTTTTTAGTGGACAACATATTTCTGGATCATCACTTTTACATACAAATATGGCAATAGTTATACATTCATATATGCATACTTAATTCTCTTATCACCTTTTCCATTTCCAACTTCCAGAAAGGAGAGAAACAAGCAAATCAATGCTAGTCTCTTACATTAATCTCAATCAAAACATCTTTTTGTTTCATTTCTTTTATTTCAAATATAATCCTTTAATATTTATTTTAAAAATAAAAACAATATATGTTTGCCTAATAAAAAAAAGTTACCAATGTCTCTCCTTCCTTTTAATAGTCTGTATTAAGCCCCTGTCACACTGCACCAACGGATGCAAAGAGGATGTAAAACGGACAAAAAAATTTGCCATCCCTTGGTTAACGCGATGTACTCACTGCCTCCGTTTTGCTTCCTCTCTATCCGTCCAGCATCCGTTTATTGACGTTTCATCCGCTCAGAAAGTTTTGAGCTGCTCAAAACTTTTGCACGGAAAATGTATCCAATTCGTCCGTTCTGCATCCGCTAGGCATCCGCTAGGCATCCGTTCTGCATCCGTTACGCATCCACTATATCCGCTAGGCATCCACGCAACTCGCATCCGCTTGGACGCAGGGAGGAAGCGGAAGGGACACAGAATGGACGCAGAACGGATGCAGCACGGAAACAAAGCATTTAAAACGGAAAGAACGTTCGCAGAGGGGACCTATCTCGGATATTAAGGATGTCTACAGGATGCCTAGAGGATGCCTAGAGGATGCCTAGAGGATGCAAAGGGACACCTATACTGCCTATAAAAATGGGGAGCAACTCACCTGCATCTCACTTTCAGACCAGCAGCCTAGCTGTGCAGACCTCTGCAGCCTTCATCTGACTCTTGCTCTTCCACAGCATCCAGTCATGTCCACCGTGGATCGTAACACAGTCCTTTTGGCAGCCACCATCCTTCTGCAACAGTGCAAAGCCATCGACAGGCTCTGTGAACTCTACTACGGGAAGAAAAAGAGGCGGCCAAGAAGCGTCTGGGTCCGAAGATGGATCGCCAGAAGAGCACAGTACGGACTGTACAACAAGCTGATGGTGGAGCTCAGGAACAAAGACAATTGGGCATTCCAGAACTTCATGAGGATGCCTCCAGCCATGTTTGATGAAGTTGTGCAGCGGCTGACACCCAGGTTGACCGAGGCAAACACCAACTTCCGGCCCAGCCTGGAACCTGGGCTCAAGGCGGCACTCACTCTGCACTACCTGGCCTCAAGGACCACCTACAGAAGCATGCAGTACGGCTGGAGGGTGCCACACAACACCATCAGCATTGTGGTCAGAGAAGTGGTGTAGGCCATCATCGAAGAATACCTGGAGGAGCTCCTCCAGTGCCCCTCCACTGAAGAAGGATGGAAGAAAGTTGCAGAGCAGTGGTATCAGAGGTGGAACTTCCCCCACACCGTTGGAGCCATAGATGGCAAGCACGTGGCCTGCAAAGCTCCAGCCAAGTCGGGGTCCACTTATTTCAACTCCAAGGGCTTCTTCAGCATCGTCCTCTTTGCCATGGTCGATGCTGACTACAAGTTCATGTACATCGATGCTTCAGGTTATGGCTCATCTTCAGATGCCCAGGTATACAACGCCAGTGATGTCAAGGAGGGGCTGGAAGGCAACCTCATCATGGGCTTCCCAGATCTAGACCCCCTGCCCAACGACACGCAAGATGTGCCCTACTTCATCGTGGGGGATGACGCCTTCTCCCTCACAACCTACCTCATGAAGCCCTACACCTCCAGACTCCTCACCCGTGAAGAGAGGATATTCAACTACAGGCTGTCCAGGGCAAGGCGGGTGGTGGGGAACATCTTTAGCATCCTGGCCAACAGGTTCCAGGGACTTCTTACCACCATGCAGCATTGCCCAGAGACCGTGAGGAGGATCGTGGAAGCTTGCTGCATCCTGCACAATATCATGCACACCCGCTACCCAGTCTTCAGCAAGGCAATGGGGACATGGAGCCTGGGGAATGGAGGCAAGGGCAAAACCTAATAGACACTGAGGATGTGCAAGGCCCCAACAGAGCCTCACGTGAAGGGAAGAAGCAGCGCAACCTACTGAAACACTGGTGCAACTCCCCAGCTGGAGCAGTGGAGTGGCAAGACAATATGATAGATGATTAATGGGTGCTTCCTTCAGCTTGTCTCATCACACGGATGAGATTGGGCCATGTATGTTGGGTGGGCCTACAATGAACAGGGCGTTTAATAAAGAGTTGTGTTTGTGTTGACATGTGTGGATGATTGATTACATTGTTACTGATAAAAAGCCATAGGTGTGGCACCTGGGAGGGTAGACCATACAGTCCCACTATGCTTGCACTGGAGGTTTATCTATCCCACAGCTATTACCCAACCCAAAGGTATCCCTGCCCATCCCACTGCTATCTTAACCCATCCCACAAGCATGCAAAGGCTTAAACCAATTCTAAAAGTTTCCACCAAGACTTTATTTAAAAAAAAGAAATGAAGCAAGTGTGTGAATCAAAGATAAACTTTATTGAACAACAAGCTGTAAAAGGAAAAAGACCCAAGTCAAGTGTCCAAATAAAGTCCACACCCAGTCTCTGGCAGTCTTCACGGTCACTTGGAGGTGTGCCCAGTCTCAGGGGTGAAGGGTCCAGGTGCTGTGGAGGTGGTTGCTGCAGTGCTGGTCTGAAGCCCCACTGGGGTGCCTGGCCCCGAGAGGACAACAGGTGACGGTGTTGAGAAAGCTCTCAGATAGCTGGCTCAGACCCGTTATGATGAGAGATGTACTGAGGCCGGGCTTGGCTGTGGGGTGGAGGAAGGAGTAGTGTAGTGGGGCTGTCTGCTCTGCAGCTGGGTGAGGACTGGCGTTGGTGGCATCGCTGTCATCGGTGGCATCATTGGCATGGGTGGCATCAGTGGAACCGGTGGCAACAGTGTCACCCGATGACTCTGTGCCTGGACTGGGAAGGGCTGCTGCCTGTGCTGCTGGACCTCCTGGTAGCCCTGGTAGCCCCATAGCCCTGGTAGGTGAGGGGCTGTGGAAAGCCTTGGAACGGGAGGGACATCACCTGGGGTGGAGGAGCAGACCTGGGCTGGGTGGGAGCAGGTTCCTCTGGATCTGGAGGGTTGTGAAGCAGCTCGGTGATCCGGTCCTTCACCACCTGGTACTGGGGTTCCTCCATGGTACTTGTATTCGGACATGTCCATGAGGGTCTGATTGACATAGGTGAGGAAGGGCTTGCGGTTGGAGGATGAGGAGTCGGTGTTGACCAGCTGAGAGAGGAGATCTATGCTGGTGCAGATGGTGTCCCTGATCTCCAGCAGGACAGTGTGGCTCTGCCCCTCCTGCTGTCTGGCTCTCTGCCTTTCTATGGAGGTGGAGCTGGGGTGGTGGTGGATGCGGCTAGGACTGTGGTGGATTCAATGTCTCCTTTCTCCCACCGCACCAGGGAGTCCTCCACGCGCTCCACCATGGTTACAACACCTGTCCGCGGTTTCTCCGCCGTGGCACGCTCCACAGAAACCTGCCTGGAGACAGGGACTGACTCTCGGCCGGAAGTGGACTGGCTCTCAGCAGGCTGCCAGAGAGAGAGGGTTGTGAGAGGGGCTCCTGGTGCTCCTTGGTGGCGGATCTCACCCTTCAGGAAGCTGCACCTGGCCATGACGTAGGTCTCTCTGTCTGTCAGCTTAACCGTGGCCTGGCCAGATTTCTTCAGGTGCAGCTTCCCGTACCAGGTGTGCATATGTTTCCAGCAGCCAAGGAGCACCTCCGAAGTGTAACCCATACTCTCCGCCCTCTCTCTCCAAGCAGCCTGCTTCCGCTTGGTGTCCCTGTACAGCCGGTGTCCCTTCCGCCACAGATAGTCGTTCTCTCTCAGCCACTCCAACACCTCATCCTCGTGTTCCTCCTCAATGATGTATTGCCTCCTTTCCCGTCCCCGCATACGCCTCTTCCTCCCTTTGGCAGGACCAGATGGGCCCTCATCAGAGGGGCTCCCAGGTGGTAGGGGCTGCTCCTCCACACCACCACCAGAAGCAGCACCAGCAGGATCATCATCATCATCATCATCATCATCATCATCATCATCACCACCAGCGGGATCATAATCATCATCATCATCAGCAGCAGCAGGATCATCATCATCATCAGCAGCAGCAGCAGCAGGATCAGGATCAGCAGCAGCAGGATCAGCAGCAGCAGTGCCAGCAAGAACAGGAGCACGAGTAGGACCAGGAGCACGAGTTGGACGAGCAGGACGAGCAAGACCAGGAGCACGAGCAGTACGAGAAGTATGAGCAAGTCCAGGAGCATGAGCAGGACCAGCAGGACCAGGAGCAGCTTCAGCAGAGTATGCAGCAGCAGAAGCACCACCGCCAGGAGCAGCTTCAACAGAAGCTCCAGCACCAGAAGAGCGAGCCCAAGCAGCAGAAGCCCCAGCAGAAGCAGAGTCAGGGACAGGGGGCAGGAGGGTTGCCCTGTCCTTCTTGGCAGGGATGGCGGCAGGTTGCTGAGGCTTTTGCTTCTTCCCCATGGTTGTGGGGTTGCTGGCTGGCAGGGAGGCTGGCAGGCACCAAGGCTGGCAGGAAGTCTGGCAGAAAGCCTGGCAGGAAGGCTGGCAGAAAGGCAGGCAGGCAGGCAGGCACCAAGGCTGGCAGGCAGGCTGACTGGCAGGGAGGCTGGAAGGCAGGCTGGCAGCAAGGCTGGCAGGCAGGCAGAGAGCAAGGCTGGCAGGGAGGCTGGCCAGGAGGCTTGGAGGCAGGCTGGCAGGAAGGCAGGGCAGGCAAGGACTTGATGTATCCGGCAGCAGGTCTTTCCTCCGAATGTTGGCCACGTGCGAGCTGCTTCCCTTTATATCTGCATAGCTTATGCAATGCATCCCCCCCGCATGCGCAATTAACGCTCGACATCCGTTAGGCTTCCGCTGTGCATCTGCTTCATCCACTGTGCATCCGCTTCATCCGCTCGGCGTCCGCTCTGCATCCGCTCTTTCCGTTCCGCGTCCACTTTTCTGAGCCCCCCCGGAAGCCTAGCGGATGTGCCATCCGCTCCCATCCGCTTCCATCCCCTGGGCTTCCGTTCCGCATCTGCTTTCCATCCGCACTGCGTCCTCCCCCCGTCCGTGTCATCCGCTCTGGTTATGCAAATTTTTGCCCCTTTTTAAAGCGGATAACAACGGATGGAACATTTTGCTCGTCTGTTGTGTCCGTTTTGCATCCGTTGGGCAGTGTGACAGGGCCTTTAGTTTATTAATTTTAGTAGTTCTTCAATCTGTCATATTTTCTTTCCATCACACATTCTTTCTATAGATTCTAGATTAATACAAGTTTTAACACAAAAGAAAAGGAAACAACTATAGGTTTCCCCCCTTTTACTGGTTTGAGTGTGACACCACAGTGGTTAAAATATACCTTTATTCCCTCATCTTAATTCCCAATAAACCATTATTTTTAAGTAGTTACAATAATAATAATTACATCTTTTCATTTGGATTCCGCAACATATTTTCTCCCCTTAATTTTATTTCTAATTTGAAAAGAAGTAAAAAGGGAAAAATTGACTGTTCAATTTTTGGTCATTGATATTAACGTCATTTTTAAACATCTTCACATCCATTTCAATGATTACAATTTCTTCAATAAATCTTAACTTTTCTTTTAAGAATAAAAATAAAGATATATATTCATCTAATAAGAGTTATCAGTATCTATCCCTCCTTTAATAATCTATATTACCCTATTTTCTAAGTATTTTTTTAAAATTGCAAATATATTCTTGTTACCCCTTGTCACCCTACAGAATCCCGTTTTTAATTAATCAGCCATTATCTCTGAAAAAATGATTTCTTTTCATCATTTTACTATTTCCGTAGTTCTTTATTTCATGCACCTGTTTCTTACTGCCTCTCCTCACCCTCTTTTTCCCATATCTTTTCTCATTCCAGTTTATATCCCTCTCTTTCTTGATATCTTCCTTTCCCCTTTTCTGCTGGATCTTTCTACCTCTCCTGATTTCACAGGTATCCCCCTTTTTGATTACCTTCTTAAATCTCAACTTTTTAGCGTTCCTTCTTTCCCCTTGTCTTTGTAGTGTTCTTTGTGTAAAATGTCTATTTAAGATGGCTTCTTCTTGAATCGACTCTTCCTCCTCTAAAGTTCTTTCTTCTTGTTCTTCAATTGCCATTTCCATTTCTTCTAACACAGAGCAAAGTGATTTACCTCTTTCCTGTATTAATTCTCTCATATTTTTAAGTTCCATTTTTAATTCCTGAAGAGATATCATCATTACACACTCTTATATTTTATAATCATTGAAGTCCATAAAAAACACTTTTGCTTTCCTTCTTTCTTTTTCCAGTTTTTTAAAGTTCTCAATTGTTGTATACTAAAAACGTAGATCAATCCCACAGTCTTTTCTTGCTTCTATCTTTATTCAGCTTTCACTTTCTAAGATTCTTACTTTGTTTCAATATTTCTTTAACATTATATCAACACAAGTTCATACAGAAACAGGATGCTTTCCCTTTTGTTTGAGTTCAAGTTTTTGTCAGAAGATGGCACTCTCCATTATACAAAGTCCTCACCTTTTTCCCCTATTTTTTATTTAGAGTTTTTCAAACCTCAATATTCCAACACAACCCAGTCTCCAATTTGTAAATTTTATTATTATTATTTTTTGGCAATCTTAAGTCCAGCTTTATTTTATGCCTGTTTATTGCTGAAATATTTTAGTCCAATTTAATTAAGTCTTTAGTTCCGGCTTCTTCCTTTCCCAGTTCGAAGCCCCACTTAGCTGTCAAAATTATTTTCTTATTTTTTTTCCTGTCCCTTTGTATTTCCATCGCTCACTTTTCTTTTCTTAAAAGTTCAATGTTACCTTAATTTCGGGGTGCTTTTTGTTTAGTTGTTTCGCCCCATTGTCCCGGTTCAGATGTTATCCACCTCTTTCTTCCCTCCTGCACAAATCTTAGTCCAGCTGAGTCCTCCTCTTTGGGGTGGCCATTTTAGACCACTGCTTCAGTCATCTTCGGGGGGGAAAAGACCAAGCCCAGGAGTGGAGATGCGGCTCCCCTCAACCTGGCTTGCAGCTTCCCCTTACTCCACAGCCCATCCAAGGCAACTTAAGCCCCTAATCACAATGATCGGGGCTCTCCGACAAAAGAGCATGGGCCATAGTTGCGGACAGTCGTGATCTACAGTCTGTCAGCTAGGAGGGCTCAACCCAGAAGTTGGCAATCCTTTTTTTTTTTTCCTTATCTTGTTGTTAAGCTTCCAGTGACCTATTCCTTTTCAAATCTCTCGCAAGGATCTTGACAAACATGAGCACTGGGCCTTGTCCAACAGGATGTAGTTCAGTGTTGAGAAGAATAAGGTCCTGCATTTAGGCAGGAAAAATCAAATAAGTACTGCCTATTTAGAATAGGCAGTACCTATCTTCACAGTAGTAATTTTGAGAGGGATCTAAGAGTTCTGGTGGGCTACCACTTAAATATGAACTAGCAGTGAGCTCTAGCTCCAGCCCTAACTCTTTTATTCTAATTATCAGGAATACGTTAAGCCAAAACAAGTAAAGAAAGTAAACTGTAAATTGAAATTGTTGTTCTGCATTGTACTCTGTGTGTGATTTTTGTTTCAGAGGACAGTTGAATTTACTCACATATATGATTTGAACTAAATACCCAAATATTTCATTTATATATTAGTGTTTTCTTATTATGATATCTTATGAACTTAGAGTTCTAACATTAAGATGAATTCTTCATTAGAAGAAACTTCAGACTAAAATTAAAAGTAGGAATGTAGAGATAGTAAATAAATTGGAATAATAGCAAATAATTCAAATTCAAATAATAACAATAGAGCAATAGATAAGAAAAAGACATAATAAGAAATTATTATTTTTAGGGTAAATGTCTTAAATTGCTTATCCACCTCTAGATGTCACCAGCGGCCAACACTATACTGTACTTGAAATAAACGGAAGCTTTGATGCATCCAAATACACAGCATACAATAATGTACAATATCCATAAATATTGTTTTCCTTAATTTTAAAATTGCTTCATTTCTATTCTTCAGTTTCCCTCATAACACTACTCCCCTGCTAGAGACTGTTTGTATCAGGAGAAAATGTATATAAAATCTTATCAAGTTTATGCTCTAAATCCAATTCTCTGCTGAAAGAGAAAATTAGATGGAAGAAGCAGTTGGTAGTTAACTCCATTTCAATCAGCAAAAATCCTACTTTAGTTTAATTTACAAAAATCTCCCTTTCCTATCCCACTGTAAGAGATAGCTATCTAACTATAATTTGCTGACAATTGATTCTCAGAATTGTTTTGAAGACAGCAGAAACTAAGTAATGGGTAAAACCAGAGGGTGTGTCTGCTAAAAATGTGGGCAAGAAGAGAGAAATGTTCAGTGGAATTACCACTGACTAATGGAATGGATAGAGAGATTCTTTTCAAGCAGGAGGGAGAATAGTGTGTTGAGTTATGTGCCACAGAGCTCCCTTTTGGGGCTAGTCTAATATTATTTTAAAAAGTTATAAATGCTTAAAACGAAAGAGTGAAAAGCCCTCTTATGACATATGCAGTTGACAGAAAACTAGATATAAGAAAACATATTGTGCAGAGAAAGCTGACATCTTCTAAATTGTTATAAAGATTGCATAAGATAAATGAGAACTGTCCGATGACTTGGTAGCTCATTCCAGTTTTACTCATTCTACACATAAGACTATGGTTTAATCACAAACTGTATTTTGAGAATCTACTGAAATAGTTCAATTTTCTTTCTCTCTTTGGTTCAAGGTTTCAACTGCTTAGGTTGATGTACCTTATTTTCACTTCCCTAGGCTTTTTCCAGCTGGGGCCTATCTTTTATACATGTACTAATCCACATTAAAATAATGCACATAATTAAGCCATTAGTTAATTGATCCCCCCTCCCCCCCTCTCTCACATACACACATATTCATTGTATAGTTTGAATGAACAGGTCCTTTTTTCTCACTCCTTTGCCAAAAGCCACCATGTTTTGTTATAAATTACTGAAGTCCTTTTTAGTTTTCTTTGTTGTGATTGATCTATGACACTGTCATATGTAAATATATTCATAAAATAGTACATTTTAAAACCATTTTTTGCTGTTTTAAGATGCTTCCTGAATATTTTAGGAGAAATAAAAATATTGTTTGTTTGAACTTTCTACAAATTTTTCTTTTGTTTAACAATTTCTATATAATTTTTCTAGATATAAGTTTATAAGAATAAGTTATAATATAAGTTATAATATTGTTCAAAAATATGTTATTTCCAACAAGCTGCACATGTATATGTGTCTTGGTTATCTTAGGCAAGAAACAGCAAACATATTCTTTTTCATTATGTAATCTAAGTTTTAGATGTTAATTAATAACAATAAAGATGATATATCTGGCATGTATTGTCTTATCTGTATGTATTAGTAACACCTTGCTTGGAATCAGACAAATGTATATCAAGTTCATACCTGCATTCTAAAAATGGGCTGTCTGCCCAAAAGTTGGTGTGAAAGAGCAATCAGTAAGATCTTTTATGTAATAAAAGATGCATAGTTACTGCATAAGTAGAGCAATTTTGTCATTTTAGGATGTTCAAGCAATTTCTTCGGATTTCAACCTATTCTGCATATTGAAAAGTTGGATTAGGAAACATTTCAGAATGTGGTTGTATGACTTACAGAATTAAGATTGGGAGATTTTGGAACATATCAGATTGCATTTATATAAGTCCGTCATGGATTTCTTAATATGCAAACCATTATTTTTCAACGTGGTTTAATAAAGCCTGCTAAAATTCTTCAAAATATAACTGCCTCAAGTTCAATTTACTAATCATAGGTAGAATGATATCAAACCACCACAGAACCTTGATTTTAGTAGGGTTGCAGGGGACAAGGAGGTTCTGAGACAAGGCAAGAATTCCCACCATGGAAAACTACACATCCCTCAGCTACAATATTAATCCTGTCAATCTGACTTTATGGCATGCTCCATTTTTGCTAAAGCAAACAAACCAAAAAACCAAACCTGGCTTTGGTGCATGAGAGTTTCTGGAGCCTGGTGATATTTGGGAATACAAGCAGGTTCTGATCCTAGGGTGAAGCAAACCAGATTGGGAAACATTCATTAAAATGTTTTGTGTATACAGAGAAAATTAAAATGTCATCAGTGACTTTGTATCTCTTTAGCTACTCTGGGTATCATAATTCTGGCTTACAGTGTCTCATAATACATATAAAAGGTCTGTGTTATCATGCATGCACAAGAAAACAAATTAATAGAACTTTAATTATGCTGGAGCAACAATTCTTTGTTTCTGATTCTGTCAAGTGCTTACTGGCTCTAATTGAAAGATGTAGAATTTTAAGCAAAAATCTATTGCATCAATTTTCAAAATTGGTTTTGGCTTCAGTCCATCAGTTCCAATTATCTGCACTTCAATTAATTATAGAACTAAACCCACTAAGAATCTGCCAAATTCATATTTATGAAATTCTACTTTTATTTTTTAATGCTTATATAATTTGAAAAATAGGAGTTTCTTAATTGTGTACAGACTTTTGTTTCTAGTATCAAACAGTACCTGTGCATTCAAGCTTCCTAGAGATATATAGAGTTGTGGGAATAGAATTGCTAAAGTTCAAAAGAAAAAAAAAAAGAACACAGCACAGTGAACTTTGTTCCTTGCTTCCCGCAAGCACATAATTTACAGCAGGAAGAGGGGCCAAGACAGTTAGAAGAGAGTTCCAAGGTACTAATTTGCCCTGGCTGATGCTTATTAAACAGGCCAAGACAGGTTAAGCCCATGTCACACTGCCCAACGGATGCAAAAAGGACATAGCGGACGAGCAAAATGTTCCATCCGTTATCCGCTCTCAAAAGGGGCAAAAATTTGCATAACCGGAGCAGATAACACAGACGCGGGGAGGACGTAGGGCGGATGCAGAGCAGATGCGGAACGGAAGCCCAGTGGATGGAAGCGGATGGGAGCGGATGGCACGTCCGCTAGGCTTCCGGGGACCTCAGCAAAGCGGACGCGGAATGGATACAGCGGATGCAGAGCGGACACCAAACGGATGAAACGGATGCACAGCGGAAGCCTAGCGGATGCACAGCGGAAGCCAAACGGATGCCGAGCGTTAATTGCAAATGCGGGGGGGATGTATTGCATAAGCCACGCGGATATAAAGGGAAGCAGCTCACACGTGGCCAGCATTCCGAGGAAACACCTGCTGCTGGACACTTCGAGTTCCTTGCCTGCTCTGCCTGCATGCCTGCCTGCCAGCCTTGCTGCCAGCCTGCCTTCCTGCCAGGCTTCCTGCCAGGCTTCCTGCCAGCCTACCTGCCATGCTTCCTGCCAGCCTACCTGCCAGGCTTCCTGCCAGCCTACCTGCCAGGCTTCCTGCCAGCCTTGGTGTCTGCCTGCAAGCCTTCGTGCCAGGCTTCGTGCCAGGCTTCCTGCCAGCCTTGGTGCCTGCTGGACTTGTTCGTCCTGCTCGTGCTCCTGGTCTTGCTCGTCCTGCTCGTCCTGCTCGTGCAACTGGACTTGCTGGCGCTGCTGTTGCTTACTCTGCTGCTGCTGATCCTGGTCCTGCTGCTGCTGCTGCTGATGATGATGATGATGGTTATGATGATTATGATCCTGCTGGTGAGGATGATGATGATGATGATTCTGCTGGTGCTGCTGCTGGTGGTGGTGTGGAGGAGCAGCCCCTACCACCTGGAAGCCCCTCTGATGAAGGCCCATCTGGTCCTGCCAAAGGGAGGAAGAGGCATATGCAGGGACGGGAGAGGAAGCAATACTACATTGAGGAGGCGCACGAGGATGAGGTGCTGGAGTGGCTGAGAGAGAATGACTATCTGTGGTGGAAGGGACACCGGCTGTACAGGGACACCAAGCGGAAGCAGGCTGCTTGGAGAGAGAGGGCGGAGAGTATGGGTTACACTTCGGAGGTACTCCTCGGCTGGTGGAAGCACATGCACACCTGGTACGGGAAGCTGCGCCTCAAGAAATCTGGCCAGGCCACTGTGAAGCTGACAGACAGAGAGACCTACGTCATGGCCAGGTGCAGCTTCCTGGAGGGTGAGATCTGCCACCGAGGAGCACCAGCAGCCCCTCTCACTACCCTCTCTCTCCAGCAGCCTGCTGAGAGCCAGTCCACTTCCGGCCGAGAGTCAGTCCCTGTCTCCATGCAGGTTTCTGTGGAGTGTGCCACGACGGAGAACCCTCGGACAGGTGTGGTAACCGTGGTGAAGTGCGTGGAGGACTCCCTGGTGCAGTGGGAGAAAGGAGACATCGCGTCCACCACAGTCCTAGCTGCATCCCCCCCCCCAGCTCCACCTGCACAGAAAGGCAGATAGCCAGATTGCAGGAGGGGCAGAGCCACACTGTCCTTCTGGAGATCAGGGACACCATCTGCACCAGCATAGATCTCCTCTCTCAGCTGGTCCACACCGACTCCTCCTCCTCCAACCGCAAGCCCTTCCTCACCTATGTCAACCAGACCCTCAAGGACATGGCGGATCCACAGTACCAGGTGGTGAAGGACCGGATCACGGAGCTGCTTCACAACCCTCCAGACCCAGAGGAACCTGCTCCCACCCAGTCCAGGTCTGCTCCTCCACCCCAGGTGATGTCCCTCCCGTTCCAAGGCTTCCCACAGGCCCTCACCTACCAGGGCTACGGCTCCCACGAGGTCCAGCAGCACAGGCAGCAGCCCTTCCCAGTCCAGGCACAGAGTCATCGGGCGACACCGTTGCCACCGGTCCCACTGATGCCACCGATGCCACCCATGCCAATGATGCCACCGATGACAGCGATGCCACCCACGCCAATGATGCCACCCATGCCAGTCCTCACCCAGCTGCAGAGCAGACAGCCCCACTACACTACTCCTTCCTCCACCTCACAGCCAAGCCCGGCCTCAGTACATCTGTCATCAGTACTGGGGCTGACACCCCATGGCATGGAGGAAGGACCTCTCAGCATCACGGGGCTGAGCCAGCTGTCCGACACCTTCCTAAACACACCGTCCCCTGTTGTCCTCTCGGGGCCAGGCACTCCAGCACCACCCACCACCACAGCACCTGGACCCTTCACCCCTGAGACTGGACACACCTCCGAGTGACATATAAGAGTGCCAGAGACCAGGTAGCTGGCTACCTGTGGACTTTATTTGGACACTTGACTTGGGTCATTTTTGTTTTACAGCTTGTTGTTCAATAAAGTTTATCTTTGATTCACACACTTGCTTCATTTCTTTTTTTCAATAAAGTCTTGGTGTTAACTTTTAGAAATGGTTTAAGCCTTAAAATGCTTGTGGGATGGATAAGGATAGCAGTGGGTTGGGCAGGGATACCTTTGGGATGGGTTAAGATAGCTGTGGGATGGGTTAAGATAGCTGTGGATGGGTTAAGATAGCTGTGGGACGGGTTAAGATAGCTGTGGGATAGATAAGCCTCCAGTGCAAGCATAGTGGGACTGTATGGTCCACCCTCCCAGGTGCCACACCTACGGCCCTTTATTATCAATAATAATGTAATCAATCATCCACACATGTGAACACAAACACAACTCTTTATTAAACGCCCTGTTCATTGTAGGCCCACCCAACATACATGGCCCAATCTCATCAGTGTGATGAGACAGGCTGAAGGAAAGCATCCATTAAGCATCTACCATCCTGTCTTGCCACTCCACCGCTCCAGCTGGGGAGTTGCACCAGTGTTTCAGGAGGCTGCGCTGCTTCTTCCCTTCACGTGAGGCTCTGTTGGGGCCTTGCACATCCTCAGTGTCTATCAGGTTTCGCCCTTGCCTCCATTCCCCAGGCTCCATGTCCCCATTGCCTTGCTGGAGGTCCACGAGCCTGTTCTGCAAGACTGGGTAGCAGGTGCGCATGAGATTGTGCAGGATGCAGCAAGCTTCCACGATCGTCCTCACGGTCTCTGGGCGATGCTGCATGGTGGTGAGAAGTACCTGGAACCTGTTGCCCAGGATGCCAAAGGCGTTCTCCACCACCCGCCTTGCCCTGGACAGCCTGTAGTTGAAGATCCTCTCTTCACGGGTGAGGAGTCTGGAGGTGTAGGGCTTCATGAGGTAGGTTGTGAGGGAGAAGGCGTCATCCCCCACGATGAAGTAGGGCACATCTTGCGTGTCGTTGGGCAGGGAGTCTGGATCTGGGAAGCCCACGATGAGGTTGCCTTCCAGCCCCTCCTTGAGGTGACTGGCGTTGTATACCTGGGCATGAAGATGACCCATTGCCTGAAGCATCCATGTACATGAACTTGTAATCAGCATCGACCATGGCGAAGAGGATGATGCTGAAGAAGCCCTTGGAGTTGAAATAAGTGGACCCCGACTTGGCTGGAGATTTGCAGGCAACATGCTTGCCATCTATGGCTCCAACGGTGTGGGGGAAGTTCCACCTCTTATACCACTGCTCTGCAACTTTCTTCCATCCTTCTTCAGTGGAGGGGCACTGGAGGAGCTCCTCCAGGTATTCTTCGATGATGGCCTGCACCACTTCTCTGACCACAATGCTGATGGTGTTGTGTGGCACCCTCCAGCCGTACTGCATGCTTCTGTAGGTGGTCCCAGAGGCCAGGTGGAGCAGAGTGAGTGCCACCTTGAGCCCAGGTTCCAGGCTGGGCCGGAAGTTGGTGTTCTGCTTCGTCAACCTGGGTGTCAGCCACTGCAGAACTTCATCAAACATGGCTGGAGGCATCCTCATGAAGTTCTGGAACGCACGAGTGTCTTCGTTCCTGAGCTCCACCATCAGCTTGTTGTACACTCTGTACTCTGCTCTTCTGGCGATCCATCTTCGGACACAGATGCTTCTTGGCTGCCTCTTTTTCTTCCCATAGTAGAGTTCACAGAGCCTGTAGATGGCTTCGTACTGTTGCAGAAGGATGGCGGCTGCCAAAAGGACTGTGTTACGATCCACAGTGGACATGACTGGATGCTGTGGAAGAGGAAGAGTCAGATGAAGGCTGCAGAGGTCTGCACAGCTTGGCTGCTGTTCTGAAAGTGAGATGCAGGCGAGTTGCTCCCCCTTTTTATGGGCAGCATAGGTGTCCCTTTGCATCCTCTAGGCATCCTCTAGGCATCCTGTAGACATCCTTAATATCCGAGATAGGTCCCCTCTGCGAACGTTTTTTCCATTTTAAACGCTTTGTTTCCATGCTGCATCCGCTAGGCATCCGTTCTGCATCCGTTTCGCATCCGTTCCGCTTCCTCCCTGCGTCCGAGCGGATGCGAGTTGCGCGGATGCGTAGCGGATGCCTAGCGGATATAGCGGATGCGTAACGGATGCGTAGCAGATGCGTAGCGGATGCGTAGCGGATGCAGAACGGACGAACTGGATACATTTTCCGCGCAAAAGTTTTGGGCAGCCCAAAACTTTCTGAGTGGATGAAACGTAAATAAACGGATGCTGGACAGATAGAGAGGAAGCCAAACGGAGGCAGTGAGTACATCGCGTTTTCCAACGGATGGCAAGCTTTTTTGTCCGTTTTACATCCTCTTTGCATCCGTTTGTTCAGTGTGACATGGGCTTTAAAGAGAATATCGCTGTAAGCGAGGACTAGAAACCTCCTAATATCCACCCACCCATGTTCATTCCATCTCTTTCACTTACATAGAAAATAAGGAGTAACCCAAGGCTGAAGATTTAGTCATACTGAAAAGAAACTTTTAAAAGATAGGAGTATTGCCATGGTTGCTTTTCTAAAATAAAATTAAATCAGGAGAGAGTTCTGTCAGAGAGAATTATTATGCTCTCTCTCTCCTTCACAATGTAGAATCCATAGTGGACCACAGATCTAAAATAAAGGAGCTTGTAACTCAAGTGCAGGGGTCAAATGATTTTAAGGCTCTTCAACTTACTAACCATGCAGAGGCATTCATGGAAGGAGATCAAAACAGTCAATATGGTAGCCATAATTACACAGTCAAAAGCCTGGGCCCTGTATTATGTGTAACCACAGACAAGTCCTTTGTCAGTTCCTGGACTCAAACAGGTTTGACTAAATGCTATACATGCTAGACACCAATGCTAATTTTTGTTTTTAATTTTACTTATTAATTAACTGATTAATAATTTATTATTCCTGTCTGCATCAAGATAGCATTTATTCTCAAGCAATATCTATAATAGTCTGAAAAAGCCTTAAATTTATTAAATCCAATCTATTAAATCTAAAACTATTAAATCCAAAGTTTAAAATTACCTAGCTTCATTAAGCAATCCAAGCTCCAGGACTTTGACAATCATTATTATGCTACGTTGTACCTAATTTTTGTGCACAGCTGTGCATCTCCTGTTATGAAAAGAATAATGAAAATTGGTTTACGTGAATGAAGATCATGCCACCAAGGGTCTAACAGGTGCTAAACAGATTCCAAAAGCCTTTTTTGAAGAGAAGGCGAAGTGAACATCCTGTTTAACTCAACTGCATGAAAGTAATGGCTCTCACTATTTTATTTACCCAATCTTCCCCATTTCCCCTATCTGACTGCAAACCTAAAGCTCTATCTATTTTCATTATTTTGATTTATTTTTTGCCCATCCATGTTTATAAAAAAGCATGATTGCCAAAAAATCAGTAAAAACTTCAATGCTAGAATATGGAATCTATAAAGTAGATTATTTCAGAAAAGTGTTTCTGGTTTCTATATTCAATAATTTGGACAAACTTGATACATTTTGGGAAATAAATTATTCACTTCTATCAATAGATTAGCATTATTAAACTGTTATTATAAGATGATACTGGTTCTAGCTGCATTCTGTTAAATCCATTAATGTATAAGTGAATATGTCTTTTTCCTAGTTGTTTGTATTGTCCTTTGAATTTGTTATGTTCATTAGAAAATGACAATTTTACAATAAATCATTGGAATTAATTATAAGAATTTATCCAAAAAAATTTGTAATTGCTGATTTCTTAGAATAATAATTATTCTTTATTTAACTAAAATGAAATGCTAAATATATAAAAGCAACAACTGAGCCTCCATTAAACTCCTATCACTGTACTTTATTCATGTGCTGCTCCTTGTTTTATAATCATTTGTTCAAATTGCTTCTCCAGTGTGCAGAACCAAAAAGATGGAAAGCATTTGATGGCAGAACCACAGATATGGATACACAATTCACACTGCGGGCCAGGGAATTACTTGGAATCTATCGCAGCATTAGTATGAAAGATCTTCCCCAAGATGAGCGGTTAGATGTGCTGTTAACTCTGAAACATACAGTAAAGGTATGTTTCTCCAAGGCTTTAAAAACATACACACTGATGTCACACATCAACAGTATGTAACGATTCATATGTCAGACTAAGACCAGAGAGACTGAGGTTCAACCATCTCATCAGCTTTGGAAGCTGATTGTGAATATCAAGCAAGTCATTCTCCTCTACCATGTAGGGTGGTTGTTGTAGAGAAAATTGGAGAGGAGGAACTGTGTAATGTTGCCTTGAGCCCTAAGAAATAAATATTTGATGTTCTACAATTGTATTTAAGGGCTTTATTACTTATTGTTGTGGAGATAACACCTTTGCTTGCTAACTGCCAGGGTTCCAGGTGCAATTCAAGAAGCTGATTGCCACCTTCATGGCCTAGAACTTCAATATTTGCAGGATCATCTGTGTCTGGTTGTTTCTGGCCATCCCACACATTACAATAGAGTGAGCACATTCCTGGCCCCTTCCCTGAAAAATGTCATCTGCCTTTTCAGTGGTGATCCCTGCCCTCTGGAATGATATTTCCCCTAAGATTTGTCTGTCTCCAATGTAGTTGGCTTTCAGGAAGGCTTTGAAGACGTGGATGTTTTTTTCAGCATTGGGGGATAGAATATTCTGGGAGGCTGAGTATACTGTTATGCCCCAATTGTGTGATTTTTGTTTTCCTTAATGGTGTTTTTGTTATTGACGTTTGAGATGCTATGATTTGTTTCTGGCTGTATGCCACCAGGAATCACATTCCCTTGGCATGTCTCTAATCTAGATTGGGTTCCTTACAGAGGTGGGATTCAAACATTTTTACTACTGGTTCTGGGGGCATGGCTTGGTAGGCCTGGTAGGGGAAGGATACTGTAAAATTATCCAGTCGGAGGTGCTATTTGCTGGTTCTCCAAACTACTCAAAATTTCCGCTACCAGTTCTTCAGAACTGGTCAGAACATGCTGAATACCACCTCTGGTTCCCTCCATCACTATTTTCACTGAATAACCCCCCCCCCCCACCCAAGATTCTTTATTCATTTCAAGGAAGATGCTTTTCATGTAGCTTACTATCAAATCTATCTTTCTGGATAATCAAGCGCTTAAAGATCACAACTAATGGCTGAGGAAAATACTGAATTCACATTTCTAAAAGGAAAAGGTTTCTGAAATGTTGAGCAGTATCTGATATTTTGGCTGTTTGTTGACCCTTTCTCAGAAGAGGTTTTCAAAGCCATTCTCTGTACATATTTTAGATGCCCTGCAGCCTGTAAACTATTATAACTGGCAACCCATATTAAGCAAATTAGAATTTGCTGATCCCTTTGTTTATTTTTTCAGGAACATGAATGTAAACTCACACAAGAAATAGTGGAATTAATTGATAGAGAAGCAGACCTCATGATGAGAGCAGTGAAGGAATGTAATTTACAAGGACTTCGACAAAGAATATGTACATTATTTCTTCAGTATATTAAAACACCACTTTTTAATCCAGAAGTTGCACGACTTCTGAAGGTATTTTCTTCTTCTGTTATACATGTATGTGTGTGTGTGTGTGTGTGTGTGTGTGTGTGTGTGTGTGTATGTATGTATGTAATGCAATATATATGTGGAGCTAAATTAAATTCCTTTTCTGTTTAAACTGTCCATTGGCTGTCCAATTGATGGATAACTTTCATCTATATTCCTTATAGAGCCACCATGAAGACTATGCTAAAGCTTCAGCTGTTCCATAATATAGTGGCTCATAGAGTTCCTGGCTATTCTTTATATTTCCATGTTACAATTACATGGATGTTATAGGGGCTGCATTAGTTGCCAGTGTGTTTGTGAGTGCAATTCAAGATAGTGGTCACTAACTTTAAAGCCCTATAGGGCTCAGGGCTTGGAGAAATCTTTTTTCCCAGATACATTATGCCCATCTGGCGTGGGTAGCCAGAAAGCAGGTATTCATGGTTCCTCTTCTACTAGGAGATGTGATAGGAAGGCATCTCAGGATTCTCTGTAGGGGCTCCCCTCTTATGAAACAGCTTGCCTCCCCAAGATAAGAATGGTCCTGCATTTATGGTCTTCCTTTCTGAAGCCTTTGGGAAAATATTGTGGAGCCACTGATGCCAGATGCAATTTAATTGAATTGTTATATTGTTATAGATATTCTAATATATAGTGCAGTGTTATTGTATGTTATGATATAGCAAAAGCATTTAGACTTATATACCGCTTCATAGTGCTTTACAGCCCTCTCGAAGCAGTATGGAGTCAGCATACTGCCCCCAACAATCTAGGTCCTTATTTTACTTATCTCAGAAGGATGTAAATCTGAGTCAACTTTGAGTTGCTCAGGATCAAACTGCTGACAGTCGGCAGAGTTAGCCTGCAACACTGCATTCTAACCACTGTGTCACCATTCTCATTATATTATATTATAAATCGCCAAGAATATGCTAGTTAAATTATACATTTTTCTTGCTGTAGAGTATAGATGATGAATTAAGAAATACATATCCAAAACACAAGAGATGAGGCTATTCTGTATGAAAAAATGTCATGAAAGCCAGATATGTTTTGTGACAGCCAGGTGTGTAGGATGCTGTCTGCCACCTAGTAGACAGGAAAAACAGAATACCTGAATTCAATTCAAATAATGCTAATCTAACATGGCATTTGCCTCATGTTAATGTGATTGAAGAAAATGGACTTGCCAATAAATACGCATAGCAAAATTAAAGAATTAGAGTGCTCCAAATTTTGCTTTCAGAATGCCCAACCAGCATAGACAATAACAAGAGTTGTAAATCAGTAACCTCTACTGGGCCACAACTTTTCCATCTCTGCTATAATGAACTGTGAACAGTAAAATCAAAGTCATATTTCATTATTTTCTCTATTAGTCCAAACACTCCCCACCTCCCCAATTTCTTTAAGTTCTCTCCCTGATGTGATCTTGGGATTATAATATTACAATGCCTTATAAGAAGGCTAATGAAAGTAAAGATTCATCTTAACTCCAGCGTAGCTATTAAATGCCCTTAACATGTCATTATAGGAAAGAACAATAAAGTGAATAAATGAATAACATGCACATATTTCACAATACAATTGCATAATAAGCATTTATAGATCATCTAATGAAAAGATAGAAAAAAATTAAAAAATACTTGGGAAAACAGTTTGAACTTCATAATAGGAGCCCATCTAATTTTTCGACTGAGTTTGATCTTGAAGATTTTTTCTTTATATAGAATGCCAGTCTTTAAAGCAGATCAGATTAAAAAACTAATGCCATGTACTAACTAATGCCAGTGCTACTTTTACTGTAAAGCTAGAGTAGCAAAATCTTAGCAAGTTGGAATGTGCTTCCACTCCTCCCTCTTTCAGTCTTTATATAAATTAGGGAGGGGCTTGTCTAAGATGATTATTCATATTACATTCTTGGCTCAGGCTTAGGGCCCTTCTGTGAGACTATTTACCTGGGAATGGCTCTTCCTCCTTTCTTTAAGACCTTTCCCTCCGCCCTCTACACAGAATCACTCTTCATCTTGTAACTAAGTGAATTTTGAAATAATTTCCTCACTGTTCATTATTAGAGAGTAGTTTTATTTGCACTATGGGTGGATTCTTCAGGAAACATTATAAATATGACATCCAGAGCCCTTGCACATACGACATTTGTGCTGATCTTGCCTGAACATGATATCATTTTGCTCCTACAGTGCTATCCTCAGGTACTGAAGTTTATCTTCTCCTCACTCAGATGCAGCATAGGTCAAATTGCAAAACTTCCAATTTGAAGTGAGCCTGGAGGCAAGCCATTTTCCATTCAGATTCCACACTTGCCTCATCTTGGGCTCTGAAACTTGCTAGTAGATTTACCTCATCTCTGCCTGAACTTGCTCATAGGTTTCAGTGGCAACCTTAATTCTTCAGTCAGTTTCTTCTCAATATCAGAATATCTTTAAAAATAGGTGGCCTGATTTTCCTTGCTTATGTAAGCAGCATACATGGAAATCTTATTTTCTCCGAGTTCCAGGAGGACACTACCTTTCACCTTAGCCCCTAAGGGCTGGACACTGAAACCTGCAAACATGATGTGGAAAACCATCCTTGAATGCATAGCCATTCAAGGAT
>BLBF01000037.1:8212986-8228534 GCA_015471245.1 Laticauda colubrina
ATCCTTGAATGGCTATGCATTCAAGGATGGTTTTCCACATCATGTTTGCAGGTTTCAGTGTCCAGCCCTTAGGGGCTTCATTGCAGTATTAGTGAAATTTATATACATATACATATCTTTATATATATAATATTCAGCTTTGTTCAGGTATTTTCCCATGTCATTATAGTTGTGCTTTTAAAGTTGTAGCAATGTTCCGGCAGAATCTCATCTGCCATCATCAGGCTTCTGTATTGTGTTCGTCTATGAATCAGCCTTTCACAGCCGTTTCTGTTTTAAATTCTGTTTTAAATTTCTGTTTTAAATTTAGCCTACTGCTGTGCCAGAATGGTTTTTTTCTTCATCCTGATTGGTGGGGAGTCTTGGTCTGTGTTTATTGGTGTTGGAGTTTGCTGTGTTCTGCTTGATTGGTGTTTCTAATATCTTCTGTCTGTTTTGCGGCTTTTTTTTTGTCTTGATTGGCTGGCAACATTGTGTTCCTGTATTGGAGGATTTTAGTGTGGCTTGGCTCTGAGTAAACGGACGGCTATCATTTATTAGGAAGCTGGATTTCATTTGGGTGCCTGGTTGGGGTGTGTTTGATCTGGAGGTATCAGGGGGAGTCTGTTTGTGCCCAGGTGTTTGTCTGGCTTGTGGTGTGGAGATTTTTTCTATTTGAGAGTGCAGGCTTCCAAATGATTGACAGTCTGGTGGAATCATCTCTTCTATTCATGCTTTCAGGTCTTTTTTCAATCTCTATGGCTTCTCTGATAATTCTATAGCTGACATTGGACAGACCAACAGAAGAATAAGTACCCACCTAGATGAACTCAAAAATGCAGTAAAAAAGCTGGAACACACTTCCCCACTAGTCCAACACATGAAAGCCACAGGTCATAGCATCGACTTCAATGGCACCAAAACCCTAGCCACTATAGAAAACCCTAGCCACAGAATTAGTGTGTGTTCAAATATAACCACAAAATTCTTGTATAAGTGTAGTTTTTACAGATTTTATTGGTGCAGTTCAATGTTATCTTCACAACATTTCACATTTGGAGATGAATCCAGATCAGTTCCTCTTCTGGAAACCCTTTAGCTCAGGGGTCTTCAAACTTGATAGCTTTAAGACTTGTGGACTTCAACTCTCAGAATTTCTCCTCCAGTCATGTTAGCTCAGGAATTCTGGGAGTTGAAGTCCACAAGTCTTAAACTCACCAAATATGAAGACCCTTAATTTAGCTCATTTTCTCTTTTAGTTCAGTTTCATCCACTGAAAGCAATGATGTTAGAAACTTCTGGGACAGGCTTATGATTCATCATGAAAAAAAATCCTTATAATAGCATTCTTGCAGGTACCAGCTGATCCAATGAAGCTTTATCACAACATCTATTTTTGCCTGGGTTGCAAAAAATATCTACCTTCTACTAGTTTTGCCATATCTGTTAGTTCTTGTACCATTGGCCGGTGTCGTCTGTGCTGCAAGCTGGATAATGAGGCTCGTAAGAGGGAATCCTTTTTGAAGTACAAACGGATGCTTCGAAACCTCAGAGACTCTGAAATGAAATACAACGATGGTGCTAAGATTGCCTTTATACTTCAGGTATGCAGTGTATAGAAGATAATGATATGAAAGAAAAAGATGTAGAAGTCATAAAACAGATAGGATTTTTATTGTGTTAATACAGTCCTAAAGAAATAGTTTGAGTACAGTAATCTGGCTCTTGCCTCTTATAGTTTTACTGGACATAAAGAAATTCAAGGTGATGGAGCATTTGTAGTTCCAGAATCTCTTGCACATAGTTTACATCAGAGCTGGTGTCACTACTTTCTATATAGTTTCAACTTAACTTCCTCATAAATGGCTTTTTACCTAATTTAAACCTCAAGGCAATACGTCGACTTTGAAGCTGACCTGGCGGAAGCTATATTGAGGTTTCAGTGTTGCCATACTCGAGCTGAGGGATAGGGATGGAACAAACTATATAACTATGTAATATTATCTCATTTGTGATATATTTTCTCATGATTAATAAAATCAGTCCTATAATTAAAATATAAATCATGAAATCATATTTATTTACTTGTAATTTTAAAGCCAGTGTGATCTGCCAGCTATTTATATACTTTAAATACATTGTAGTATAATGCCACATTATTTAAGCTATACTAATATTGCTTATATGGGTTAGGTCATTTTAGATAATAAAATTGCCAAGTTCCAACCTGGAAATTCAAATTTTTAGTATATTTGCAAAAAAAAGAGAGGAATTCAGTGGTAGTAGAATATAACAAACTTTGAATTTAATTAAGTACAATTTCTATTTGTGATTTCTGGATCATTACTTCTTTACTAACAGCATGGATTTGGGAAGAGGCTAGCAGCAAGAAAATGTTCTAACAGCAAGTTGATAAACATGCAAGCTGCCAAGACAGGAAACAGAAATAGCCATCTGCGTAAAAATCTTACAATAAATTTCTAAAACTTGTATTTGAGGCAATGTGTCTTTTGGAATAAATAAACTGACTGTGTGCTATCACAGCCATTGCAGAAAGAAAGAGAGGAGAGAAATAGTTTTAATCTGTAATTAAAACGTAGTGACTATGTGTGGCATGCAATAATAGTCATTCAAAGCAACAACTTTATATATATGGTAAGTTTTTACATTAACTTTTCTTATTTCTTTTTTTCCTCTTGTTTTTATATTGCAGCTGCAAGACTTGCACTACATGGTTCAACATTTCTGGGGTTCTCAATCAGCTCTTAGTGCTTGGGATGATCTGTATGATTTGGTCATGGTTAGGTGGAATAAATGGCAAGAATGGTCTCCCTGGAACACTGTCCTCCTCAAAGAGGATGAAGCTGAAGCTCATCTTAAACTAAGTGATCTTGAGAAGGTATAAATTTAAATGGGTCACCCCACACACATTAAATATGTATATTAATAAATAAATGCAATCCAGTAAAGGAGGACAAATCCCATAAGGGAAGGTATGATTTAAATCCTTCAGATTCAATTTTAAAAAGGCACACAGGAATACAAGAGATACCGTAATATAGAACAAATAGCATAGAATTTGTGTTTCGTTATGCAGATTGTTTGACAGGTATTCCAGAATGGAATGTATACAGGTAGTTCTTGACTTAAGAACTGGTCCCCAATTGGGACCAGAATTTCCATTGTTGGGGTGAGTTGTGCCCCATTTTATGACCTTTTTGCCATGGTTCTTCAGCGAATATTGCAATTCAGTGAATCATGTGGTCATTAAGCAAATCTGGCTTCTCCAATTGACTTTGCTTGTGAAAAGCTAGCTGGAAAGGTTGCAGGTACTGATGACATGACCCCAGGATGCTATAACCATTGTAAATACATGCTGGTTTGTTCATGTGATCATGGTGGGTATGCTCCAATGATCCTAAGTGCAAGGAGCGGTTCTAAGTTTTTTCAGTGCCATGCTAACTTTGAATAGTCAGTAAACAAATGGTTGTAAATCAAGGACGATTTGATTGTTGAAGCCTCTGTATGTATATACATTTATATCATGTTGTTTGTGAGAGGTTTTTAGTGTTTTGCATGCTTATTTCTTTGTATTAAGGAGCAAAAAATGGGAAAATAAATAAATTGGTTGGTTTTTTTATTAATATAATTTAATAGCTCCCAGACTTGCAACAACTCTGGGTGGCTTGCAATTAAAAAATGAGAACACTACAAAAAAAGATTGGAGAAGAAGCTATGACTAGTCTAAAGACAGACTTATAAACAAAGGAAAAATAACTTAACCAACAGGGACTAAACAGGGCAGACTCTGTGATCGAGAAGGCATACCTCCAGAGTCCTGCTAGATGACATGCTTAATTGATGGGACCCAAACGGCAGCTACTCTGCCTAGTCTTGCTGTCCAGAAACAACCAAAGTCATGTAAACCCCACAAATAACAAGGCTCTATATTGTGAAAGGCTTTGTAGAGGAAAAACAGCATCTTGAATCAAAACCTAAAGCCAACTAGTAACCAGACCAGTTCCCAAAACTGTGGGGTCATAACTTAAGGGCATAAAAAAAACAGGCCCATCACAGCCTGCCTGCCCATCCAGGGCGAGCTATATGTTCTGAGTTGTCTTCAAGGCGACCCAATGCAAAGTACTATATACAGTTGTAATCCATTGATGAAATGACTAAGGAGAAACTGCCTGAAGCTTCTTAGTTGAGAAGTGAAATGTTTTCAAAGAAAAAAACAAAAACAAGAAAATCCAGTTGCCTTTTGAAAATCAACTTTGGGATTCCAAATCAATTCAAAAACTGAGCAAGAATTAATCACATCCTAATGACTTGTACCTGATTGGTAACATCTGCAGTAGTTCTCTGCAAATGGCATTGCATCTCTGAGCTAATCAACCTCTAAGGGTTATCTTTTTTAAAACACAGAGTGATTATGAGTTTTTTTAATTTAAAAATTAATACCATTCATAATTTAAGGACCTGCTATGCCAATATATAGTCAATCAAAACATTTTCTATTTTTTCTTTCTTTCAGGCTTATGAAAAGGTGTTCATTCACAGAGTAAGGCACAAACAAATGCTTGCAAGGAACTATTTCTCTCAGTTCCCAGGACTGGCAGCTGTTCTTCATAAAAATGACAAGCAAACTAACACAGAAGATCTTTTAGTTACAAAGTCTGTAACAACTGCTTCATCAAAGTAACATTAAAGGGAAATTTAGAACAGTTCTCTTAAAAGAAGAGAACATTGCTTGGAAAATTGGCCTGATCATGAGCTTAAAGAATGCTTGTTTGCATGTCCTGGATTTTTCTTTAAATTGCATTGCCAAAATTCAAGTTAGACCTTAATTTCCAATTCATTATTGTTATACTGCACTTGCCTCTTTCACATATACCTTTTTGGTATACAATTAGCTTTTGGAAGAATATATTGTTTTCTCCCCTTTAGTCATTTTTCTTTTTTAAAGAAATAATATTTTGACACCCTAGCCAAGTCTTAAGTAACAATTTTAAAATATAATTTTGAAATAGAGAGAAGCTGTTTTGTTTTCAAGAATGCCTGCATGAAATTTGTTATTTATTAAAGACCTTACCTTTCTTAAAGAGATGCTACTTTGATACAAAATAAAATGGAGTAATTTTATATGTGTGTGTCTGTGTGTGTCTATATATATATATATATGTGTGTGTGTGTGTGTGTGTGTGTGTGTGTGTATTTCTTTCTTATGGCCAACACTATCTCTTTTTATTGTATCACAGCAGATTAGGTATAATATAATTTATTGAGGCAACCATGAAAAAGGATATCAGAGGTTATTCATTTTTTCTGACCTTTATTCTCTCCATACTAATCATCAACATCTTAAGCCCCTGTCACACTGCAGCAACGGATGAAAAGAGGAAGTAAAACGGAGAGAAACACTTGCCATCCGTTGGAAAACACGATGTACTCACTGCCTCCGTTTTGCTTCTTCTCTATCCGTCCAGCATCCGTTTATTGACGTTTCATCCACTCAAAAAGTTTTAGGCTGCTTAAAACTTTTACGCGGAAAATGTATCCAATTCATCCGTTCTGCATCCGCTACGCATCCGCTACGCATCCGCTACGCATCCGCTATATCCGCTAGGCATCTGCTGTGCATCCGCGCAACTCCATCCGCCAGGACGCAGGGAGGAAGCGGAAAGGACGCGGAACGGATGCGTAGCGGATGCAAAACAGATGCAGAACAGATGCAGAACAGATGCAGAACGGAAACAAAGCGTTTAAAGCGGAAAAAACGTTCACGGAGGGGACCTATCTCGGATATCAAGGATGTCTAGAGGATGCCTAGAGGATGCCTAGAGGATGCAAAGGGACACCTATACTTCCCATAAAAAGGGGGAGCAACTCACCTGCATCGCACTTTCAGAACAGCAGCCAAGCTGTGCAGACCTCTGCAGCCTTCATCTGACTGTTCCTCTTCCACACCATCCAGTCATGTCCACCGTGGATTGCGACCAAATTCTTTCGGCAGCCACCATCCTTCTGCAACACTGCAAAACCATCTACAGTCTCTGTGAACAGTACTACGGGAAGAAAAGGAGGCACCCAAAAAAAGTCTGGATCCAAAGATGGTTCGCCAGAAGAGCCGAGTACGTACTTTACGACAAGCTGATGGTGGAGCTCAGGAGCGAAGACCCTCGGGCGTTCCAGAACTTCATGAGGATGCCTCCAGCCATGTTTGACGAAGTTGTGCAGCGCCTGACACCCAGGTTGACCAAGGCAAACACCAGCTTCCCTCTCAGCCTGGAACCTGGGCTCAAGGTGGCACTCACTCTGCGCCACCTGGCCTCAGGGACCACCTACAGGATCATGCAGGACGGGTGGAGGGTGCCACCCAGCACCATCAGCTTTGTGGTCAGAGAGGTGGTGCAGGCCATCATCGAAGAATACAAGGAGGAGCTCCTCCAGTACCCCTCCACTGAAGAAGGATGGAAGAAAGTTGCAGAGCAGTGGTATCAGAAGTGGAACTTCCCCCACACCGTTGGAGCCATAGATGGCAGGCACGTGGCCTGCAAAGCTCCAGCCAACTCAGGGTCCTCTTATCACAACTACAAGGGCTTCTTCAGCATTATCCTCTTCGCCATGGTCGATGCTGACTACAAGTTCATGTACATCGATGTTTCAGGCAGCGGCTCATCTTCAGATGCCCAGGTATACAACGACAGTCACCTCAAGGAGGGGCTGGAAAGCAACCTCATGGTGGGCTTCCCAGATCCAGACCCTCTGCCCCAAAACACGCAAGATGTGCCCTACTTCATCATGGGGGATGACGCCTTCTCCCTCACAACCTACCTCATGAAGCCCTACACCTCCAAATACCTCACCCATGAAGAGAGGATCTTCAACTACAGGCTGTCCAGGGCAAGGCGGGTGGTGAAGAACGCCTTTGGCATCCTGGGCAACAGGTTCCAGGTATTTCTTACCACCATGCAGCATAGCCCAGAGACCATGAGGACGATCGTGGAAGCTTGCTGCATCCTGCACAATCTCATGCGCACCCGCTACCCAGTCTTGCAGAATAGGCTCGTGGACCTCCAACAAGGCAATGGGGACATGGAGCCTGGGGAATGGAGGCAAGGGCAAAACCTGATAGATACTGAGGATGTGCAAGGCCCCAACAGAGCCTCACGTGAGTCGAAGAAGCAGCGCAACCTCCTGAAACACTGGTGCAACTCCCCAGCTGGAGCGGTGGAGTGGCAAGACAGGATGGTAGATGCTTAATGGATGCTTCCTTCAGCCTGTCTCATCACACGGATGAGATTGGGCCATGTAAGTTGGGTGGGCCTACAATGAGCAGGGCGTTTAATAAAGAGTTGTGTTTATGTTGACATGTGTGGATAATTATTACATTATTATTGATAATAAAGGGCCATAGGTGTGGCACCTGGGAGGGTGGGCCATACAGTCCCACTATGCTTGCAGTGGAGGTTTATCTATCCCACAGCTATTACCCATCCCAAAGGTATCCCTGCCCACCCCACTGCTATCTTAACCCATCCCAAAGGTGTCCCTTCCCATCGCACAGCTATATTAACCCAATCCTCTTGGTCACTCGGAGGTGTGTGCCCAGTCCAAGGTGTTAGGGTGCAGGTGCTGTGGAGGTGGGTGCTGCTGCAGTGCTGGTCTGAGGTATTATTGGAGTGCCTAGCCCCGAGAGGACAACAGGGGGACGGTGTGTTGAGGAAGGTGTCGGACAGCTGGCTCAGCCCCGCGATGCTGAGAGGTCCTTCCTCCATGCCATGGGGTGTCAGCCCCAGTACTGATGACAGATGTACTGAGGCCGGGCTTGGCTGTGGGGTGGAGGAAGGAACAGTGTAGTGGGGCTGCCTGCTCTGCAGCGGGGTGAGGACTGTCGTGGGTGGCATCGCTGTCGTGGGTGGCATCGCTGTCGTGGATGGCATTGTCGTGGGTGGCATCGCCGGCATCATTGGAAGCGGTGGCAATGGTGTCGGCCGATGACTCTGTGCCTGCAACTGTAGGGGCTGCTGTCTGTGCTGCTGGACTTCCGGGTAGCTGTACCCCTGGTAGGTGAGGGGCTGTGGGAAGCCTTGATATAGGAGGGACATCACCTGGGGTGGAGGAGCAGACCTGGACTGGGTGGGAGCAGGTGCCTCTGGGTCTGGAGGGTTGTGAAGCAGCTCAGTGATCCTCTCCTTCACCACCTGGTACTGAGGATCCGGCATCTCCTTGAGGGTCTGGTTCACATAATTGAGGAAGGGCTTGCGGTTGTTGTAGGAGGATTCGATGGGGACCAGCTGAGAGAGGAGACCTATGCTGGTGCGGATGGTGTCCCTGATCTCCACCAGGACCTTGTGGCTCTGCCCCTCCTGCGGTCCGGCTCTCTGCCTTGCTGTGGAGGCGGAGGTGTGGGTGGATGCGGCTTCGGCAGTGGTGGACTCAATGTCTCCTTTCTCCCACCGCACCAGGGAGTCCTCCATGCACTCCACCATGGTTACCACACCTGTCCGCGGGTTCTCCGCCGTGGCACGCTCCACAGAAACCTGCCTGGAGACAGGGACTGACTCTCGGCCGGAAGAGGACTGGCTCTCAGCAGGCTGCCGGAGAGAGAGGGTAGTGAGAGGGGCTGCTGGTGCTCCTTGGTGGCGGATCTCACCCTCCAGGAAGCTGCACCTGGCCATGACGTAGGTCTCTCTGTCTGTCAGCTTCACAATGGCCTGGCCAGATTTCTTCACGTGCAGCTTCCCGTACCAGGTGTGCATGTGCTTCCACCAGCCAAGGAGCACCTCCGAAGTGTAACCCATACTCTCCGCCCTCTCTCTCCAAGCAGCCTGCTTCTGCTTGGTGTCCCTGTACAGCCGGTGTCCCTTCCGCCACAGATATTCGTTCTCTCTCAGCCAGTCCAGCACCTCATCCTCGTGCGCTTCCTCGATGTAATACTGCCTCCTCTCGCATTGTTGAATATGCCTCTTCCTCCCTTTGGCAGGACCAGATGGGCCTCATCAGAGGGGCTCCCAGGTGGTAGGGGCTGCTTCTCCACACCAGCAGCAGCAGCAGCAGGATCATCATCATCGGCATCATCATCAGCAGGATCAAAATCAGCCTCATCATCATCAGTATCTGCATACTCACCAGCAGGATCATAATCAACAGCAGCAGCAGCAGCAGCAAGACCAGGATGAGCAGCAGCAGAGTAAGCACCAGCAGCAGGGTCAGCAAGACCAGGAGCACGAGCAGAACGAGCAGGACCAGCAGGACCAGCAGGACCAGGAGCAACTTCAGCAGAGTACGCAGCAGCAGAAGCACCACCACCAGGAGCAGCTACAGCAGAAGCTCCAGCAACAGAAGAGCGAGCCCAAGCAGCAGAAGCCCCAGCAGAAGCAGAGTCAGGGACAGGGGGCGTGAGGGTGGCCCTGTCCCTCTTGCCAGGGATGGCGGCAGGCTGCTGAGCCTTTCGCTTCTTCCCCATGGTTGTGGGGTTGCTGGCTGGCAGGAAGGCTGGCAGGCACCAAGGCTGGCAGGAAGGCTGGCAGGAAGGCTGGCACCAAGGCTGGCACCAAGGCTGGCACCAAGGCTGGCAGGAAGCCTGGCAGGAAAGCAGGCACCAAGGCTGGCAGGCAGATTGGTTGGCAGGGAGGCTGGAAGGCAGGCTGGCAGCAAGGCTGGAAGGTAGGCTGGCAGCAAGGCTGGAAGGGAGGCTGCCCAGGAGGCTGGGAGGCAGGCTGGGAGGCAGGCTGGCAGCAAGGCTTGCAGGCAGACATGCAGGAAAGGAACTAGAAGTGTCCAGCAGCAGGTCTTTCCTCGGAATGCTGGCCACGTGCGAGCTGCTGCCCTTTATATCTGGGGGGCTTGCGCAATGCATCCCCCCCACATGTGCAATTAACGCACGACATCCGTTCCGCTTCCGCTGTGCATCCGCTAGGCTTCCGCTGTGCATCCGCTTCATCCGCTGTGCATCCGTTCTGCATCCTTTTTTTCCATTCCGCGTCCGCTTCGCTGAGGCCCCCCGGAAGCCCTGCGGTTGCACCATCCACTGTGCATCTGCTGTGCTTCCGTTCCGCATCCGCTTTGCATCCGCCCTGTGTTCTCCCCGCGTCCATTTCATCCGCTCCAATTATGCAAATGTTTGCCCCTTTTGAGCACGGATACAACGGATGTAAGATTTTTCTCTTCCGTTGTGTCCTTTTTGCATCCGTTGGGCAGTGTGAGAGTAAATGCAAATAGAACTCATGTTAAAGACATCTAAAAGATTTATAATTATTTTGTGTGGTTTTCATAATATTTATATACTAATATGAACATAGAGTAATACCCTGGTTCTTCGCTAACCCAATTTATACATATTACATAATAGATAATTTTAATTGCTGGAAGCATCAGAGTAGAATGTGGACAATTGCAAGGAAGAATCAAATCTATTCAGTTGTATAAGCTTCATAAATATTACCAGCAATTGCATAAAGTATCATAAAATTGTGTTCAGATGTTGGGCTCCATGATTTATTTGGAAAATATTTTTCAAATTTCATTGCAGGAAAAGATCACTGCTATTTTAGAAAAGTGCACAGACATTGCCTATATCCAGCAAATTATTTGATGTGTTTTTCCTTGAAAGCTAAGGTTTTGCCAAGTACAACCTGCCTTTAAAGTTTCCCTCAGAGGTCTTTGCATTAATGATACCAATAAGGATTCATCATTATTCACATTTCAAACCATGTTGCTCAATGTTCTCACAAAGTGACTGTCTTGATGGGTCAACAATAAAGCACTTTATCATCAGAAGGCAATGTGGTAAAATTCCTTCCCACACTTTTCCCTCAAAATGCTTTTTTTTCTCTTTCCCCCTTTTTTCCCCCCTTGACAGTCCAGCAGATTTGCAAACAAAAGACTGGCACAAATAATCCATTTCTCCCCACTATGTGAATCCAGAGTCATTCCTGTAAATCATATTAAGGTAGAGGCAATTACTTTGTTTTGCAATGTGCCAGCTTTCTATTTAATTAAAAGAATCCGTAAACAATTATAATCAGAGGAGGTGGGCACCCTGCTGACTGCTAAGTGATGCATCCAAACACATTGGTGTCATAAGTATTATCTTGCCTCCCTCTCTTTTAGGCCCATTTGGGAAATATACACGAGGCAAATTAACAACCACAGCCTAACATCAGGGCAACTTAATTGTCTTTTCCTGTTTCTGTGATATCTACTTAATATGTATCAAAATTTTAAATTATAGAACAAGAACTTTTCCAAATGTTGGTTGGCTGCCTTTGCACACTACATTTTTCTGCTCCTTGGGAACAATCCTTGTGTGACAAATTCAGAGGAATAAAATTCCTGATTTAGAAAATATACAATGAAAGAGCCTTTTTTGTGTATGTGGTATTCTGCTGATGTTTTACACACAAAAGTCTGTGTTACTTTATACTGACATCTTCATCCAGCATTTGCCATTACTGTATGTCCACTAACCATTTTATAATAAACAACAATAATAAAGACCTTTTGTGTAAGAAAGCAAAACAAAAATTGTTTCCATAGAAAACTAATAAAAATACCACAAATTATTCATGACATTCATTGCTATAATATGTACGTATATGTATACTGTTCAGCTTCCTTCGGGTATTATCCCACATCATTGTAATTGTGCTTTTAAAGTTGTAGCAACATTTCGGCAGAATCTCATCTGCCGAAACGTTGCTACAACTTTAAAAGCACAACTACAATGATGTGGGATAATACCCGAAGGAAGTTGAACAGCACACATGAAAGTAACCACGAAAACTTTAAAAAACAACAACAAATACATATATATATATATAAATTAAGTTTTCGCGGGTACTTACATGTGTGCTGTTCAGCTTGCTTCGGGTATTCATCTCTTTAGTGTTTAGTCTGTTTAGTGTGTTCAGACGAACCCAATACAGAAGCCTGATGATAGCAGATGAGATTCTGCTGAAACGTTGCTACAATTTTAAAAGCACTATGCTGAACAGCACACACACACACACATATGTGTGTGTGTGTGTGTGTGTTGTGTTTATCTTTTTCTTGAATTAGCTAAACTTTTAAAGATTTTCCTAGGAAAAGAAATTATTGGGTTTAGCCTGGAATATTTAAGAAACAGCTTTTTGCGTTTTGTAAGATGCAACAGAAAAATCACTGTAAAGAGCACTATAAGTGAAGTATTTACATGTCAACAATGTAAAGTTTTGAAATACAACTTACATATTGACTGGAGTGAAGGGAGAACTATATTTTGGCAATATATAAAGTATATATTGGCAAAATATTCTTTAGATGATTTACTGGGTTCTCTTGAGGATGTTACCAGGTTTGTCATTTTTCTTTCTTTTCTTTCTTTCTTTCAATGTAGGTTAAAATGGGCATTATAATTCATTTGCAGTTAAATGAACAATCATACACAGGATCAGGTTCTCCTTGCCTCATTCAGAATGAGACTTGGAAGAACTGCTATATATTTGCAATGTCAAACCAGCAATGTTTTCAATAGGAATATGAATGAATTTTGCCTAATACACACATACCTTTCTCAAAACCAAATAACTGCTTTTATGGGGTACCTATTGAACTTGCCGGGTGTACTATATAAATGGAGACGTGACCCTGTTCTAATATCACCATTTGAATGCATCATTTTATCCAATGTATTAGAGTTAGCATGGGTGTTTCTGACTCTGAAAAAAAATACAGTTAGCTGAGAAACAATTTGGCAGCATTTTAATTGCCAAATATTCAGAATAAACCTGGATGCTTAAGCACAAAAACCTCAAAACAAGTGCTTACTGTGTTTTGCATTCACTTCTTACCATAATGTACAGCATAGCATCTGCTTAATTAGGACTTTCATTTATCAAATATGGCTATAAAGGAAATTATTGGTTAAGGACAAATGTTCTGCATTATTTAGATTTTCATTTTAGAACTATGAAAACTGAAATCTAAGCAGAAATGAATCACTTAAAAGTATTTCAGAATCTATTTAATGTTGCGATGAAATCTGGTCTTTTAATATGCCAGCTATATTTTATATTGTATATCTTTTTAAAAAGTAAAAAATATCCATAAACAATTTTTACAGCAACACCTTTGTTATCCAGATTTAGAATAATTTTGTCATTGTATCATATGGATTTGATGTCAACAAGCATTTGCAGACAAAATAATTTACATTAGGAATGTAAACACAGCTGGAGAAAATGTCAGTATCCAAAAAAGTATCTGCAAAATAATTTCCTTTTTTATCTTTTTCAATTCAATTCTGAAAGTTGTGATTAAGTTTGCAAACTCTGGAAAAACAAAATTCTGACAATTAATTCTGAGCCTCCACCACAGCAGGCTGCCCCACCTGTCACCTCAAAAAGCTAAACAGAGTAGACCTGATTAATACTTGCAGTGGATAATATCAGTAACTGCAGACTGAAAAGCTGAGGAGGAGGAGGGGGAAGTAGGAGAAGAATGGTAAACCAATTTTATATTAGGTACATGATCAGACTTGTTGCTTTTAAATGAGCAGGGGATTGGACTAGATGACCTCCAAAGTCCCTTCCAAGTCTGTTGCTGTTACTCTCCTTAGTTAATTTTTGTGCAGACATTTCATTACCCAAACTAGGTAACATTCGTGCCAGTAAGGAGTGGGGTTTGATCGTCCTTACTAGCATTGATGATGAACCTAGTTTGGATAATGAAACTTCTGCATAAAAATAACTAGGAAATTTCAAGTACCCCCTCATTTCAACCCTGAGCTACACGTATTCTCTTTTTTTCTTGTGGATATCAGGAAGTGAGCTAAACTCAAAGATGTCTTTATCTTTTAGTGTCATTCCCAGGTGAAAGCCCAAGTGAAAATGGGATGGCCCATTTAAGGATGGATTGCATGTGCTTGTAATTCATTTCCTACTTAACATTCATTCCAAACATTATGTTACGATATGTTCCCTACATAATCACAACAGATTATATACATGGTAATCACAGGTACATCACTGCAATTCACAGTATCCAATTCAAGCTAGAAATCAAATTCAAGCTTCCTCAGCTGAGCTGAGCCTAGGCACCAATAATGATAAGTACTAAGTGAAGGATTCATAAGTAATTCAGTAACAGTAGAAATAAGACAAATGTAATTTTTTTTTTTAAATGATTGATTTTGGTTGGATAGAGAATATTGCAGCAATAAAAGTGAATAAACCTTGTGGTGATTTTAGTTTACAGAGGATAATCTCAAATGCTTGACAATCTCTTCTGAGTTGGGAAGAACAAGTGGTGTTTTATCTGTGGTGCAGTGGTTCAAATGCAGTACTGCAAGGCTAACTCGCTGCTCACTGCTCCAGAAGTTCAATTCTGAGCAGCTCCAGGTTGATTCAGCCTTCCATCCTTCCAAGGTCGGTAAAATAATGACCCAGATTGTTGGGGGCAATATGCAGACTCTGTAAACCACTTAGAGAGGGCTGTAAAGCACTGTGAAGTGGTGTATAAAGTGCTCTTGCTCTTGCTATACTCTCTTTGTGGCCAGTAAATAGTGCTTTGGGTGATTTAGCAAGACAGAATTTTAGTAGAAGAAGTAGCCTGCTGGGATCTTCTATCATATGAAATGGAACAGAAGAACCATGAGGACAGATTTTATTGAAATCATATTTTTTTTAATCAGCCTAGAGATGTTATATAGCACTGTCTGTCTTATCTAACCCATGTTTGTAAGTGTTAAAGCAGCATTTTACTATCATATCTTCTGCATTTTGTTTCACTCTGATTTCATTCTCCATATCTGCACACACAAAAAACAGGTGTATATTTCTGGAAAATGTTTTGTGTATTTGACAAACAAGGAGCATCAACGGCAGGTTGAAAAAGATTGAGTTGATGGCTACAACTCCATGGTTTAAGTCCATAACCTTTTATATGTGCTACCATTTTGACCTCTTCTTCCTCTCCATAACATTCCTGTGAATGCATTGCTCACCAGTTGCAAAGTTGCCACAATCATTTTTGCTTATTTTTAATATGCTACATCCTTTTAAATATAAATCCTCATAGCTGTGGATTATGATAGCCAAAAATTAACATTCATGAATAGAGAACACCATAATTGGGAAATATTGTTTTAAGCAATTAATTTATAGGAAATTAACCAAGAAACAATTAAGAATCCACGAATCTATCTCTCAACTATACATTTATGCCAGTGCTTTGCTCTAATATTGTTCTCTATATTCCAGAATTTCTCAGACTGTTTTGCTTCCCGATAGTTTTCTATTAAAATATGGAGTATAACTCTCCTTATATTACTTTCTAGAACTTCTTTTTCATTTTTTCATTGTTTTGGTTTGAGTTCCTTTCTCAGTCCTTGTGCATGGAGCTATGATTAATACAATACTCTTTCAATGCTTCCAAGCTATTGATACTATTTGGGAACAAAGCAGAAGGGAAACTCTAGACATAAAACTCTTTTGCCCAGAGAGGTTGGAGATTCATTTCTAAAGAAGGATAGGTAATTCAGCATTTTCCTTACAAATTAAATGGAAAATTGATTTTATGCAGGAAAA
>BLBF01000037.1:8228544-8267243 GCA_015471245.1 Laticauda colubrina
CCATAAGAACAAAAGGAAGACATCTTGTAGTATATGGGTGTCAGATAATTCTCTTGCTAGGTGAACACAATTTATCTGGTCTTAAACTAGAAGTGCTAATGGAGAGTCTTATTTTCAAAGCTATGTCACAGTTTGGACTTTGGGTGTGGATTCTTTTCTCTGTTGTCATAAAACAGACCTACTGCAGCCATCATAAATAAAAACTAGCCAAAGCCAGAAGCTTCACAACACATACCAATATAATTAGTTCCCATCACTTATTTTCCTTTTGAATCAAGTTTGGTTTCCTTACCATACAAACATTGAAAAGATCATGGCAAGATGCAGTGCTGTTTCATGGGGACAGCTACTCTATGTATTTCTTGTCCTAGGCAAAGATACTCTATCCTTGGATCATGTTCCTATGTTGCTGTGGTCAACAGATAGGTAAGAAATTCTCTACTTTTATAAGAGACAGCTATTTTCAGAGAGATGTTTTGTACAGCCAGCCTCCCAAGTTTATTTTTACGCCTTATCTGTCATCTGGAAGGCAAACCTAAGCAGCTAAGAGATGGTATACTTGCAAGAACATATTTGGTTTTAGACTTGTCCACTGCTGCCAGCCTCTGCTTTGTAGCCCAATAGTTTCAGATGTCTGGGTGATGTGTGATTCTCAAGTTTTAACAAGTTCACATTCCTTGGTCTGAGGGATCCATTTGTTCCCATTTACCATCCACCTAAGACAATTGTAAAAACTTGCAAGGTTTTGCAAGGTTTCATTCTAAATATCCTTCTTCGATGTTTTATCTACTGGTACCAATGCTGGTAGTGACAGTGTGTGTGGGGGGTGTCATCTGGAAGGAAGACATGGAAATTAGATATTCTCTTAAACTTCTTCTTGATGTTCAGAATATCATGGAAAACTTTGCACTGTGGACCATCTCAATTATAAAGCTAAAAGTTTCTCTGTCAGTCATGTTTGACTCCAAGGTAGGGTGCTCATCTCCATTTCTTGCCCAAGGGAGCCAGCATTGTCCAAGCACAATTTTCATGGTAATATGGCCAGTATCACATGTGCATGGAATACTGTTACCTTCCCACCAAAGTGCTGCCTATTAATCTACTTGCATTTGCATGCTTTCAAACTGCTAGGTGGGCAGGAATTGGGGTAAGTAATTGGAGTTCACCCTGTTGTGCAGAGCCCGGGTCCCAAACCTGTGCTGTCAACCCTACAGCCTCTTTAACTGCTGAGCCATTGTGCCCCAAAGGCTCAGCTAGTAAACTATATTCAACTATACCTCTTAGCAAATGTGTTGTTGTGCTGTTCTGTAAACTCAGTCCTGGAATTATTTTTTATTAGCTCCAGACCCGTGCTTCACTACGAAATTATGTGATCGGGCTTTGGGGAGAAAAATAAGAGGAATAAACTGTGCCTCTGCCTACCGGCATCCATCAGTATTCATCTGGCTAGTGTCCTGTCAGTGTGTGAGAGAGTTGAGGGCTGTTTGGAAACTGAAAGAATATTTGCTGTGTGAACAAGGAAACAACAAGGAGCCTGGGCGTGGCTTACCTCAACTGTTCTATACTAAAGCTGCTTGATGCTGTGAAACTAAAGCTGAAACTGAAACACCTCTGCTTATGTTTTGCATTTGAAACAGATTTCTTTTCAGGTGGGGAGGAGTAGTAGAACTCCTTAGCATCAGAGCGTGTTAATAATAATATAGGAAATACGAATGCTCTGATGGTCATTTCGAAAAATCTTTTCTTAGTGAGCACCTAGAAGCCAAGAGAAACATACATGCCAAATTTCAAATTTGTGGGCTTTATGGTTCTGGAGATTTTGTGATGATGCATGAGTGGTATTTCGCTTTTATATATATAAATTACAGTAGGAAATCAACATATATTTTATTTATAAGACATTTCCCCCATTATAAATAAAGTCTGCAATTAAAATCTATTTCAAAAGCAATCATTATTATTGATATTAAGGAAGAATGAAGGTGGTTAGTTTGAATTACTAACTAGAGGGGACAATAATATTTATAAATGAGGACTGATAAAATGACAAATGTGACAGGAAAAAAAATAATATGAGAAATGACAATAGAAAGGAGATGAGAATTTTAGATAACATTGTAAAATAAGATATGAGAATACACTAAGAAAAATGGAAGGAGGTATAATAGGATTTGGAACTGAATAAATGAACATAATATTTAATATTTAATAGATTAATAAATTAATCTTTAAAATATTTAATAATGACAAGGATGATGCAATATGAAATTAAACAAATAACATGAATAAGGTAATTATGGTCATGTTTGTATTGAGATGTGAAACCTGGAACCACACCGCTTGCCAAATGAGTTTTTTTTTAATTTAAAAAATAAAATGAAAATGGAGAAAATTGAATAATGGAATTACTAGGTATGTTTAATTGATATGGTTGTAGGCATTTGGAGAGAGTAAGGTTGAAAATAAATTTTGAAGAATAATGAATTAATATCAATATATGCAATGAGAGATGTATGATATATTGATGCCACACTGTTAATGTATTGTTATATGTAAATTGAAATAAAAAAAATTGGGGGAAAAAAGCAATCATTATTAAATACTTTAAATATGGAATTATTTCAAGTCTCTTCTGTCCTCTGTTCTTATATGACAACTGCTAACCTGGATATCAGCATAAACAATTGGAACAATACCTTTTGTCATATAGAGTGACCTTCAGTATAAAATAGAAATTACATAGGTTGTTCACATTCCAAAGCAGGCTAGAAATTTGTTCTGTGCTGTTTTTCCTCAACTAATCAGGTACGATCCATCTTCAAACCAGTTTATATTTTGAATATGAGATACTTGTTTATAATCTAACAGCTGAAATTTTCAAAAATCCAACATCTAATACTAGTAGGCTTTTAAAAAACAAATAAAATGGATAGACTGAATATGGAGAAAGAAATAAGTAGCCATAAAGTACCTTCTGAATTTAGCTTTGCTGAGAACTATTCAATAAAATGTGATAGAGTTCATGCTATTTTCTTCCCAGTGCAATTTTGTCAGGCAAGATTACCACTTGTCCATAGCACAAGTTTCCATAGTACATGCTTTTTAAAGCCAAATGAAACTCATCCAATGATGGGTCCAACAGACCGGCGACTAGCTCCCCATTTGGGACTACTCGGCTATTAAGTAGAAGTTAGATTTAATGGAATTTAATGTTGATCTATCAATTCTCTTTAGGATTTCAGACTTCACATTTTACAGTGCAGCTTTTAGCTAAAAAAAGAGTTCTATTGAAATATGTTGAGCTTCATATTTTAGGATAGAATACTAGATGTCTAAATTAGCATGTAGTACTGTATGATCAGAAAGAATATTAAAGAATGTTAAAGAATGTGTTTTGTGAGAGCTCCCATTCAAACGCATTTGTCTAAACTAAGTATATAAACTCAAAATTGCTGTATGAATTTATTTTAAAAATGCAAATTCATGCAGAAATGGAATAGAATCCACATGGAACTTAACACAGGGGGAAATGAAATGAATTTAATTTAGATTTGTTATGGTTTTGGGTGGCTTAAAAAAGAATAATAAAAAGCTAAAGCAAGGCTAAGTGACTAGAACAGCAAATAATACAAAAGTTCAAAAGGAATCCAAGCAATAAAATAAATTTGGTGTGGTGGTTAAGACTAACATTAAAGAGACTGTGACATGGCTGGGTGACTTTGGGCCAGCCACTTTCTCCCAGCCCAATCTACTTCACAGGGATGTTGTTGTGGGGAAAATTGAAGGAGGAAAGAATATTGGATATTTTTGCTGCCTTGTATTATTTTTAAAAAGTAATGGGATAAAAAATGAAGAAAAAAGTAAATCAGAGTGATATTAACTCCTGGCCTAGAACTGGAACTCAAAGACAGAGAATGCCACCTGTACCTTTGGAATATAGTTGTTCCAGAGTTCAGGGACCACCAGAGAGAAGGCAAGTTTCTTCAGCCCCACAAGATGGCGGAATTTAATTAAAGGGATCTGAAGCACACCCAGAAGGTTCCTGAATGTATCAGGTGAGGCAAAACAATTGGAGATAGGTAGTCCCTATCTCAGGCCTCTGCCGTGAAAAAAAAAAATCTGGATGGAATCAGAATTTTGAAAAGGATCAAGCTTACCAACATTCCCTGAACAGAGCTGCTTGCTTATTTGTTTTTACATGTCCACCATATGTAATAGAAGGCACTTCATGACATTTCCAACATTTATGTGTGATTTGATGGAATTGAATGCCATCCGTTGTGAAGATTTTTTTTAAAAAAAAAATCTGTGGTTTTAGACCAGAGGTGTCAAACTCGATTTCATTAAGGGCCACATCAGAGTTGTGTTTGACCTCAGAGGTCACCATGACTAGGGTGGGTGTCGCCAGGGTGGCCGTGGCGATTAACATCACTCGTCGAGGCTCCGTTTTTGGCCTCTGCCTGAAAAAATGAAACCCGGGGAGGCTGCGTATGGTCCTCCTGGGCTCTCTTTTTGGCTACAGCAAGAACGGAGGTCTGCAGGAAGCCATCATGGCTGAAAACAGAGCCCAGGAGGGCTACAAGTGGTCCTTCCAAGCTCCGTTTTTGCTGGCAGAGGCACCACAGGCCCAGGGGTGGGATTCTACCAGTTCGCACCTATTCGCTAGAACCGGTTGTTAACAATCTAAGCAGTTCGGAGAACCAGTTGTTAGAAGAAATTACTGGCCTAATCCTGTAAGGAAGACAGGAAGGAAACATTCTGGTGTTGTTTACAGAAGCTGCCTTTCCATTAACCCTGATTACATTCTTGGCAGGATGAGACTTCCTGTCTCAGGAACATCTCTGGAGTTTTTTCCCCTTCTTTGCTGGTACTTTGCTTGTGTAGAGTGACCATTCAAAGTTACAATGGCACTGAAAAAAGTGACTTATGACCATTTGTCACACTTACGACTGTTGCATCATCCCCACAGTCATGAAAGTCCAGGGGAGGAGATGTGTGGCTCGATGTGAGTGATAATGAGTTGGCCATGCCCAGCCAGTCACATGACCACCAAGCCATGCCCATCACCTAAACCACGCTCACAAAACCAGTTGTTAAAAATTTTGAAACCCATCCTTGGACAGGCCGGTCCTTTGCTATTTCTAGGGTGGCCCTGCGGACCAGATCTAAGCACCCCATGGGCCAGATCCAGCTTATAGGCCTTGAGTGCTTTAGACTAATACAGTAACAGTTGTAAACAAACTACTAGGAATTGATATTGTAGGTGAATCAGATTCCATTTGTAAAAATTGTTATTCCAAAAGAATTGTCCATAGAGAGGAAAAAAGTATGGCATCCGTGATTCTATGATCACAGCCCTGCTCTTTTAGAATATGTGCCATGTGCATACCACACGTTAAATGTGCAGGGCTTGAATGACATGGTTACAGCTACCAAACTGTTTTTTAATCTTCAGTGCAGAAGCCTACACTCTAGGCAATATGCCAATTTATTTACTGTATATGAATCAGAAACTCCTGGATTTATTCCTTCTATTTTCTTTCTAAACTGAGAAGACTCTACAAAACTCTTATCTCACTAGGTTCAGTTTCAGTATTTTGATTATCTTCATCACTGCTTCTCAACCTTGGCAGCTAAGAAGTTGTATAGACTTCAACCCCCAGAATTCCAAAAGTCATCATGCGGGCTAGAGAATTCTGGGAGTTGAAGTTCACCCTTCTAATTACTTAGGGTTACCAGTTGGGAAACACTAATCTATGTTTTTTTTTACCCTCATGTAGAAATTTATTTATTTATTTAGCATGTGGCTTACCAATCTCTATCAGAGGTCTCCAAACTTGGCAACTTTAAGACTTGTGGACTTCAACTCCCAGAATTCCTATGCTGGCTGAGGAATTCTGGGAGTTGAAGTCCACAAGACTTAAAGTTGCCAAGTTTGAGGACCCCTAAACTATATTAACATATAGAAATGCAAGAAATGTTTAAAAGTATGGTTCTGTCTTATGATATGATTCACTGGAATACATCTTTTATTAAAAATTTAATTGTGAAGTCAAATACTACCAAACTTTGAATTACTTTAAGTGAGAAAACTGGATCTCTTGATTTAAAAAAAAACAAAAAACCTTACATGGTAGATAAAATATAAATAGAAAAAAACTGCTCTTTGTCTCAGGTTTTAACATTTTCCAACATACTTGTGAATTAGCATGTATGATCTCACTCCATACAACCAGGATCATAGATTAGCCATTGTTCTTCCTGGTTTTTTCTGGCTTTGGGTGGTGGAGACAGTTGGGGAAATGGATGACTATGGGGTGAATGAAGGCTTTTTTTAAAATAAATTCTGCAATAGTCAAGAAGCCAAAGGAGAGTGATAAATGTTGCATGAGGGACACAGCAAGGGGTTAAATTGCTGATCGGAAACTCGGAGGAAACAGAATGAAGAGTTTCAGCCATTTCTTTGCCTTGCTTTAAAATGCTGCTAGTATTTAGAGTATAAACATTGTTTAGTCAGCTCATTAGTTAATCATTGCAGAATGTTCAGATCATTTAAAACTGGAGCAGGAAACTAGTTGTTCTCTCGTGTTCTAGCCAAATGCTACCAATCTTTAAATTAACCTATGTTGGAAAAGAGCATCCTTTTTAATTTTTTAGAAAAAAGAACAAAGCATACAGGGAGGATAAGCAAAATACCAAAAGAACAAAAGACTGTAAATACAAAAGCTGCTCTTTGTCTCAGGTTTTAACATTATGCAACATACTTATGAATTAGCATGTATGATCTTATTTTAGAAAATCTACCACCACCCCACCCCAATTCCTGATAAGCATAATGGTGGTGATGGGAGGACACAGGTTCATTTCTAGATGGTATTCAGGAAAGAAAGCAGATTTGCCTTTTACTTGTCACTTTATTACAGAAGAACAATTATTTATTTATTGTATGTATTAATATTTATATGGTCATCCATCTCACATAAAAAGTGACTCTGGTGGGTATGCAACAGAACTATTAAAACAGTTAATAAGTGCTAATAGCAGTTAAGCAATGATTATTAAAAAATTAAAACCAGCTTTAAAAATTAAAAAAGCTAAGAGAGAATAGCAGATGTTAATAACAACGGAGCTGCTTCAGTATCTCGCTGGCCCCTTGCAGCCTTCAGTGCTGATGGCTTAACCAAGATTTGAAGGTCTTCAGGAAAATCAGCAGGAATATAGGCAGCCTCACCTGTGGGTAAAGGAAAGGATATTTTATAAGCCAGGAGCCAGTGACAGATATAGCTCTCCAGCAGAGGAGACCCGTAGCATGCCTCTTCTCCCAGATCTGGTGGGGCAGACAGGTAGTCCTTCAAATAATCTGGCCCCATGGTGTATAGGGCTTTACATCCAGCATTTGAATTGGAATCAGAACTAGATTTAGAATTAATGCAGTCTGGGAGAAGAGGAGGTATCATGTATTGTGCTAGAGCAGGGGTATCAAACTAGATTTCTTCAAGGGGCAGATCAGCATTGTAGTTCTCCGCAGGCCGACTGGTGTGGGGGTAGATGGGAGGACGCCCAGGAGTGGGATTCTACCAGTTTGCACCTATTCTCTAGAATTGGTTGTTAACAACTAGAACTGGTTGTTAGAAGAAATTACTGGTCTAATCCTGTAAGGAAGGCAGGAAGGAAACATTCTGATGTTGCTTACAGAAACTGCCTCTCTGTTAACTCTTATTACATTCCTGGCAGGACTAGACTTCCTGTCTCAGAAACCTCTCTGGAGCTTTTTTCCCCTCCTTTGCTGATACTTTGCTTGTGTGGAGTGACCATTTAAAGTTACAGTGGCACTGAAAAAAGTGACTTATGACCATTTTTCACACTTACACTGTTGTAGCATCCCCACAGTCATGAGAGGCCAGGGGAGGAGATGCGTGCCTCGATATGAGCGATATTGAGTTGGCCACATCCAGCCAATAACATGACCACCAAGCCATGTCCACCCAGTCACATGACCACCAAGCCACACCCACCACTTAAGCCATGCCCACAGAACTGGTTGTTAAAATTTTTGAATCTAACCCTGAGGATGCCTCTTGTAGCACTTTGCCAGCCAAAATGGAGCATGTAATCCAGACCAAAAAAGGGGCTGTCCAGGCCGAAAACAGAGCACAGCAAAGCTATGTGCAGTCCCGCATGCCCCATTTTGGCTGGGATAGTGGTGCAGGAGGCCATCCAGGCTGAAAATGGGACATGGGGAGGTCATGTGTGTGTCGCCCCCCCCCCGCCCAGTTTTGGCTGCCAGAGCACCATAGGCTGCTCCTTTGCTATTTCCAGACAGGCCTGCAAGTCAGATTTAAGTACCCCATGGGCTGGATTTGGCACGGGCCTTGAGTTTCACACCCCTATACCAGAGGCATGCTGAACTGTCTGTGCCATCTCATTTTGTGCCAGCTGAAGCTCCTGGATACTCTCCAAAAACAGCCCCATGTACAGTGTGTTACAGTAGTCCAATCAGGAGCGACTAGGGCGTATGTGACTATAAGCAGAGCCCCCCTCTGCAACTGAAATATTATCTGAAGCTGTGCAAAAGGCCTCCTAGCCACATCTGCCACCTGCTCTTCAATCAGGAGTTGTTGAAGCCAGGAGGATGCCCAGATTGTGTCCTAGGTCTGTCTGGGGCAGTGCCACCCAGCACAAAATATGTTCTTGTCCTATAACCAGTAGGCTTCCAACCTAAAGCTACTGAGTCTTGCCAGGCTTGGCAGCTGACACCTGTTCTTCCCATCCAGACCCCCACAACCTCCAGGCATCCAGTTATTATTACTATTACTACAATGTTGAAGTTTTGATGTTAGGAAAATAAGTCTTCCTCCTAACTCTAACCACAAGGTTCTCTTCTTAATCCCCTGATTATTTCTAATATCCAATTCACCTTTGCAGCATGCTGCTTAATTACATTTGTTTCAGATCTTACCTCATGCCAGAGGCAAGAGACCATCTGAGACAAATGGCTGTCCAATCTTTTTCTTGAAGTGCAATGTTTGCGCCTCTCTTACTCATCTTCCAAGATTGATAAAATGATTGTTGAGGGAAATATATAAAACTCTGTAAACCATTCAGAGAAGTCTGTAAACCACCATCAAGCAATATATACATCTTAGTGTGATTGCTATTATGTCCTCTTTTCCCCATCTTTCAGGCTGGGAACACACACAAAAAGGCCAACTGAGCAAGTTATTTAAATCAAAATTGATGATGGACTCTTAAATGCTGGATTCACAGTAGCTGCTCTTATAGAGCTCTTGGTCTCTTCTTTTCCAACAGCATCTTCTCCTATCAACATGCACCATTTGTGTATTACAGATTTCTTTTGTGTCTGTGTCTGCTGAAGGGCTCATTTGGTGACAAACTTCAGCTCTATCAAGAAACTCCTTTTTCATTTTCTCTTAATCATGTTGTGCACAATTACCCGATTTCCATCCTTCTTGGTTTCATGATGGCCCAACTTCTCTTTGCTTCACTTAATATTTTCTTTCTTTTTCATTCCTTCTGATGAAAGCCCAGGTCTCAGCACCTGTTCACACCTGCCACAGCAGTACCAGAACCCCTTTCTTGTCCTCGTATTTTTTTTCCTTAGCTGTCCATATGAAAGCACAGAAATAGGTATTTGTGATACTTCCTGAAAGCTTATGCAGAGCTTTGTATTTTGTTACAAAGGAGAAAAGGAAAAAAACTAGGGAAGGAGAAGAGTTTCTCTTTCACTAATAATCATACTAAATAAACCAGAAGGTACAATTTGCTTCTTCCAGAACTTTCCCTGAAGAGGTACATGGGGAATTATAGTACAATAATAATTGGAATATCACAGGCTATACAACTCTGCGTTATGAAATTTTTATCTCTATTAACAATTCAGCAGCTCTAACGGTCCTTCTTTTCCTCTCTGTGTAATAAAAAATTACAATGCATGTTATGGCACACAATGTAAAGGTGACACTATTGATGTAGAACCAGCAGTTCCCAGACTAGAAAGAACATATTTAGTTGCCTTCCAAAGCCATTAAGACAACAATTAATTAAAAGAGCTGGATGCAAAAGCTTAAACTCAAGAGCATAGTTACACTACAGATAAAGATTCTGACTTCTTTGCACTGCAGTGGGCAATCAACAACTGTATTTAAGACTTTCTTTCTGTTTCTAATAAAAACTAACTTGCTAAGCTCTTACTAATACTTCTGCCAAGTGCAGCCAAGAGGAAACATAAGGAAACATAAAGAAACTTGTGATGAACTGTCAGGACCAGGTCTGACGTTTAAGACATGTGTGTGCCCTCTAAAAGTAGATCTATGAGACAGGTAGATCTTATGAACACAGCTGGGACTGTAATTTCCATCACATAATCACATCACATAGCAATGTATTCCCAGCAACCCAATTTTTAAGCATATCCATTGGTGTTTAGTTTAGTTTAGTTTAGTTTAGTTTAGTTTAGTTTAGTTTAGTTTAGTTTAGTTTAGTTTAGTTTAGTTTAGTTTAGTTTAGTTTATTGTCATTGCACCTCATACAACAAAATCAAACACCATGTTCAGTGCACATCATGACCATGAAAATAAACATAAATACACATCCTTCACCATCCACACACTGAACCAACACCCCCTGACACCGCACCAACACTGCACTATACAGCAGAATTCAAAAGAACTACTGCCCTGGGATAGAAGCTGTTTTTCAGCCTATTTGTCCTTGTTTTTATTATTCTGTACCATCTTCCAGATGGTAATAGTTCAAAAAAGGGTTTCTAGGATGAGATGGATCTTTGAGAATGTTTTGAACTTTCTGAAGGCAGCAGGAGCTATAAAGCTCTTCCAAAGAGGGGAGAGGGCAACCAATGATCTTCTGGGCAATGGCATTAACCCTTTGGAGTACTGTCCTATCTGCAACTGTGCAATTGGCAAATCATACAGAGGTGCAGTAAGTTAAAATACTCTCTATTGTGCAGCGGTAGAAGGTCATTGAAGACCATCCTAACCCAAGCTATTCTGGGTTTGCTACCTCCCAAACCTGACCTTAGTAAGATAAGTGACTATGTCCAACTTCCCTCCGTTTACTTTCTCTACTCTTTTTTTCATCCTGCACACTGCTTTACATGGCAACAAGCAGCCCCCAAAGTGTGTGGCTCTGGAACTACTTGCCACACTGTGGTTCAGCTTCTTAATGCACCATGGCTCTGAGGCAGGAAGCCCTGGAGCTGCAGTGCAGTATAAAACTGCAGTCAGCCCTAAAGCCTCATCTTCCCAGCCCAGTTAAGCTGCATGGGGGGAAACTCATAGATGTCATGAGAAGCCTCAGCTATGTTAGGAAGCCCAGTAGTGTAGTATGAAGCTGCAGCCTAGCAACCCAGTGGAAAGCCACAGCCAACCCAGGAAGCCCCAGCTGCTCCTTTTTGTTGTGGCCTGCCGGCAGCTGGCCGACCTGGCAGCAGAGTCAGAAAGCAAGGAGATTGGGGAGGAACCTGGGCAAGTCCTAGAGGCCGAGGAAGATTCAGACAAGAGATCTGTGTCAGAGGCAGAGATAGGGCCAGGGCAGGCTGCCAGTCATCAGCTGCCTTCAGGCTCAGACAGTAGTGAGGCGGGGGAGCAGCTGGAACTGGTTCCCAGCCTGTGCATGCACAGACCTGCCAAAAAGAAAGAACAATTATGAACTCAGGGTCGACATGGGAGTGAGGCCACAGGTGGACAATGAATGGCCCCTCTCATAAGGGTTAAAAGAGGAGCAAAAGGGGAGGGGGCTTTTGCAGGAAAGAATGTGTTCATTTTTTCCATGATTGTGAAGATCTGTCTGTGCATCCTAGAGACTATGCTAAGCCCTTTCTTATCAGCACTGTGTGTGGAAATATTTACTGGGCAGCTTTCCAAGATAGATAAGGTTTGAGTTCCTAATTATACCCTGGAAAGACTGTTTGCCAGGCTGAATGTGAATGTAAGAAATTCACATTCGTTTAATAAAAGATGTTTGGTCAGGACAAGAGTCTGCTTCGTGCTTTTTGGGGAAGCCTAGGACAGAACACTGTCTTTGCTGTAAAGGTGGTATTCAGCAGTTCTGGAGAACCAGTAGCGGAAATTTTGAGTAGTTCGGAGAACCGGAAAATACCACCTCAGACTGGAGATTTTACAGGATCCTTCCCCTGCCACACCCACCAAGCTACACCCACAGAACTGGGAGTAAAAAAAATTGAATCCCACCACTGCCTTGCTGCTTTGCACTCTGAGACCCCTGCTGCCCTGCACTCCACCCCCCCACTTGACCTTCACCATCTTCTTGTTCCCATTGATGATGAGGTGGTAAAATCACTGCAAGGATTTTTTTTTTTTTTTTAGCACAGATATAACAATGGAATTTGGCCTAGATAAATTTGCTACAGTAGCAAAAAGTAGGGTAAAATAGCCAACAATAACTGAATAAAAATACCAAATAGCCAAACCATTAGGAGCCATGAAGAGAAACACTTATATGTATTTGGTCATTTTTACAGTTGGAAAACATCAATCCTAGACAAGTTAAAAATGTGATTAATAAAGAAACATGACATATTTCCTCAAGACAAAATGGAATGGTGGAAATATAATCAAAGCCACCAGTACCTGAACCATGCCTGTGATACGATACAGTGCTACAATTATTAACTGGACACAAGCTGAACTGGACAGTTTGGACTGGAAAAAACAAGAAAACTGATGACTATTCACTCTGTATTACATCCCCTTAGTGATATTGATAGTCTATACCAGCCCTGCAGAAATGGAGGCAGAGGTTGACTTCAGGTCAAACAGTCAAAGAAGAAAAACATGACTTGGCTAATTATATAAAAGACAGCCAAGAAGAAGCTGGACTCAAGAAAAAATTGGAATATGCTAAATGTACAGGAAACAGAAGAATGAATATTGAAATGCAGTAAAAATCATACAAACAGAATTCTGGCAAAAAAAAAAGCATTACATGGTCAGTTTCTACAAAATATCAAGGGAAAAGTGGGAAGAAATCTGGCAAAGGCATTCAACTGGAACATTAAAAAAAAAAAAAACCAAAGGTTTGATTTTGTCTGTAGAAGAGCAAGCTATTGAAACCAATGCATTCAAGGCCAGAATTGAAAAACCGTCAATGATTCAAAGTGCAGATTGACCAAAGAAGCAAAAGAAACATGCAAGATTACAGAAACTGATTATAAACAATGACATAACACTGTCACCAAAATGATTCACTGGAGCATTCATAAAAATTATCATGTCCATCCATAAAAAAATTGATGGGAATGTATAATTGAAAAAATAATTGAGAATTAATAGATTAAAATGTTATGGGATTTCTGAATCATAACACATTAGATTTAACTGTGATTAAAAAGAGGAAAGTGGTAATTGATGTGATGATATTAGGGAATAGAATCAAAGACAAAGAATTGGAGATCATAAAGTAGTAATATCTGAAAATCAAAGTGGAAAGATTATGGCATAAACTGGCCATGGGTTTCACACCAAATAATCCTGGGCAGCACTTAGAAAATCTGTGTATTGACAAAATTTCCATCTATCAATTACACAAAACCACATTGCTTGGATCTGCACATATATTAAGCTGAAACATGGTGTGTATGAAGGGCAATACCACTTAAAAGAACCAGCAGCTGTGATTTCACATTGTTGTACAATAATATTATATTATTATAAAACAATAATAAAATATAGCCTGTACATGATATGGAAACAATTTTATGAAGAAAAAAAAATGATTAGAATATTCAGTGCTGCTGATCTGCCGGTTTATGGTGATGTCTATTTTGGGGTCAATTACTAAAGGTGAAAAAATAAATTTATTTTCAAAAACAATTTTCAACAGTCATCTTCTATTTAATATGTGTCTGATGCATATGAGATATTTAAGGAGAAAGAAAGGCTGTCCTTTTTGGCATATTGAAGCAATCCAATGAACACAAACTAACTGAGCAATTGTTTCATTTATAGAATTTTTGGGGATGAAAAAATAGTGAAATGATTTTTGATAAGTCAAAAAAAAATTGGATAGTGGACATGGTGGTACCGGGAGACAGCAGAATAGAAGAAAAAGGAGAGGGTAACAAAATACAAAGATCTGCAAATAGAAATAGAATGACTGTGACAAAAGAAAGCAAAGATAGTACTAACACTGATAGGCGCTTTGGGTGCAATCCCAAAACAATTGGAGTATCATTTGAACACCATCAGCATTGACAAATTCTCCCTCAGTCAATTGCAAAAGGCAGCTTTACTCAGAAAACTCACATCCTGCAATGATGCCTCTTAACAACATTAAACATCAACATCTGCTAACCCAAGTCCTTGGAAGAACTCAGTAAGTGGATACAAATGCCAAATCCAGTTTGAACATTTGGCTGATTGTGTGAAAAAACCACAATAACAGTATAGATAATCTCATTGATCCTGGTGGTTGATATTGATCAGTTTTGGGAATCCTGGTCTAAATACCATAATAGAATGGAATGCCTTCTCTCACTTCACTGAAAGCAAACTTAGATTTTGCATATGGGAACTCTAAAAAGAGAAAAGGCAAAGCAGGAAGTGAAAGTGAATGCTTGCACCAGTTGCTCTTGGAAACAAGTTTTAAATCAAGTACTGAATCGATCAAAAAAGTAGAACATAAAAAATAAAAAGGAATATATTTTAAAATATGTTCTGCTTCCCAAATGTTTGGTATCACTGAAATCTTTAAGTGTAATGTTGTTATTTTCTTTTCTGGGTGCCTAATTAATTCTGATTCATGTTTCACATATTATTTTAAAATAATAGCAGAATGTTTTAAACATTCTTTAAACATTCTGCATCAGGGAGTGTTTGTTTCACAAAAACGTCAGCTTTTTCACACAACATTTTAAAAGTTATTTTAGATGGTTACTTATTTTATTGTAGAGTCATTTTAGATTGTTATGCATTTATTTATTACCCTGTTCTCTTATATGCAGTTTATTTCTTTAAACAAAACCAAAATAAGTTAATATAAACTCTTTCTCATTATGTAATTTTAGAATGTGAACATTTCTAATTATCTAGTATAATTCTGCCAAATAAATAATCAATTACATGCATACTGAAATGCTTTAATTATAGGTGGTGTAATTAAACTGCAATCTTCATCTTAATTTCCCCAAAGTAAATTGTTATAGAAGGACTAGATAATCTTGGGCCATATATGGCTTGTCTGAGGATTTTAAATTTAGTGGTGCTTATCCAGTGGGGGGATTCAAAAATTTTTACGACTGGTTCTGTGGGCGTGGCTTGGTGGGTATGGCAGAGAAAGTATACTGTAAAATCTCCATTCCCAACCCACTCCAGGGGAAGCTGACTGCAAAATATTTTACGAGAAGAATCCTCCACTCTTCTTCTCATAGCAGAATACCTTATGACACCAGACTTGAAATTTTAGATCTAGACATCCTAGAACTACATTGCCTTCAGTTCGATCTAAGTACAGTATATAAAATTATATATTGCAATGTCCTACCTATCAATGAACACATCAGCTTAAACCAAAACAATACAAGAGCACAAAATAGATACAAACTAATGATAAACCGCACCAAACTTGATTGCAGGAAATACGACTTCAGCAACAGAGTGGTCAATGTCTGGAATACTCGACCTGACTCTGTAGTTTCTTCCCCAAACCCCAAAATCTTCAACATTAGATTGTCTACTATTGACCTCACCCCTTTCCTAAGAGGTCTGTAGGAGGGCTGCATAAGCGCACCAATGTGTCTACCGTCCCTGTCCTATTGTTTCTTTTTTTTTTTCTTATTTGTATCCATTTCATGTATTTATAACCATGTTTATACTTATACCTGTTATCTAATAATTGTTTGACAAAATAAATGAATAAATAAAATAAATAAAAATCCCATTCCCTCTCCACCCCACTAACCTGCTTTCCAGCTCCGTTCTCCTGTGCAGGACAACAAAAGAAGACCCAGCCGATCAGCTGGGACTCAGGAGGCAGAGGATAGATGGGGTGGGGCCAGTCAGAGGTGGTATTTGCTGGTTCTCTAAACTCCTCAATATTTCTGCTACCCGTTCTCCAGAACTAGTCAAAACCTCCTGAATACCACCTCTGGGCTTATCCTAGATAACAAAGTTGCCTCACAGTCAGGAGGCTGTGAGTTTGATCCTAGATAGCAGTGGATATTTGTCTTTTTGCGTGCAATGGGTAATACTCTGCTGCAAACTCTCCATAGGCATTTGGAAGGACATCCAGCCAGTAAACACTCGAGCTCCCTTCAGTTGCCTCAACTCTACCCCAATGCAAAGTTTTGCAAGTTCATTAAAAGAAAAGGAAATTCTGGATAACAAAGGAGACCCATATTTTTTAATTCCATTTGAACAGAACCGCAGAAATGATTTCTTTGCATATATCTTCCACCTCATCCATATATCCCTTTTCATTTCACAAGTTGGAGAGCAAGGGATATTTCAAATCATTACCCACTCCATTTCCTAAGTACACCTGACAGCTTAAACACTCAAGGGGCAACCTACAATATAACCAAGGGAAAATAACATATATCTGATTTTGAGCAAACTATTGAATTCATTCCTCCTTCTGCTGTTGTTTGATTGATGTTGGATATTCATTACAGCTCTGTAGTTTAGCCTGGCAGCTTTTGTTACCTATTAAAACCCAAATGCAGTAACCATCATATTAGTAAGCCCAGCTGTAAAAGTTGAATGAGTAAGGAGTCCAAGGGTTCTTTAGAAATAACATGTTAATGATTACTTAGGAAGGGAATCTGGGATTTCACCAGCTTGGCATGCAGAAGGGAATGGACCAAATTAGACATGAAGTTAAGTAGAGGGATGCAATTAATATTCTTTTTTAAAAATATAATATAGGCGATCTGGATGTCCCTAGACATATGGAGAGGGAAACCAGAGTCCTTACACATCTGCCAAATAGTTCAACAAAAATTTAAATCAGTTCCCAAGCAGCTGTCTATATTTGAAGGGATGACTCTATTGAAACTAAGTAGCCTGTATTATACAATTAAATGATTTCTCATGTATACTATCAATCCTTCAGCTTGCTTCAGTCCCAGATTTCTTGAAAGTTCATGAGAGTGTTGAATGTTGATTGAAGGAATAATATATTTCAAGAGAGACTGGGTGCCAAGAGCCCATTTCATAAATGGGCATCTTCCTGAAGCATGAGATGTCTCATCTATGCAGAGTTTCTAAGGAGTGCAATCTAGATACCCTCCTTACCCCAGCACCAAGAGATCCTCTAAACTGTATGTTGAAGATATTTCCCACAACACAGTCTTCAGCTCCTGTCAATCTGCTGTTCAGACAAGCTGAAACTAGATCAAAGTGATCTAACATGAAAGGGGGTTTTTTTTTCAAAAAAATCAGAAAACACAGCACAATCTCCTATACAAATATTCTGATTTGCACAGAAGTGCCAAAGAAAGATCAAAACCATCATGATTCCAGCTGAGCCAGTGTAGGACTGTCCCCTCCAGAGGTGGTATTCAGCAGGTTCTGACCAGTTCTGGAGAACCAGTAGAGGAAATTTTGACTAGTTCAGAGAGAATCTTCCCCCTGGAGTGGGGTAGGAATGGAGATTTTACAGTATCCTTTCCCTGTCACACCTACCAAGCCACACCCACCAAACCATGCCATGCCCACAGAACCAGTAGTAAAACATTTTTAATCCCATCTCTGATCTCCTCCCATTCAGCCATGGGGTTTCTGGGACCATTTCTGCTTTGGCTGCCAGAGAGATCAGAAGCTCCTTGGCAAGCAAAGTTTGCTTTGTTTCTTTTAGTCTTAGATAGGAATAGTAATTTTCAAGAAAATATTCCAAAAGTTTGTTGTTCCTACAGCAGTAGCCTCCTGTTAGCCTTTCAAGGTAGTCCAGCAAGAAGCACAAGCAGGAGCATCAGAACTATCTATATTGTAGGGTTACATTAAATAGAATCTTGCAAGTGAAGTATTTCTCCCCTTCTCTCTTTCCATTCTCCAGAAAACTGCAGTGTGTCTTTTCTGGATTGTTACCTAGGCTACAGATATTCCTTCTATCTCCCAAGGTCATTCCCATATATGATCATGACTCCAATTCTTGGTTTTTCTTTCTGTTGCATCAGAGGTTGAACTTTCTTGAACAGGAGAAGACTTTTAGGAGATCCTTCATCCTCTCTAATTCTTCCTGCGCTTGTCCTTATCTTCATGCTTTCCCTCATAGCAACCTCTAATACAGGAGTCTTCAAATTTGACAGCTTCAAGACTTGTGGACTTCAACTCCCAGAGTTCCTCCTCCAGTCATGTTAGCTCAGGATTTCTGGGAGTTGAAGTCCACAAGTCTTGAACTTGTCAAGCTTGAAGACCTTTGCTCTTAATACCTAGCACTCCATTGTCAGCTGAGGACAGCAATTTAGCTGGTCTTGTTTTCAAGGCAGCGAGCTATGTGGGAGCAGCTTTTCAAAACAGTGTGATTTCCTTCAGTTGTCAGAGGATGCAGAGAATAATGATGTCCATGGAAGTTCAAATTGGTCAGAAAGAAAAGCATATGTACAACTGATTATCTAACAAACAAACATATTGTACTTCCAGTCTTACTGTTTTCCTCAGCTCTCTGAAGTTCCTTCATCATGTTTCTTTCATTCTGGAAGGGTGGAACCCTGGATCAAAGGGTCACGTAAGAATAAGGCATTAAGTCCAATATATAGAAATGAGTTTCTTTTCCAATTTTTATGAGTAGGATTGTCTAGTTGCTCATATCTCATACATGATAGTCTAAAAATCAAATGATGTTTCTCTCTGCCAAAGCTGTTCAGACAAACATAGTTGCCAAAGCATGCATTGAGCTGAGTATTAAAAACAGGCTCAAACTGGTTGCCTTCCAATTCCCTAGGGTATATAAGAAGAGAGAAGGAGAGAAACACAAGCAAACTTGCAAGATTCTATTACTGTAGATCAGAGGTGGGGAACGATGACCCGTTTATGGCTCAGGAATTCTGCGAGTTGAAATCCACAAGTCATAGACAGGCCATATTACACCACTCTGATGTAAACAATATGAAAGGACAGTTTTAATCTTCCTATGGAAGTTTCTATGGAGTCTGTTTCCTGATAGACTCTACCTGACAGGACTGACAGTCCTGCATAGAGGAAATTATTCATTCATATACTCCTTTCTCCTTAGAGCCTCAAAAACATATAAAACTAAGGTTTTATTCTAGGTTGGTGCATGAACATGGAGCAAAACAGCACTTTAATTTCCAAAAAGAGATTCTTCCAGATCAACTTTTAACTGCACACTTGCTTATTTAATTGAATTTTCTAGATTACCTAGATAGTGATAATTCTCCAATCTTCTTCAATTTTTCCAGCACAGAAAATGGCTAAGAAACAAAAATTAGATGTATTTCACAATGTTCTATGTTAGTTGTGCTAAAGCCCCTGTCACACTGCACCAACAGATACAAAGAGGATGTAAAACGTTAAAAAAAGCTTGCCATCCGTTGGAAAACATGATGCATCCGTTATGTACTCACTGCATATGTTTTTCATACTCTCTATCCATCCAGCATCCGTCTACTGAGATTTCATCCGCTCAAAAAGTTTTGAGCTGCACAAAACTTTTTGAGCAGATGAAGTATCCAACGCGTCCATTCTCCATCTGCTATGCATACGGGGAACATCCGTTATACGTCTGTCATCATCCGTTATGCGTCCGCTATATCCACGAGGCATCCGCTGCGCATCTGCGCAACTCAAATCCACTCCAGCGGAAAACGGACACAGGGAGGAAGCGAAACAGATGCGGAACGGACAAACAGTGTTAGTAGCACGGACGTAAAAAGGAGGAAAGCGGATGCAGCTTGCATATAAAGCATTAAAACGGAAAAAACGTTCATATAGGGGACGTATCTCTGATATTTAGGATGTCTGGAGGATGCCTGGAGTATGCGGAAGGACACCTAACGGAAAACCGATATTTCCTATAAAAAGGGGGAGGAAATCACCTGGATCTCACTTCCAGTCCAGCAGCACTGGTGTGCAGACCTCTTCAGCCTTGTTCTTGCTCTTCCACAGCATCCATTCTTCTCCACCATGGATTATCGCACACTCCTTTTGGTAGCCGTCATCATTCAACACCAGAACCAAGCCCTCTTCAGGCTCTTTCACCTTTTCTATGGGAAGAAAAGGAGGTGGCCAAGAAGTGTCTGGGTCCAATAATGGATTGTGAGAAGAGCGGAGTTTGGACTCTATGACAAGCTGATGGTAGAGCTGAGGAACGAAGACACTCGTGCATTCCAGAACTTCATGAGGATGCCGCCAGCTATGTTTGACAAAATTGTGGAGAGTCTGAGACCCAGGTTGACCAAGGCAAACACCAACTTCCAGCCCAGCCTGGACCCTGGGCTGAAGGTGGCACTGACTCTGCACTACCTGGCCTCCGGGACCACGTACAGAAACATGCAGTACGGCTGGAGGGTGCCACACAACACCATCAGCATTGTGGTCAGAGAAGTGGTGCAGGCCATCATTGAAGAATACGTGGAGGAGCTCCTCCAGTGTTCCTCCACTCAACAAGGCTGGAGGAAACTTGCAGAACAGTGGTATCAGAGCTGGAACTTCCCCCACACCATTGGAGCCATAGATGACAAGCATGTGGCCTGCAAAGCTCCAGTCAAGTCAGGGTCCACTTATTTCAACTACAAGTGCTTCTTCAGCATCATCCTCTTCGCCATGGTCGATGCTGACTACAAGTTCATGCACATTGATGCTTCAGGCAACGGGTCAGCTTCAGATGCTGAGATATACGATGCCAGTGACCTCAAGGAGGGGCTGGAACACAACCTCATCATGGGCTTCCCAGATCCAGACCCTCTGCCCAACGACACACAAGATGTGCCCTACTTCATCGTGGGGGATGACGCCTTCTCCCTCACAACCTACCTCATGAAGCCCTACGCTTCCAAATGCCTCACCTATGAAGAGAGGATCTTCAACTACAGGTTGTCCAGGGCAAGACAGGTGGTGGAGAACGCCTTTGGCATCCTGGCATACCTGGTTCCAGGTACTTCTCACCACCATGCAGCATCGCCCACAGACCATGAGGAGCATTGTGGAAGCTTGCTGCATCCTGCACAATCTCATGTGCACCTGCTACCCAGTGTTGCAGAACAAGCTTGTGGACCATCAACAAGGCAATGGGGACATGGAGCCTGGTGAATGGAGGCAAGGGCGAAACCTGATCGACACTATGGATGTACCAGGCCCCAACAGAGCTTCACGTGAAGGGAAGAAGCAGTGCAACCTCCTGAGACACTGGTGCAACTCCCCAGCTGGAGCAGTGGAGTGGCAAGACAGGATGGTAGATGCTTAATGGATGCTTCCTTGAGCCTGTCTCATCACACTGATGAGATGGTGCCATGTATGTTGAGTGGCCTTACAATGAATAGGGCATTAATAAAGTTTTGTTTATGTTGAAATGTGTGGATCAATGATTAAATTGTTATTGATAATAAAGGGCCATAGGTGTGGCACCTGGGAGGGTGGACCATACAGTCCCAAAATGCTTGCACTGGAGGCTTATCTATCCCACAGCTATTACCCATCCCACAGCTATTACCTATCCCACAGGTATCCCTGCCCATCCCATAGCTATTACCCATCCCACAGGTATCCCTGCCTATCCCACAGCTATTACCCATCCCACAGGTATCCCTGCCCAACCCATAAGCATGCAAAGGCTTAACCATTTTCTAAAAGTTTCCACCAAGACTTTATTAAGTAAAAGAAATGAACCAAGTGTGTGAAGCAAAGAAAACCTTTATTAATAACAGTAAAGTGTAGGACTTTATTTAAAAAGCAAAAGGAACCAAGAAAAGTGTCCCAAGCAATGATAAAGTCAACCGGTAACAACTCAGTCTCTGACAATGTTCTCAGTCACTCTGAGGCATGTCCATGGTATCAGTGTAAAGGGGACAGGGACTGTGGAGGTGGCAGTGGCTGGAGTGCTGGTCTGAGGCGCCATTGGGGTGCCTGGCGCCGAGAGGACAACAGGAGATGGTGTGTTCAGGAAGCTCTCAGAAAGCTGGCTCAATCCTATGAGGTTGAGAGGCCCTTCATCCAGGACCTGGAATGTCAGGCACAGGTCCGATGACAGATGTTCTGAGGCCGGGCTTGGCTGTGGGGTGGAGGAAGGAGGAGTGTAGTGGGGATAGCTGGTGTGCAGCTGGGCGAGGTGAGGCATCTGTGGCATGCGAGGAAACATCTGTGGCGTCGGTGGCATCTGTGGTGTCGATGGCATCAGTGACATCGGTGGCATCGGTGGCATCAGTGGCATCTGTGGCGTCTGTGGCATCGGTGGTATCGGTGGTATCGGTGGTTTCGGTGGCATCGGTGGCACGTGTGGCATCCGAGGAATCTGTGCCTGGACTGGGAAGGGCTGCCTATGCTGCTGGAACTCCTGGTAGCCGTAACCTTGGGAGGAGAGGGGCTGTTGAAAGCCTTGGAAGGGCTGTGACATCGGCTGGGGTGGAGGACCAGACCTGGACTGGGTCGGAGCACGTTCAGCTGGGCCTGGAGGGTGGTGCAGCAGCGCCCTGATCCACTCCTTCATCACCTGGTACTGGGGCTCGTCTGAGTCACGTAGGTGAGGAAGGGCTTGCAGTTTGAGGATGGAATTTCAAAGTGTACCAGCTGAGAGAGGAGATCTGCACTGTTCTTGATAGTGTCCCTGATCTCCAGCAGGACAGTGTGGCTCTGTCCCTCCGTCCCTCCGGTCTGCCTCTCTGCCTGCTTTCTGTGGAGGTGGAACTGAGGGTGGGTGTGGGTTGGTCCCTGGTGGTTGCTGCTCCTTCTTGCTCCATGTGTGTGAGAGAATCCTCCACGTCCTCCAGCACAGGGTGTGCAGCTGTCGGGGGAGTCTCTGTCATGGGACGCTCTGTGGACACCTACCCGGACACGGTCACTGTCTCCTGGCCAGAAGAGGACTGGCTGTCTGTGGGCTGCCTGAGAGTGAGGGTAGAGAGAGGGGCTGCTCCTCGGTGGTGGACCTCACTCTCCAGGAAGCTGCACTTTGCCATGACATAGATCTCCCGGTCGGTGAGCTTGACCGCGGCCTGGCCAGATTTCTTCAGGTGCAGCTTCCTGTACCAGGTATGCTTCCACCACTGGAGGAGGACATCTGAAGTGTAGCTCAGGCTCTCCGCCTTCTGTCTCCAAGCTGCCTGCTTTTGCTTAGTGTCTCGATAGAGTCTGTGGCCCTTCCTCCACATATACTAGTTCTCCCTCAGCCGCTCCAGCACCTCCTCCTCATGCTCCTCTGCGATCGAGTACAGCTTCCTCTTTCCCTTCTCCTTCTCCTTGCCTTGTCTCTTCCTCCCTCTGGTAGGGCCTTCATCATCAGGGCTTTCAGGGCTTTGCGGCTGGTCCACCACAGCAGCAGCAGGAGAAGCAGCAGAAGCACCAGCACCAGTAGCAGCACCAGCAGAAGCACCAGCACCAGCAGAATCAGCACCAGCAGCAGAAGAAGCAGCAGCAACAGAGTCAGCGCCAGGGGGTGGGATGGTGGATCTATCCCTCTTGCCAGGGCTGGCAGAAGATGGCACAGGTTTCCTCTTCTTCCCCATTGTATCTGATGAAGATGTCTCTGGCAGCAGGTCTTTCTTCTGAATGGTGACCTGCTTGCGAGCTGCCTTCTTTTATATCCCTGGGGCTGATGCAATGCATCCTCCCCGCATGCGCAGTGATCTGCTAGGTATTCGCTACGCATCTGCTCTGCATCCGGTACACATCCGCATCATCCGCTACGCATCCACTCTGCATCTGCTACGCATCCGCTCTGCATCCGCTTCATCCGCTCTGCATCTGCTCTTTCCGCTCTGCATCCACTTTGCTCTACTCCCCCGGAAGCCCTGTGGACATGCCATCCGCTTCCATCCGCTTTCATTCACTAGGCTTCCGTTGAGCATCCATTTTACATCCGCGATACGTCCTTCCCCCGTCTGTTATTGTCCGTTCTCTTTATGCAAATTTGGGGTACTTTTGAGAGCGGATAACAATGGATGGAAAATTTGCTCGTCCGCTGTGTCCTTTTTACATATGTTTTGCAGCCATTGGGCGATGTGACCTGGCCTTTAAGTTAAGCCCATGTCACACAGCACCAATGGATGGAAAGAGGATGTAAAATGGAGAGAAACACTTGCCATCCATTGGTTAACGCGATGCATCCGTTCTGTACTCACTGCATACGTTTTTCATACTCTCTATCCGTCCAGCATCTGTCTACTGAGATTTCATCTGCTCAAAAAGTTTTGAGCTGCACAAAAATTTTTGAGCGGATGAAGTATCCAACGTATCCGTTATACATCTGCTATGCATACGGGGAACATCCGTTATACGTCTGTTGTCATCCATTACGCGTCTGCTATATCCACTAGGCATCCACTGTGCATCCGCGCAACTAACATCCACTCCAGCGGAAAACGGACACAGGGAGGAAGTGAAACGGATGCAGAATGGACACACAGCATTAGTTGCACGGACGTAGAAAGGATGTAAGTGGATGCAGCTCGCATATAAAGCATTAAAACGGAAAAAACATTCATATAGGGGACGTATCTCGGATATTTAGGATGTCTGCAGGATGTCTAGAGGATGCAGAAGGAGACCTAGCGGAAAACCTATATTTCCTATAAAAAGGGGGAGAAATCACCTGGATCTCACTTTCAGTCCAGCAGCCCTGCTGTGCAGACCTCTTCAGCACCCAGTCATCTCCACCATGGATCGTCGCACACTCCTTTTGGTAGCCGCCATCATTCTACAATAGTGCGAAGCCATCTACAGGCTCTTTCACCTGTTCTACGGGAAGAAAAGGAGGCGGCCAAGAAGTGTCTGGGTCCGAAGATGGATCGCGAGAAGAGCCGAGTACAGACTGTATAACAAGCTGATGGTGGAGCTGAGGAACGAAGACCCTCGTGCATTCCAGAACTTCAAGAGGATGCCGCCAACCATGTTTGACAAAGTTGTGGAGTGGCTGAGACCCATGTTGACCAAGGCAAACACCAACTTCCGGCCCAGCCTGGACCCTGGGCTGAAGGTGGCACTGACTCTACCTCCGGCCTCCGGGACCACGTACAGGAGCATGCAGTATGCCTGGAGGGTGCCACACAACACCATCAGCATTGTGGTCAGAGAAGTGGTGCAGGCCACCATCGAAGAATACCTGGAGGAGCTCCTCCAGTGCCCCTCCACTGAAGAAGGCTGGAAGAAAGTTGCAGAGCAGTGGTATCAGAAGTGGAACTTCCCCCACACTGTTGGAGTCAAAGATGGGAAGCACGTGGCCTACAAAGCTCCAGCCAACTCAGGGTCCACTTATCACAACTACAAGGGCTTCTTCAGCATCATCCTCTTTGCCATGGTTGATGCTGACTACAAGTTCATGTACATCGATGCTTCAGGCAACGGGTCAGCTTCAGATGCCCAGGTATACAATGCCAGTCACCTCAAGGGTGGGCTGGAACGCAACCTCATCATGGGCTTCCCAGATCCAGACCCTCTGCCCAACGACACACAAGATGTGCCCTACTTCATCGTGGGGGATGACGCCTTCTCCCTCACAACCTACCTCATGAAGCCCTACGCTTCCAAATGCCTCACCTATGAAGAGAGGATCTTCAACTACAGGTTGTCCAGGGCAAGACAGGTGGTGGAGAACGCCTTTGGCATCCTGGCATACCTGGTTCCAGGTACTTCTCACCACCATGCAGCATCGCCCACAGACCGTGAGGAGCATTGTGGAAGCTTGCTGCATCCTGCACAATCTCATGTGCACCTGCTACCCAGTGTTGCAGAACAGGCTTGTGGACCATCAACAAGGCAATGGGGACATGGAGCCTGGTGAATGGAGGCAAGGACTAAACCTGATAAACACTGTGGATGTGCAAGACCCTAACCGAGCTTCACATGAAGGGAAGAAGCAGCGCAACCTCCTGAAACACTGGTGCAACTCCCCAGCTGGAGCAGTGGAGTGGCAAGACAGGATGGTAGATGCTTAATGGATGCTTCCTTCAGCCTGTCTCATCACACTGATGAGATTGTGCCATGTATGTTGAGTGGCCCTACAATGAATAGGGCATTTAATAAAGAGTTGTGTTTATGTTGAAATGTGTGGATCAATGATCAAATTGTTATTGATAATAAAGGGCCATAGGTGTGGCACCTGGGAGGGTGGACCATACAGTCCCACTATGCTTGCACTGGAGGTTTATCTATCCCACTGCTATCCTTACCCATCCCACAGCTATTACCTATCCCACAGGTATCCCTTCCCATCCCACTGCTATCCTTACCCATCCCACAGCTATTACCTATACCACAGGTATCCCTGCCCATCCCACTGCTATCCTTACCCATCCCACAAGCATGCAAAGGCTTAAACCATTTCTAAAAGTTTTCACCAAGACTTTATTTACTAAAAGAACTGAACCAAGTGTGTGAAGCAAAGATAAACTTTATTAATAACAAACTGTAAAAGCAAAATGACCCAAGTAAAATGTCCCAAGAAAAGATAAAGTCAACAGGTAGCAACCCAATCTCTGGCACTCTTCTCAGTCACTCTGAGGCATGCCCATAGTCTCAGGGGTGAAGGGTCCAGGTGCTGTGGAGGTGGCTGCTGCTGGAGTGCTGGTCTGAAGTGCCATTGGGGTGCCTGGCTCCGAGAGGACAACAGGGGATGGTTTGTGGAGGAAGCTCTCAGAGAGCTGGCTCAGTCCCGTGATGTTGAGAGCCTCTTCCTCCATGACATGGGGTGTCAGTCCCAAGACCGATGACAGATGTTCTGAGGCCGGGCTTGGCTGTGGGGTGGAGGAAGGAGGAGTGTAGTGGGGCTGTGTGATCTGCAGGTGAGTGAGGTGAGGCGTCGGCGGCATCTGTGGCACTGGTGGCATCTGTGGCATCTGTGGCATCTGTGGCATCGGTGGCATCGGTGGCATAAGATGAACCTGTGCCTGGACTGGGAAGGGCTGCCTGTGCTGCTGGAACTCCTGGTAGCCGTAGCCTTGGTAGGTGAGGGCCTGTGGAAAGCCTTGGAAGGGCTGTGACATCGGTTGGGGTGGAGGAGCAGACCTGGACTGGGTCGGAGCAGGTTCAGCTGGGCCTGGAGGGTTGTGCAGAAGACCGTTGATCCTCTCCTTGATCACCTGGTACTAGTATTCGGACATGTCCATGAGGGTCTGGTTGACGTAGGTGAGGAAGGGCTTTCTGTTAGAGGATGGTATGTCGGTGTGTACCAGCTGAGAGAGGAGATCTATGCTGCTTTTGATGGTGTCCCTGATCTCCAGCAGGACAGTGTGGCTCTGTCCCTCCAGTCTGGCTCTCTGCTTCTTTCTGTGGAGATGGAACTGGAGGTGGGGGTGGGTTGGTCTCTGGTGGCAGCGGCCTCTCCTTGCTCCTACTGCATCAGGGGGTCCTCCATGTGCTCCGCCATGGGGAGTGCAGCTGTCGGGGGGGTCTCCCTCGTGGGGCGCTCCACAGATACCTGCGTGGACATAGGAGCTGACTCTTGCCCAGAAGAGGACTGGTTCTCTGTGGGCTGCCTGAGAGAGAGGGTTGACAGAGGGGCTGCTCCTCGGTGGCGGACATCACCCTTCAAGAAGTTGCACTTGGCCATCACGTAGGTCTCCCGGTCGGTCAGCTTGACCGCGGCCTGGCCAGACTTCTTGAGGTGCAGCTTCCCGTACCAGGTGTGCATGTGCTTCCACCAGCTGAAGAGTACCTCCGAAGTGTAGCCCAGGCTCTCTGCCTTCTTTCCCAAGCCGCCTGCTTCCGCTTGGTGTCTCGATAGAGCCTGTGTCCCTTCCGCCATAGGTACTCATTCTCCCTCAGCCATTCGAGCACATCATCCTCATGTTCCTCTTCAATGGAATACTGTCTCCTCTCCCTATCGCGCGATTGCCTCTTCCTCCCTCTGGCAGTGCCTTCTGGGCCCTCATCAGTAGGGCTTTGAGGTTCTAGGGGCTGGTCCACCACACCACCACCACCACCAGCAGCAACACCAGCAGCAGCAAAAGCAGCACCAGCAGGACCAGCAGGACCAGCAGCACCAGCAGCACCAGCAGCACCAGCAGAACCAGCAGGACCAGCAGCACCACCAGACCAGCAGAACCAGAAGCACCAGGAGCACCAGCAGCACCAGCAGGACCAGCAGCACCAGCAGCACCAGGAGCAGCACCAGCAGAGTAAGCACCAGCAGAAGCACCAGCACCAGGAGCAGCACCAGCAGAAGCCCCAGCACCAGCAGAGTCAGTACCAGCAGCAGAAGCCCCAGCAGAAGCAGAGTCAGCACCAGAAGCACCAGCACCAGGAGCAGCACCAGCAGAAGCCCCAGCACCAGCAGAGTCAGTACCAGCAGCAGAAGCCCCAGCAGAAGCAGAGTCAGCGCCAGGGGGTGGGATGGTGGCCCTGTCCTTCTTGCCAGGGCTGGCAGGAGTAGGCACAGACTTCCTCTTCTTCCCCATGGTTGTTGGCTGGAGATGTGTCTGGCAGCAGGTCTTTCCTCTGAATGGTGACCTGCTTGTGAGCTGCATCCTTTTATATTCACGGGGCTGATGCAATGCATCCTTCCCGCATGCGCAGTGAACGCTTGGCATCCACTAGGCATCCGCTTGGCATCCGTGATGCATCCGCGTCATCCGCTAGGCATCTGCTCTGCATCCGTTCCTTCCACTGTGCCTCCGCTTCACTGTGCTCCCCCGGAAGCCCTGCGGACGTGCCCTCCTCTTCCATCTGCTTCCATCCGCTAGGCTTCCATGGAGCATCCGCTTAACATCCTCGCTACGTCCTCCCCCCATCCGTTCCTTTCCGTTGTTGTCCGCTCTGTTTATGCAAATTTGGGGCACTTTTGAGAGCGGATAACAACAGATGGAACATTTTTTCATCCGCTGTGTCCTTTTTACATACTTTTTGCATCTGTCGGCCGATGTGACAGGGCCTTTAAGTCTCTCACCTGAAAAATGCATGTAGAATTAAGAACAGGTAGCAGGCCATTCTGAATTGTTATGGCTTTCCATTGTGACTTTACTGATTTCTTGATTATTCAGATCTATTTAAGCCACCCAAAACTATATCAGAGTAAACAATTCTTTTTTTTCATTTTTCAAACTAAAGAAAAATTACACTGTCGGCTTTGTGTGTGCTGTTTAATGTTCCTTGCAAACTGCCTGTGAATTTGTTTACAACAAAAGAAAACATTGGAAATATTTTTAAAATTTATAAATGCAAAGATAACTTTATGTGCAGCCTATTTGGAAAAAGTTGAAGTTGCTTCAGCAATGGGAGATGAGATTATGTACTCTATATATTCCAGTCCATTTATTTTCTCATTAAAAGTGGCTAAAACCTTATATCAGAATCATAGAATGTTAGAATTGGAAATGATTGGAAATTGGAAAATAGAGTCAGTTTGTTGGGATGGTTAAAGCATCAGGCTAGAAATGGGGAGACTATGAGTTCTGGTCATGTCTTGGTCATAAAGTCTGCTGAATGACCTTTGTCAGTTCTTCTTTCTCAGCCTTCTGAAAAACCTTGTTGAGAAAATTGCAGGGACTCATTCAGGCAGTCATGAGGATCCAAAACTGACCTGAAGCATTTCAGAATCCTAGAATTTTAAAATTGAAAATGATCAATTGTTCAATATATGTTTTTGTTCCTGATGGATTTTAATAGAAATGTGCCCAAATCATGGAACATTCCAATCTTATCATGATTTGTTTTAAGTGTCCTGAAAGTGATCCAACTGAAGAATAGCCCATGCTTAGGTTGGAGCATTTCTGGGTTCCTTGGGTCAGAATGTCCCATAATTCTTGTAAGACCTAAGAGACAAGATCCATCACATTTAACTGGGAACGGAATAAATGGTAACTATGATATATCCAAGGTAGAATTTAGTATCATGACAACAAGAATTGTTCCCAAACTATTATATTTGTAGTCATTCTCTGTCCATGCTAGTAACTCTAATTTGCTTGAGTGCCAAACTACTTTTAAAAAACAAAATTCAATTTAATATCTCATTCAAACAATTGTAGTTCAATCAACAATCAGGAAATTACATCCAAATTCCTTTAAAAAGGAAAAAGAACGGCATTCAGGTATGAGCCACGGTGGCACAGCCACAGTGTTGGAGTGCAGTACTGCAGACTACTTCTGTTGACTGCTGGCCACCTGCAGTTTGACAGTTCAAATCTCACTAGGTTGACTCAACCTTCCATCCTTCTGAGGCCGGTAAAATGAGGACCCAAATTGTAAATCTGTAAAATACTTAGAGAGGGCTGTAAAGCATTGTAAAATGGTATATAAGTCTAAGTGCTATTGCTATCATCCATAGTGAGGACTGGAGTGGACAAGAGGGTCAAATGTTGACATGGATGTTGCAACATCTTACAAATGACACAAATTGGGTACATCTAACCTGATATCATGATGTCACTGAAACAAGTTGATAATTGTATTGGCATCATTATTCCCAGGTTGCCATTTTGACATCACAGTTTGTAGCTGCTGAGTGTGAAAGCACCTTACTCAGACCAGGTTATTTTACAGTGACATTGCTCTGAATATAAAAATGAATGGGGGCTTCATCTATGCCACCTCAAATCCTTGGAATAAAGGCAGCACAATATAAGAATTAGTAATTAATTAGCTCAGCCCTAAAATATGAAAAGTAACACTAAAGAATTTATGTCTGGATTTTAACATAACATTTCAAGGCAGCTTAAATTGTAAGTAGCGTCCCTTGCTCTAGAAAGTAGTTGCCATAGAATCATTTGTTCCTGTATTTTTTTTTTCATAACTCAATTTCTTTTTTAGCTCTCTCCATGGCTTGGCAAAGACTTTACATGAAGGACATGTTATGTCGAGGGATGAGTTATATTTATTACTGAAAGATGCAGTTCTGGGTCCAGAGCACACAAATATTGTCTTGTTTCTTCAAGATACAGTAAGTATGGCTCTGCTTGTGTATGTTAGATGAGCTTTAATAGAATACAACAATGTGGTATCTCTCTAATAATTTCTATCATCTTTCTATTTTTCAGCTTAGTGTGGAATACTTCACACGATATAACAACTTCTTCGGAAATGAGTCACCATTTCACAATGTTCAGGCAAGCATAACTATTCCATCTGGCATTTCCCAGTAGTTTTAAGAAATAGGCACGCTTAAAAGAAATGGCAGAAAGCTCTTTTTAATTCCAGAAACAGGTTGAAAGCTCTTTCAAACTTGATAAGGATAAATTTCTGTAATTTCTATTATAGTGTATGGAAGAACATTTGAAGTTATTCAGAGCTTACAGTTCATTCTACCTGTTAGCCCCAGGAATAAAAATTAGGGGTCAACCCATTCTCAGTTCCCTGGTGATTTTTCTCAAAGTCCAATTATGAATATAAATCAAAGTATAACCCTACAATGCTTTCAGAAGCTGTTTTCTGAAGATGGTTCTTTCAAATGTAAGAAGTTACTTTTCCTCGTAAATTTATTCCTCCAAGTTCTTTTTATACATATATATTAAAATTTCAGAAAACATTTTCCATTTTGATTCTTTAAAAAGGAAGCCTATATTTGAGTGCTCTTGATTAATATTAATTACTGATGAATCTTAATCTCTCCTATTATAACATGGCCAGATAAAGTTTCTAAGAATATAAATATTGAAGTTATCTTTTAAAATCCCCTTTTTGTTTGCTGTTCCTGCAAAATTTGTGACTGATTGGTACCAAAAACATGCAGTTACATATGTTGTGATATGGATACTCATGGAAGTTAGGAATGCCTTGTCTGATTAAGTAGATGTCTATTAAGCCCTCTGATACACAATTTCCACCCTATTAATTTACAGTATTCATTGACATAAGCCATATTTCGTTATAACTTATTTTAATGGCTAATTGTGGGAAGGAGTTATGCATTATTTATTAATGTCCATTAAGCTGGAAAGTGCCTGCCCACAATGATTGCTGTCACTTACATAATTACATGCTTGTGCCAATAAAGTAAGCAGAATTATTTACATAATACTTTCATTGTGCAAATGAAGTTAATCAAAACAGAAAAAGGATAAATTCAATGCTAATTCCATTGAAATCCTGTAAACTAAGGTTTCACAGTTCTTATGTCAGGAGTATGAGGCAGCCTACATAATACAAAGGAAAGAATGCAATTTTTTTTGCAATAAGTCAACACTGGCTTTAAAAACATCACTAATGTTGTCAGACATTAGATTTGTGTTGGAACATTAGTAGCTGAAGATCAGTAGCTGTTTATGCACTGACTTTGATTTCTTTTTCCAAAAAATTGGATATTAAAATTGAATAGCATCTGTCTGTATTGTACTCCATTAATCAGTCAACAATACTTTCCCCTCTGAATACACTTTTAATAATATTACACTATCAAAGCAATTTATTAAATTACAATCACTCTGTGCTAACTACTTCAGAATTATAGATGGATTCAGGGACAATGGTAAATCCCATAATTGACCCTATCATTTGGCAGTTGTCTTATGCAGCTGATCCTGAGAAGTGATAGCTGGATTTTGGAGAAAAGGTTTTTTTGTCATAAAGTAGGTGAAGGCCCTGTCCCAATGACAACATTGAATAAAGATTCAGATATGTTGAAGGGTGGAAAGGTGGCATCTGGTTTACCTTGCTCATGTTGTATTTGCCCTGCCAACTCTACTTTTTTTCATCTCAAGAGCTTAAGGTTCAAGCAGATTCTTTGGCACTGTAGTAATAGCAATAGCCATAGCACTTGGACTTATATACTGCTTCATAGTGCTTTACAGCTCTCTCTAAGTGGTTCACAGAATCAGCACATTAGCTCCCAGCAACCTGGGTCCTCATTTTACCGACCTCGGAAAAATGGAAGGCTGAGTCAACCTTGAGTCAACTCCTGGCAGTGAGTTGAATTACCTTGCAATACTGCATTCTAACCACGACTCATAAAAGAACATATGCTTCTGTTGTTTGGGGATGAGTGTATAGGTGTTCCTTTTGTACATAAGAAAATTTTAACATTTCCCATTTGAATATGCCTTGCTTTCTCCTGCCTTTCAGCAGAAAGCCAGAACCAGTTAGCAGACAGGGTGCACACTTCCATGCAACCTGGAGTTGAGATTTTGCAGGTGTTTGCATCAGTCTGTCTGCATTCACGTGCAACCTCTGCTTATCCTTCAACTCCTTCACAGCGTAGGTATGCGGCAACAGCTGTGGGCAGTTGTGGACAACTCTCAATCATCCTGAAAAAAGACTCACTGTTATTGTACAATCATATCTCTGTACTCAGCTGCTTCGAAACTTATCGAATTTGGCATTCAATGCATTCTGAAGCAGAAATCTTGATCAGGCACTCATCTCCCGGTAGTCAATGCACAAGGAAGAGCTTGCTGACTTAGGCTACCTCATGACTCACCATTTATTCTGGATGAAATAGCAGATCACATGGTATTCTCATCAGTTTTAGAATTATGGACAACTATTGAAATACTACTGTATTCTCAAAACACTGCTCCTAAAGACGAGTTGCGGCAATCATTATCAACTTCTGTCAGCTATAGAAATTTAGGCTTTTCTGTCTTTTCATTTGATATATCAATATGAGCTTTTCCTACTCACTTTATGAAAGGAGAGGACAAAGTCTCTATGGATGCATTACTCATTTGTTCGCTATTTTTACCTGGAAGCAATAATTATGATAAGGAGTAGATATTGCTCACTTTTCTCTTGCCCATGTCCAGTTGCATGATGACCACTGCTTTTGCCTACTCAGTACTTGGTGGTTTGAAAATGGCAAACAAATGGATGAAATAAGTCATTAAAAATAAGTGACAATAAGTGATACATGATTGAAGCATGTATCTCTCTGTATAGGTCAGTTCTTGCATTTTGCCAATGCCAAAGGTGTAATGTCCTGATTCTGTGTCTTATATAGTAATTAATTCTGTTCAGGAGAAAATATATATTTGGATAATATTTTTAATCCATTCAGTTACATAATTTTCCCTGAAGTTGAATAAAGAGATTTGTACAAAAATATGTACATTTACAGTTTAAGAAACAGTAAATAGATGAAATTTTAAAAAAAATTATAAATCAAATATTTGAGAACAGTAGAAATACTAATTATCAATTGGTTTATCATGAGGATGGTCCAATAGCTATTTCTAAGAGGGAACAGATGGTTTTTTGATTTACTTTTAGCAAATGATGGTTAATGACTGTGTGTTCTAGAAAATGTATCTCAAATTATTTAAGTGATTTTCCTTTGTCTAGAGATGAGAGTCACTAATGTAGCACTGGGTGTATAAGTTGGCCCAAGAATTGATAAATATTCTTATTAGCATCTAAACATTTGCTTGCTAAATTTGATGAAACTCGTATGATCATTATGACATAGATAGGCAAGTTGATTCATATTTTCTCTGCTGAATTTTCACAAGAGCTATAACACAGCTCTTGTTTTCCAAATGGTTGGGGCAAAAAATCTGGAGTGGCTTGTCAGAGCTGGGAAAAAAAAAGCCCATCCAGTAAAGCAACAAGAGAAAGTTAACATTAAAGTCCAGCAGAGGGTTAGAATAAATCAGCATTCAACCAGTCAGTTCACCTTGAAAAAAATAAGAATCAAATTAAAAGAAAAAAAACTTTGAAAAGTGCAATTAAAAGCCAAGGTTTCTTTAAAAATAAAAATAGCTGAGAGGAAAGATGGAGACAGCGACTCTCTGATTGCCCCATCAGGAATTACAATCTCAAGGATTCTTCTTCTCAGGAGTGTCAAAGTTGTCCGAGAGTTGTCTTGGGTCATTCCTAGATGCTCCCATTTGACCCAGGGAGCTGGCTGCCAAGGAACCCACTTTGGCAGCAAAACCAGCTGTTCATTGGCAGGGGAAGCAAATCCGTCCACCGCTCAGCATGCCATCTTGGAGGGAACATTTCTGCTGATTTAAAGAAAATAAACTCTCATTTTTTTCATAATGAAATTAATCCAGATTTTGACTTGCACACAACTGATTTCATATTGGAAAGAAGCAGTCCAGCAGAGATGCTTTTTTGAGGCCAATGTTTGGCAAAATCATAAGTAAAAATGAACATTTTCTAATACTTCTTTGTACTCTAGCCAAAGCTGATAAGTTTCATTTATTCCTGCTATAGTGTTTTACATGCTGTATATTCTTTTCACCATAAGCAGTATATATGTGAAAATGATATATGCTAATAACTGATTGTTTCCAAAACATGTAGGACATTATCAATATTGAACTTTTTCCTTGTTGTTTTCCACAAAATGATGTTCATTACTGGGTTGTTTGTATAATGGAATTGCTTGTCAGATTCTTATTGAAGATAACATAATTTATTTTGCATAATGGAAACTGTAATCAAAGCTGATCAGAGTATAAAAAGCAATCACTGTCTTAAGGTCTTTAATTATCTACCTCATAATTAACTACTATTTGTATTTACTGCAGGAGCTTCTTGAGACTTCATCATCTTCATTGGTTTTGCCAGCAGTTGACTGTCATGCTGTCAGTCATTTTTCCAACCACCTCCAGAAGATAATGAACAGGAACTTAGTAAATGTAGACAGCCCTGACATATCAAAGCTAAGAGTGAATATCTCCAAACCCAATTTATTTGAGATAAACCTACTACCAATCAGAAGGTATGATCTCTCATAAGGAATCTTGCATGCTTCCATAAAGTAGCTGAGAAGTTTCTTAAATAGTGGGTCTTAGGTAAGAATAATGTAAATTGAAAATGAGTTGTGAATTATAACTACTAATGTATTTTCCCTAGATCCAACAGCCAAAGATCTTCTATATTATTTTGGGATGTACACAAGTCCTTCCAAATTTTAAAATAATACATAGATGGAATAATGGGAGCAGACTTGTAAAGTATCAGAAGAGAGTATTTCACTTCCCAATAGTGAGGAATACAATCATTGTGAAAGTAGATTTCCTTGATACAGATAATCTGACATTTAGTGATGGTTCAAAGTCACTTATGACCATTTTTCACACTTATGACCATTGTAAGAGTCCCATGGTCATGTGTCTTACATTCAGATGCTTGACACCTGACTCACATTTATGACGGTTCTAGTGTCCTGTGGTCATGTGAACACCTTTTGCAACCTTTTGACAAGCAAAATCAATTGGGAAACCAGATTCACTGAAAAACTATGTTACTAGTTGCTGCAGTGATTCACTTAACAAATGTAGCAAGAACAGTCGTAAAATGGGGCGAAACTCATTTAACAAATTTCTCATTTAGCAACATAAATGTTGGGCTCAATTATAGTTGTAAATTGAGGACTACTTGTACAGTATATGAAATTCAAACATATCTGGAAAGAACCAACTTGAAAAAACAGCTCCAGATTTTCTGCTTACACTAAACAAACCTGCAATGTAGGATCCATTGGACATATTGAATGGATCTATTTATTTCAAATAGAAATTTATCTCTTATTTGGTTTCTTTTTTGCCATGATCTCTCATTTTGTCATCATCATCATCATCATCATCATCATCATCATCATCATCATCATCATATTTTGAAATATTGTCCATCAGGTGAAGGGTTAATTTACCTTTATCTTTAGGCTATTATGCTGTGCTGATTATTCTCCATTTTGCAGACTCAGTGCAAGTCACTGGAATATATAAGCCACCATATGACATTTTAAATGATACTAAAGTTGTTTTAATATTGCAAAAAGCAGGCCTAGCTTCTGAGACATATTAAAAATTGTGCTTAGTTTATATATTCATAACTGTCAGCACTTTCTATCCAAAATAATGTCCCTTTAATGGATCCCTTATTTATTTCAGGATTATTTCATTTGTCAAAACATTCACTGATAGTGATAAATACAACATGATATCTTTGCTACAATATTTCAATATTAAACCATGTTTTATATTTCCTCTTGAAAGCATATTAAATGCAAATGCTTTTTTAATACAAAATGTTTACCTATCAGTTACTTTTGCAATATTTTAGTTTTCCTTTCAATTTTTTCATGCAGAAAAGATGAACTTCCCATTCAAAATAAGCTCATGGAAAATGGTACGTGATTAAATAAACTTGCCTACAAAATGGGGAAGAACTTTGGCAAAGGATGAGATGATCAGTAAATATAAAAGGAAAAGTGTCTATTGTGCAGGATAAGGATATTTTTGTTTTTTTTATTTTAATTTACATATTTGTAAATTAATTTATGTATAGATGTATTTAATTTACATATTTACACATACCTGCCTAACCGCTCTTTGGAAGACTCAAAAAAACTAATAAAATGTAAGAACAATAGCTGAATATAAAAGAATAAAACTACAAATCAAAATCAACAATGTATACTCCAAAGGTATCCATTATGTGACTTCAGCTTGAATATAAATTAATATCCCTTGGTTCAAGTTATATTACTTTATTTGAGAGTTTTGCCCAATCTTTTGGTAAATCAACAAATAAACCAAAGTTGATAGCCCTTCTTTCCAAGAAAAGGTGTGAAGAATAACAGCTTTACTCAAATGGGCAACATTATAGTAACCGCAGGTAGTTTGAAGTTATAGTGGCATTGAAAGAAGAGACTTACAATTTGTCCTTGCATTTACAACCATCACAATATCTTCACAGTCACATGGTCAAAATGCTGCAGGTTGGTAGCCAAGCATGTATTTATGAAATTTGCAGCATCCCAAAGTCATGTGATTTCCATTTTCAGCCTTCTCAGCTGGCTTCCAACAAGCAAAATCAACAGGAAAAGCCAGTTTTGCTTTAACAATTGAATGATTTCTGTAACTGCAGTGATTTGCTTAACAACCACTGCAAAAACAGGTTGTAAAATAGGGCATGTAGCAACTGCTTTGCTTAGCAACACAAATTTCATTGAGGGCTACATCAGGGTTGTGTTTGATCTCGGGGGATGGGATAGATGTGGCTAGCTTGGCATCATTTGTGTTGGGGCACCTGTGGTGGCCCATGTGCAATACCAGTGAAAAAGTGTTCCCTGTGCCCTCCCAAATTCCATTATTGCAGGCAGAGGCACCACAAGCCAGTCCTTCACTGTTTCCAGAGCAGTAATGCAGGCCAGATCTAAGTAACCCATGGACCAGATCAGCCCCTGGGCCTTGAGTTGACACCCCTGCCCTAGGATCTCTCAGGATAAATATAGTTGCTTAGTTATGGCTTTAATTTGGCAATATTCTGTCTATTAGATAGATATAGATATAAAGGCCCTGTCACACTGCCCAACGGATGCAAAATGTTTGGAAAAAGGACACAGCGGACGAGAAAAATGTTCCATCCGTTGTTATCCGCTCTCAAAAGGGGCAAAAATTTGCATAAGCAGAGCGGATAACACGGAAAGGAACGGATGGGGGGGAGGACACAGAGCGGATGGAAAGCGGATACGGAATGGAAGCCTAGCGGATGGAAGCGGATGCAGAGCGGATGCAGAGCGGATGCATAGAGGATGCGTAGAGGATGCGTAGAGGATGCAGAGCGGATGCGTAGAGGATGCAGAGTGGATGCAGAGCGGATGCGTAGCGGATGACGCGGATGCGTAGCTGCATCCGCTTTCATCCTTTCTCCATC
>BLBF01000037.1:8267253-8292202 GCA_015471245.1 Laticauda colubrina
ACTTCAGCTGCTGAACGAGGCACAGTTGCAGTTAAAAAAGCAGGAAAAAAGTGCTCTTTCAAAGGCTGCGTCTCTGCACATAGCATGCTGATGACAATTTACAGGCGCACAGCTCACAGCGTGCAAGGAAGCTTGTAAATCCTGAGCCAGTAGTTAACCCTGTCGTATCCCACCCCTGGATTTTCTGATATTTTTAAGTTAAGTCTTTGTATTTGCCCAAAATGAACCATGCTTGCTCAACATACAACTTCCTAGTAGTCCCTCATTGAACCCATCTGAAAGCTGAGTGAAACAAATTCATACAAGTTCATTTTGAAGCAGTGTCAGAAAGTTCACTGTTGTCTTTGTTCATCAGTTCAATTCCCCACTTTAATTGCTATTCATCCCTTCCTTTAAACATTAACATTTACATTTTCCCCTTGCAAAGCTTAACTAGGTTTGGAACCTTTTAAAAGGGCACTCCTTGTGCTTTCTCAGTATATTGCTGATGGAATACTTTTGTCCTGTTCGGTGTGATGAAAATCAGCATGTCTGATCAGGCATCAATTATGGGTAAAAGAACTACTGCCAATCAATTCACAGAAGAAATAGAGGAACAGCCAGTGGAGAACATCCCAAATCTTTGTGGAAGCTGGCAGTCCAACATTCTCTGTTATTACTATTTACACTTAATTTTTGTCCTTCCTTCAGTGATTTTTCTGTTCCTGCTTCACACACAAATCACACAAGGCCACAGAACAGCACTAGAAAACAGAGATGGAATAGCTGGCCTAATCTGATTTCTACAGCAGCTTGTGAACTCTAGCTCAAATTTTCTTCTAGTCCAGAAGAAAGGACTTCAGGTTAATCATATTTTCCAAGGGCAGAAGATAGGATGGAGGGTGCCATTCCCAATAACTAACTTTCAGTATAAGGCATGGGAAAACAGCCTTTCTTCCAACGTAGAAATGACCAAGTTCCCAGGTTCATATTGGATATGCTAAGAACTGGCTGAGTATATTCTATAGGAGTTATCCACAGGTATAGTTTTAAAAAAGTAAAAATGGTAGCCACAGTGGTGTGGATGAAGCTCCACCTGATTTTTATGTGTATCTTACACATAATAAACATTTTTAAAATGGAGGGGAGGGAGTGTTCAATCATACTATTATAGCCACCATCTTGACATTTTCAAACGTATCCGGTTTGGTGCTAACGTAGCTGATAAAAAATACATTGCACTTTTAAAATTGCAATGCTGTTCAAAAAGCTGATCTTGATCAACAAAAAAATAGTAAAGAGTACCAAAAAGGGCATTTTTGGTATTCTTCACTATCTTGTTTAATTCATCCTACCAATAACTTAGCAACCAACTCAACAGCTCCTTCTAACAGTGTAGCTAATTTTAGAAGTTCCAGAAGACAGCAATTAGAACTTAAACATCTTTTTTGACCAAATGTACACCATCTTCCTCATCTGCATTATGGTTGAAGAGATCAAGGACAAATGGAGATTGACAGAAGTAAAGCTGTCAGCCAACACAGCTGACAGGATGACAAGAAATGGAGCTACAGTATATCTATTGAAACATTAATTTGAGCTTTCAGTCCTTTGCCAACATCACATTAACTTAACTCTGGTCTTAAACTAGATAATTTACTGTTATTTTTAAGAATCGTTACTGAATATTGTTAATTTAATCCTGAGATAGTGATATGGCTTATGGTAGAAGAAAAAAAAAGAATTAAGGGTTTTAATGGAATTTTGAAAAATGGGCTAATCTCCACATTTTGCTTTAACAAGATATGAGAACTGACAGGAGGAAAATAATATGAGCTAGGAGGTCTTTTTACAGACAAGGTTTCAAATCAAGATAGAAAGCTTTTAATGTTCTCCAATAGCTGTACTGAAGAAGGACTGCATCGAATTTGTTTAAATACTGGGAAGAGGATTGCTAATTTATTTTAAATAATAATATGGTCCTTTCCAAATGCTAACAGCAATTAACTAGGCAAATCTTCCCCCATCTTGTGCTTTCAGAAGATGCACTCACAATGCATCTGGAAGGTAGGCAGTAAAAGAAAATTATGATGAATCCTAAAATCTTCAGTGTCACTGAGTTATATCTTTTGCATTGATGCATAGTACTTGTACACATTTCAAAAGGACTGAAGTTCATTTGGGACCTACGTTCAGTGGTGTGGAATCAAAATAGCTGAGATTGATCTGGCCTGTAAGGTAATTGTTGCAATTGATCCAGGTGATTAAAAAGCCTGGCCTGATGCAGACAGCCTGATTGCTATACAGAGAAGGATTTTAAACAGATATAATAAAGAAAAACCAGGGAAGATTATTTGCTTTATGGATTCTATTGTGTGATCAATAGAATAGGCTGCTGTGATCAATGTGATCACTAATAGCCCCTTGGTATAGTTATTGAAATTTAAGCTAAGTAATTTCATTTAATTAATGTAGATCAGGGGTGTCAAAACCAATTTCACTGATGGCCTGATCAGCATTGTGGTTGTCCATCGGGGGCAGGGAGGATGGGCATGGCCAGAGTGGTCTGTCCCACTGTCTGTTTTGACTTGTGGTTGGGGAGCAGGTCATCTTCTCTTGTGGGTCTTGCCCTTGGCCTGCACAAGGAGTGTGTTCCCCTTGCACACCTGATGAACTTTGGCCCCACTGTGGGCTGCCACCACCATTCAGCAGACCTGCCCAGCCAGAAGGAGACAAAGCAGCCAGCTAGAAAGGCCAAATACAGGGGGTAGAGCACGCTCAGGCCCAGCAGGATCCCTATCGGTGCCATGGCCACTCAGGCCCAGCAGAGATGGAAAGAGACACATGAACCCGGATGGGCCTGGGCAGCCATGACTCTGATGGGAATGTGACATGTGGTTGCCATTTTTTGCCTGCTGGGCCTGGGCATGCTGTACCACCTCTACTCAGGCTTTCTAGCTGTCCACTTCACCTCCTTTGGGCTGGGTGGGCTTGGTGCTTCAGGTGGTGATGGCAGTGGCCTAATGGATCTGCGTGAGCTGCTGATGGGCTTGATGATAGTAGCAGCCCACAGCAGTGCTGAGGCGCATCGGGCATGCAAGGGGTGTGTGAGAGGAATGCGTTCCTCATGTAGGCCAAGGGCAAGACCCGTGAAGGGGCCAAGGAGATGGCTGAGATGACCTGAGGTGACCTGATCTCTGACCACAAGCAAAAACAGATGGGACAGAGTAGGCAGGCCAATGGTGTCTGGCAGCAGATGCCTCACCTCCTGCCTCACCTTGTCTCAGTCTGTGGCAATGGCAGTAGTAGTAGCCAGAAGCAGAGGTGCAGGGGAGAGGTATGCAGTCTGGCCTGCTGGATATATCAGGCAGCCGCTTGCCTTGTCCCAGCCACATGGCATAGAGCAGACATATCCGGTGGTCCATATAACGTGCCTTTTCCCTGATTCTGCCTGCTGCCAGTGCTGCCACTGTTACCACGCCTGCTTCTTGGAGCCCCTGCTGACAGAAACCTCCCCCACATGTGTGCGTGCACACACACACACACACATGCATGAAAGGCTGGAGATGCTGGTGCAGGAGCAGCGCTTATCTGCAACCTGGTGGTATCCACATTGGGTTGTGGTGGGCTAGGCCAAGGCAACGCTGGCCCAACACCTCTTGTGTGCATGCCAGGATGGGATGGGATGGGCTGTGCACATGCTCCTGCCTCCTCCTATGAACCTGCACACTCATGGGGATGCGGTGGGCTGGGCCTGTGCATGCATGCACTCAACACCTCCTGTGAGCATGCTGGAATTGGCTGGGCTAAGCCAAAGCAATGGGGGCCAGCCCCTCACAGTTTCCAGGATGGCTGCGTGGGTTGGATCCGACCACATTGTGGGCCAGGTGTGGCTCGTGGGTCTTGAGTTTGACACCCCTGGTGTAGACCTTTCAAAGCAGTTCCCTTAATCGTCCTCTCTGTCTTAAGTCTACCTGTAAGTACAGTATTGCTTATATAGTTTGGAATATGATACATATTTACAGATGCTTGAGGGTTTTAATAATTATTTTGGTGCCCTTGAGGGGAAGCTGCATTTCTCTGAATTTATTGTATAACTTATATTAAATGGCTGGAGGCATAAATATCTATGACTTTCATGATCTGATAAAGTGATAATAAATGCATCGTGATGTCATTACTTAAATGATGTGATTGTGTAATTGCTTTCTGATGCAAGAATGTAAGTTGCATCATTGATATTATTATGTTAAGACCTAAGTGCAGTCATTTGTTTCTCCCACCCCCTGTGAACACCAGTGACTGGAGAATGTCTTTATGTGGTAGAAGTGTTTTTCAAAATATAAACCTTCCAGTCTCATTAGATTTTTTAAAAATTAGCTGACTAAAACAAATTAAATTGGATGCAGCCTTCTGCAAAGTGTGAACTTGTAGCAGTGCCTGAACTTCCAAGAGAACCATTGGATTTCACAAGAAACCAAGGAAAGGAAGAAGCATTTTAACTCTACTCTGAAACAACACCCTAATTAATTGGGAAATGCATGTTTTCATAAATTGAAATACTCAAAGGTGGTTCAAACTCTTTACGGAATACCCATATGGATACTGGGCTTCATGGATTGTATTGAAAGAACCCAGGCTGTCTTACTTAGAAAACTTCTGGGTCTTCCTCCTTGTGTTGGTTTTGCTCCGATGTATCTGGAACTGGGCACTCGATCAGTCGAATGTATGGCATGAATTAACATCTTTAAATGATGGTTTCGGGTGCTCTTTCTGGCAGTTCCTGGTAGCTATCTCTCCTGGCGCTTGCTTACTCTCATATTACTCATTGGGAAAGGGAGCTGGTGAAGAAATTACACCTGCTAGGTTTTATGGGGGATGCCCTGGGAGATTATGGCCTTAAGGATGCCCAATTTAAGATAGATAGTCCAATGGCTTATGGACATTGACCTGCAATATCTACGAGCCAGAGCCAACAAAACTTGCTCCCCTCTGATCTTCAGCCAATGTAATAATTACGGACTGAGGATGGCTTCCTATTTTTATGCTCTAACCATTCCCAAGTATAGAAGAGCTTTCTCCCTAGCTCGTTTAATGTCTTGCCCTCAGCACTACTGGATGGGCGATTTAAGAGGCTCCTGATTAATAACAGGCTATGCCCCTGTGACAGAGCTGAGGTTGAAACTGTGGAGCATGTCCTTTTATATTGCCCTATGTTTAATGCAGGACAGATCTAAGTTACTGTCTCTCCTTGAAACAGATCCTTCTAGACCCAATGTTAGTAATTTGTTCTTATATTGTCAAGGGGATGGCTCCTCATACATCACTTCTCAGGTTTCCAAAAAATTTTTAAGAGCTGCAACCATCAGAGGAGAACACTGTAATTGCCCTTAGTCAAGTTTTTGGTGACCAATTGTTCATGATTAATCTTCCCATGAACTTCTTTGTTGTACTTGTGTTTTGGTCTGTGGCCGTAAATAAAGTATTATTATTAATATTCAAAGGCATCTTCTCAATCCATCACATTTGTCAAAATGATGCCAGGAAGTTCAGGCCTTTCCCAAGTGCATGAAGTGTCATAGGGCTCATTTGAAAAGGGTAGAGATTTCATCACATGATTCATTATCACATGGCATGATTCCATTTTTGGTATCTGCCTTCCCTGTGGACACCATTGATAAGAACTTATCTGTTTGTTTAAACAAAGAGTTAGGAAGACCTAAGAAAACACAACAAAATTTTCTCCAATCTTTTTCAAGGATCTTAGCTGGAGCAAAACCAAGTATTGAAATCTACAAAGCCAGGTGTGGATGTCTGTACAACTGAAGGCAGTTACATTTTGTTAGCCCTAAAAGATAAACCAGACTAAGAGCAAAGATATATAGGTGAGGACTGCTATTATTGTAACAACTACAATAATAGACTCTTGCAAGTCTGAATGTGCTTCCCCTCTCCCTCCATTTTCATATGAAGGAGGGAGGGGCTTGTCTGAGATGTTTTCTCATGTTACTTCCTTGGCCTGGGCTCAGGCCCCTTTTACCTGACCTTTGTCTTGCTACAAGCTCTTCCTTCCCCATTCAAGACCATTCCATATTTCCACTACACATTTTCGTACACATTGGTGTTGCAAGGAAAATTTCTGTTTTTAATCATTAGGTCTACTCAACCTTACAATCTCAAAAACAAAAAGAGCATTTGGAGCACTCAAAGATACTCATGTATTATCTGTCTTGGTTCTCCCAAACCTTCCCTTTTTTGTTTCCTTCTCTGAGTATTGATATGCATTTAAAAAAACACTAAATGATAGCATTTAGCTGAAAAAATATACTTAATTATTTGCTAGTGAGATAGGCTAATTCCTTCATATAATGCAAAGAACACTTTAGAATCATTACAGCTGAACCAGGGGTGGGATTCTACCAGTTAGCACCGATTTGCTAGAACTGGTTGTTAACGCTCTAAGCAGTTTGGAGAACCGGTTGTTAGAAGAAATTACTGGCCTAATCCTGAAAGGAAGGCAGGAAGGAAACATTCTGGTGTTGCTTACAGAAACTGCCTCTCTGTTAACCCTTATTACATTCTTGGCAGGACTAGACTTCCTGTCTCTGGAACTTCTCTGGAGTTTTTTTCCCCCTCCTTTGCTGGTACTTTGCTTGTATGGAGTGACCATTCAAAGTTACAATGGCACTGAAAAAAGTGATTTATGGCCATTTTTCACACCTACGACTGTTGCAGCATCCCCATAGTCATGAGAGGCCAGGTGAGGAGATGCGTGCCATGATGTGAGTGATATTGAGTTGGCCACGCCCAGCCAGTCACATGACCACCAAGCCACACCCACCAACTAAGCCATGCCTACAGAACTGGTTGTTTAAAAATTTGAATCCCAGCCCTGAGCTGAACTGCTTCAAGCAACTTGAAGCTAAATATATGTCACTGTTAAGGTTAACAATGTCTTCGCAAGACACAGGATGAAAAGAAGAGAGTGGAAGTTACTATATGTTATTATTAAGTATGAAATTTAAAACAATTATTTCTGCCTTATAACTTTTTCCCAACACAGAAGTTGTCATTTCTTTAACTTTAGAATAAATAGAATAAAACATAAATTGTTTTATGTGATATTTGTCATGTATCTTTATAAATGAGCCTAAACAGATTGTTCATAAAAGACATGAAAGCTCCTGGAGCTAGGTTGAAAAACTCTAGATGACTTTAGATGGCAGCAGGAAGAAATAGAAAACCTCATGTTGTCATCTAGTAATCATCTAAGAGCCAACAATGTTAATAGTTAAAAGCACTAGGTTAGAAAGCAGGAGACCATGAGTGCTAGAGTTTTAGGCATGAAACTACCACAGACTTGGTCAATCACTCACTCCTCTCAACCAAAGTGAGAAGGAAAGATGAACTTCTTCCAAAATGTTGCCAAAAAAACTGAATAGAATTCTCCAGCCAGGAATCAAGCCTGATTCAACAGCTATATATATATAGCAATGGCACTTAGACTTATATACCACTTTATAGTGCTTTGCAGCCCTCTCTAAATGGTTTACAGAGTCAGCATATTGCCCCCAACAATCTGGATCCTCATTTTACCAACCTCAGAAGGATGGAAGGCTGAGTGAACCTTGAGCCTGGTGGGATTTGAACTGCCAAATTGCAGTCAGCTGGCAGTCAATTGCACTCTAACTGCTGTGCCACCATGGCTCTTATATAATTTTAATCTGTGCATCTCCACCAACTTTGAAAATCCTAGTTTGTTCTCATTCCTTGAAATGTATCATTTTTCCCACCAAATTTCCAGAGCTGATACCCTTCATGTTGTGACAGTTCTCCCAGAATTTTTATTTGGAAATTTAGGGAAAATGACTAAATGATTGCTCAAGTCAGCTGCACAAAAAGAAAGGTGACTTTTTAAAAAATAAAATAAAATTGAAAACTAATGCAGAAATGGGATGAATGACATTCAAGTTAAAGAAAAATAAGGACTTTAAGAGACTTTGAAATGGCTCATTCCTCTGTAATCCCAGCCTGGAATTTCCTATTCATGCTGTTTCATCATGCCATTAAAAAGCAGGGAGTCAAACCTGCCTATTTTTCAGGATCAGCATCTCATGCAACTTTTCATCATGCAAGGAGCAGTTTATTCACAGTAATGGAGAGGCAACACCTTCCAAAACAAATTTGTATTCGTGTCTTTTAGTGGCTGCTTTTGTTTTGCAGCTTTAGATAGTGTTCATATAGTGTATGTGTAAGTTGCAGTTCCAGCCTCAGAAGCTAATGGCTTATATAGCCTGCTGTGTTCAAAGTCACTCATGAATGTGAGCGAGCACATTTTCAAGAAGTGCTACATTTCTTAAAAGTTTCATCTCTGTGAAAAGCCAAAGCATCTATTCCAATTTCAACAAGTTGAGGTAAATCCTGTTTTGAAAATACAGCACCTGCTGCGCACCTGCAAATGCAGCCTCTGTCACCTCCATTTACTCTACTCTTCTTCTTGTGAATAGTATCTAATCTGACACTCTTCAGCATCCACCTGGTTCCCTGATCTTCATATACTGCAGAGATTTCATTTCCTTGGACTTAACTTTCTCTCCTTTATACCAGGCCCTACAAACTGCGACACTGTTCAGTATTCCTTTTTGTAAAAATACGTATATCTACTTCCAACTGAATCTTCTACAGAATCTGCTGGTAGAATGAATTTTAAACCACAGATAGGTTTTTGAAGTGAGATATTGATCTTCAATTATTTCTTTTTTATGTGTTTACTTCTTGATATAAATGTGTGATGTATTGATTTTAAGAGGACAAAAGATTACTTTGCTAGAAGCATAGGTAAACATTAACATTTCTATGCTTTGTCCAAGACATAAATAGCTATCAAAGGACATATTTCATCTTTCATTCATTCAGTGCTATTCTACGCCTAACTTAACCAAGTCCTTGAGAATTCAGCTGGACTTTATCCTAGTCAGAATATATAGGAATGCAGTTGAAGAATGCCTATGATTTTACTGATTTATATTTCCAAGCAATTGGAATTTAAAGCATTCTTATGTGCTGTGGGCATTCTTGAGGGTAAGAATCTTAACCTGAGCAATGATTAGTGAAGCAGGTTTTATAATTATAAGAGAAAAATGTATTATTTACAAGGAAAATAAGAATAAAAAAGCCGAACACCAAAAAAAAAAAAACCTAGAGTACGTGCTCTGTGCCTGTAGGTCTCCCATTTGAGCAGAGAGTTGGCCTAGAAGTACTCTAAGATCCTTTCCAAGTCAGTTTTTCTGTATTCTGTTCTGTAAGAAATACAGAAAGACTTGACCTCTGATTATTGTCTCTTAAATGAAGAGTCAGCAGAACTATAAACAAAGAACAGACATAGATGAAGTCCTTAACTTTTTATTTAATCACTCCTGTTTCCTTCTGGTCAGTAGGTAATGAGGTATGGAAGAATCAATGGTATTAGACTTGTTATCTTCCAACACGGACATCTTAATTTCCACATCAATCTTTGAAAGTTGCTTCCTCACAGTTTTTACTGAATAACTATGAAGAACTAATGCTTAACTCCTTTTTAATGAATTGCTTGATGAAAATACTCTTCCAACAGACCTGAAAGAAATACTTTGTCACCAATGTAAAAATATTTAATGCTATTTTTAGTCTGGAAAAATAAGAGCACTTTTCTGAAAGTTCAGAACAATTCCACATTTGCTCACAGTCCTATCTGATTCCATTAATTCCATATATTTATAGTGGCTCCCAACTTTTTGATAATCCTGCTGTCATGAAAAGCCAGCATAACAATGACCCAATTTATGCAAATCTGGCTTCTCTTTCCCTTGGAGAAAACATGAAAATTGTAGAATGAAGACCATAATTATGCACACATTCAATTCACTTCAATGCGGCTTGGACCTTTTCTGTTCAGGATTTCTATCAGCATTTCTCATTAATCAAAGGTTTGCTTGAGACGCTGTGTTTATCCTTGAGAAATCAAATAGCATTGAAAGAAGATTAGGGTTTGATTACATTACACCATGCTTTGAAAATAACTTCAGTCTTCACTGTTTGCTTAATTTTTGTAAACTCAAAATTGCTGTTCATAAACACAGCATTAAAGAAGATGAGAAATTATCAATATTATTTAAGTGCTGATTTAGGAATGTCTAACTTTGTGAAATAGTATTCTCCATATAGGAAGCCTCTTGGCCTCAAGGACTAACATCATTGTGGTCAAAACATCTTGTCATACAAGTCCTGGGAAAGAGCTGATAATGATGCTGTAGGACATACATAGCAGGTTTTGTTTCCTAACTTCCAGTAATTTTGAAGTAGATCTTCAAAAATTGTCTCCTACTAGAGACAATTACTTGTTGTCTGAAGTAGTTGAAAGTCAAATATTGAAAAATAATTTTAACTAAACTGAAACAGAGAGCCAACTCAAGTACAGGATAATTCAGTTCCTGGTTATGACATAGGAATGTATCATTTGGTTTTTTGGCAACCTGGAAGTACCACAACCTTATTCCTGGAAGATTTCTCAGTTCCTCATCTAGTTTCAAGCTCTAGGATTTCCTCATGCATTGATAAATCCAGTCCAATCTCTCTCTTCTCTCTTCCTTTCCCTCCTCTCCTCTTCTCCCTCTTCCCTCTGTTTTCAGCTTAAGTACAGGCATTTCTCGACTTACAGCTACAACTGAGCCCAAAATTTCTGTTGCTAAGTGAGACATTTAAGTGAATTTTACCCCATTTTTGACCTTGTTTGCCACAGATGTTAAGTGAATCATGGGCTGTAGTGTAGTTAGAATGGTTCAAGAAGTACGTTAAATATTCAATAGTATATAGGCTGTGTTTACATATAATAATATGTTCAGAGGTTTTAAATGAGTCTCAAAGGTCTGGTTCATAATTCATTGTTAATCATTGGTATTACTTATCATTCTAAACTAATATCCATCTTCTATAATGGCTAATCATAATGCATACTGCCAACCACAGAACTGTAATTTTTGACAGGAAGCAGAGAAAAATTGAAGCAGAACTTTGAGTACTTCAGCAAAGTATTATAACCTAAATTGCACAAACTGGATTAGATTTCCATTCTAGCACTGTTTTGCTGGGTTAAAGGTATGAAGTGTTGTGATGATGTCCATGCCATATTATCTATATTTTTTGGATGGTGTGACTGCAAAGAATCAATGATATTTTTTTTAATTATATGAAGATGAAAAGAACTTCCTGAATGAGGGGAACTGAACTTTTAATTCTTGGTGCCTCCATACAAGAGTTAATTTTCTAAGGGCAACATTGGTCAATGTTATTACTGCAGATGCTGCACTTCCCCATGCCTATATAGCAGTGAATATTCTCCTCTCTCTTATAAAGAGAGAGTGCAATGGTTAGATTGCAGTACTGCAGGCTAACTCTATTCATTGCCAGGAATTTGATTATGACCGACTCAAGGTTGACTCAGCCTTCCACCCTCCTGAGAAAATGAGGACCCAGATTGTTGGGGGTAATATGCTGACTCTGTAAACCGCTTAGAGAGGGCTGTAAAGCACTGTGAAGTGGTGTATAAATCCTATTGCTACTGCTCTCTTCAGGTTTCTGAAACTATTATCCAGTGTAGTTATCCAGTCATTGCCCATACAGAGTTCCTGAACAATTTTGCATTTTGTTTCCTTTCTCTCTATTGCCCTATTGCTTTGCAACAGTCTGATCATTCAATAATACTGTGTAATATAAAAGCTAATCCAGCTTGATGCAGTGTTGATGCCTATTCACCTAAGCCCCTTTTTTTCTATTTCTTGCTTGGGTTAAGGAAGGTATGACAATTGTGGTGATTTTTCCCAACATCTGTGACATTAACCCAAACTTTTATTTTCTGTCAAAGCCAAAGATAAAAGTCTATTGATGAAGCCAATGTTCAGAATCAAAATGCAGGCACATTTTGCTGTCTGTGATTGCAGGAGAAGATTTCTCAGGAGTGCCTCTTAGCCTGGTGGGCAGGGAGACCCTGCTGGCCTCTGAGCAGCCAGAGAATGCATGACTTCAGATGCATCATAATTTGTGTTATTTCCTGAGAATGCGATCACTCACTCTGATTAATAGGAATCTCGGCAAGCAATATTCACTAACATGGTTGTCCATTCTTAAAATTTCTGGATTGCTATTGTAGATAATGAGGCTAAGGATGGCATTTGATCTCCAGGTTTTGTTTCCTGCTGAAATAAAGCACACCTTTCATATGTTTCCTCTTCCAGGTACCTGTGAGACATGATATAATGTGGCATAGTAAGCGACAGTTAATGTCTGTTGAAAGTGAAGTAATTGACTTATATCCTCCCCTGAATGTCACCAATGGGACCAACACCACGTGCATCCTTTTTTATGCAACTAATTTCACTCTTACAATCAACACCACCGTTCACATGAATCTGACAAATTCGACATTTATTTTTCATGATGTGGACACGACTTCATCTGTTTGTTCCGATAGCAATGCAACGTAAGCAGGATAAAAATATTATTTCAGCATTGATCCTCTTTAATAGTAAATTAGAAAGCAAGTTATCACTCTTTAAATCACAAATAACAGAGCTAAAATAGTCCATAACAGTTCCGATTAAGATTGACTGTATTAACAAGGTAATTATGAAATTATACAGTTGTTTTTGTGCTTTTTGCATTTTAAAACATTTTTTCTTACAATCCCAGGATTTCTACATTTTTACATTCACTTTATTTTGTAAATTAGTATGGATACAGTCCTATAGACATTTACCTGAAGGCATTCTCTACAGCAGTGTCTACAGTTGCGGTCAAGAGGGAACAGCTTGACAAAAGTTGTTTGACTCAAGCTAAAATTCTTTTTACATGTGCATCATGATGTCACATGGCATCTGGAAAACAATTTTGAGTAGACTTGCAGAAGCTTATGGACCAACACTCCTTTTTTATAGCCAGGGATGTGCAATCTGGGCAAATTTAAAGCCCATGTCACACTGAACCAACGGATGCAAAGAGGATGTAAAACGGACAAAAAAGCTTGCCATCCGTTGGTTAACGCGATGTATCCATTCTGTACTCATTGCCTCCGTTTTGTTTCCTCTCTATCCGTCCAGCATCCGTTTATGGACGTTTCATCCGCTCCAAAAGTTTTGGGCTGCCTAAAACTTTTGCGCGGAAAATGTATCCAGTTCGTCCATTCTGCAACCGCTACGCATCCGCTAGGCATCCGTTACGCATCCTCTATGCCTCCGCTGTATCCGCTAGGCATCCGTTGCGCATCCGCGCAACTCCATCCGCTCCAGTGGTAAACGGACGTAGGGAGGAAGCGGAACGGACACAGAACAGATGCCTCGCGGATGCAGCATGGAAACAAAGCGTTTAAAACAGAAAAAACGTTCGCAGAGGGAACCTATCTCGGATATTAAGGATGTCTACAGGATGCCTAGAGGATGCCTAGAGGATGCCTAGTGGAAAACCTATACTGCCTATAAAAAGGGGGAGCAACTTGCCTGCATCGCACTTTCAGAACAGCAGCCCAGCGGTGCAGACCTCTGCAGCCTTCATCTGCCTCGTCCTCTTCCACAGCATCCAGTCATGTCCACCGTGGATTGTAACAAAGTCCTTTCGGCAGCCACCATCGTTCTGCAACAGTGCGAAGCCATCTACAGGCTCTGTGAACACTACTGCGAGAAGAAAAGGAGCCACCCAAAAAAAGTCTGGGTCCGAAGATGGTTCATCAGTAAAGCAGAGGAGGGACTGTACAACAAGCTGATGGTGGAGCTCAGGAGCGAAGACACTCGGGCATTCCAGAACTTCATGAGGATGCCGCCAGCCATGTTTGACGAAGTTGTGCAGCGCCTGACACCCAGGTTGACAAAGGCAAACACCAGCTTCCGCTCCAGCCTGGAACCTGGGCTCAAGATGGCACTCACTCTGCTCCACCTGGCCTCAGGGACGTCCTACAGGAGCATGCAGAATGACTGGAGGGTGCCATCCAACACCATCAGCATTGTGATCAGAGAAGTGGTGCAGGCCATCATCGAAGAATACAAGGAGGAGCTCCTCCAGTACCCCTCCACTGAAGAAGGATGGAAGAAAGTTGCAGAGCAGTGGTATCAGAAGTGGAACTTACCACACACCGTTGGAGCCATAGATGGCAAGCACGTAGCCTGCAAAAATCCAGCCAAGTCGGGGTCCACTTATTTCAACTCCAAGGGCTTCTTCAGCATCATCCTCTACAAGTTCATGTACATCGATGCTTCAGGCAATGGCTCATCTTCGGATGCCCAGGTATACAACGCCAGTCCCCTCAAGGAGGGGCTGGAACACAACCTCATCGTGGGCTTCCCAGATCCAGAACCCCTGCCCAACGACACATAAGATGTGCCCTACTTCATCGTGGGGGATGACGACTTCTCCCTCACAACCTACCTCATGAAGCCCTATACCTCGAGACTCCTCACCCGTGAAGAAAGGATCTTCAACTACAGGCTGTCCAGGGCAAGGCGGTTGGTGGAGAACGCCTTTGGCATCCTGGCCAACAGGTTCCAGGTACTTCTCACCACCATGCAGCATTGCCCAGAAACCGTGAGGAGGATCATGGAAGCTTGCTGCATCCTGCACAATCTCATGTGCACCCACTACCCAGTCTTGCAGAACAGGCTCGTGGACCTCCAACAAGGCAATGGGGACATGGAGCCTGGGGAATGGAGGCAAGGGCGAAACCTGATCGACACTGAGGATGTGCAAGTCCCCAACAGAGCCTCAAATGAAGCAAAGAAGCAGCGCAACCTCCTGAGACAATGGTGCAACTCCCCAACTGGAGCAGTGGAGTGGCAAGACAGGATGGTAGATGCTTAATGGATGCTTCCTTCAGCCTGTCTCATCACACAGATGAGATTGGGCCATGTATGTTTGGCTGGCCTACAATGAACAGGGCGTTTAATAAAGAGTTGTGTTTATGTTGACATGTGTGGATAATTATTACATTATTATTGATAATAAATGGTCGTAGGTGTGGCACCTGGGAGGGTGGACCATACAGTCCCACTATGCTTGCACTGGAGGTTTATCTATCCCACTGCTATCCTAACCCATCCCACAGCTATTACCCATACCACAGGTATCCTAACCCATTCCAAAGCTATCCTTACCCATCCCACAAGCATGCAAAGGCTTAAACCATTTCTTAAAGTTTCCACCAAGACTTTATTAAAAAAAAGAAATGAAGCAAGTGTGTGAATCAAAATAGACTTTATTAACAACAAGCTATAAGACAAAAATGAGTCTCTGGCACTCCTCTTGGTCGCTCAGTCTCAGGGGTGAAGGGTCCAAGTGCTGTGGAGGTGGCTGGTGCTGGAGTGCTTCTCATCAGCTCCTCCAGAAGCAGAAGCAGCAGAAGCCCCAGCCTCAGAAGAGCAAGCCCGTGCTGCAGAAGCCCCAGCCTCAGAAGAGCGAGCCCATGCTGCAGAAGCCCCAGCAGAACCAGAGTGAGGGCCAGGGGGCGGGATGGTAGCCCTGTCCCTCTTGCCAGGGCTGGCAGCAGATGGCTGAGGCTTGCTTTGCTTCTGCATGGTTGTGGGGTTGCTGGCTGGCAGGGAGGCTGGCAGGCACCAAGGCTGGCAGAAAGGCTGGAAGGGAGGCTGGCAGGCAGGCTGGCAGGCAGGCTGGCAGGCACCGAGGCTGGCAGGCAGACATGAACCAAGGCTGGCAGGAAGACAGGCAGCAAGGCTGGCAGGCAGGCCGGCTGGCAGCAAGGCTGGCAGGGAGGCTGGCAGCAAGGCTGGCAGGGAGGCTGGCAGCAAGGCTGGCAGGGAAGCTGGCAGCGAGGCTGGCAGGGAGGCTGGCAGCAAGGCTGGCAGCGAGGCTGGTAGCAAGGCTGGCAGCAAAGCTGGCAGGCAGACATGCAGGCAGGGCAGGCAAGGCAGCCAATCCGTCCGGCAGCAGGTCTTTCCTCTGAATGGCGACCTGCTTCCGAGCTGCTTGCATAATATCCACGGGGCTGATGCAATGCATCCTCCCCGCATGCGCAGTGAATGCCAGGCTTCCTTTAGGCTTCTGCTGTGCATCTGCTGGGCTTCCGCTCTGCATCTGCTTCATCCATTCGGCGTCCGCTCTGCATCCGCTCTTTCCGTTCCGCGTCTGCTTCGCTGAGGCCCCCCGGAAGCCCTGCGGATGTGCCACCCACTCCCGTCTGCTCCCATCCACTGGGCTTCTGTTCCGCATCCGCTTTGCATCCGCCCTGCGTCCTCCTCGCGTCCATGTTATCCGCTCTGGTTATGCAAATTTTTGCCGCTTTTGAGAGCTGATAACAACGGATGGAACATTTTGCTTGTCCGCTGTGTCCTTTTTGCATCCGTTGGCCAGTGTGACATGGGCTTAAGAACTTTGAACTTGCTGACTGGAGAATTCTGGGAGTTAAAGTCTGCAGGTCTTACAGCTGCCAAGGTTCGACGTTCCTGGTTGAGCCTTCAAGAGATAAAAGTATTAACTGAACAGAATATGCCTTAATAACCCTCTTGTTATATGCTATGCACTTCAAGAGGAGTGTGTCTAGATTGCATGGAATGCATAAGCATTTTCCTGCATAGTTGAGGAAATTTCATGATTACACTGCCACTTAACGCTAGGTCCCACTGGCCGACAGACGCAAAACGTATGCATAAAGGACACAGCGGACAAGCAAAATTTCGGGGGTGGCTCCATCCATTGTCATCTGCTCCAAAAAGTGGCAAAAATTTGCATAAACAGAACGGAAAAGAACAGATGGGGGTAGTATGTAGCAAGGATGTTAAGCGGATGTTCATAGGAAGCCTAGCGGTCTGACAGCGGATGGAAGCGGATGACACCTCCAAAGGGGTTCCGGGGGAGAATTGCGAAGTGGATGCATAGTGGAAGGAGCGGATGCATAGCGGACACCAATAGGAAGCAAAGCAGATGCCGCGCGGATGTATATTGGATGCAAAGCGTTCACTGCGCATGCGGGTAGTATGAATTGCGTCAGCTCCGTGGATATAAAAGGATGCAGCTCGCACGCAGTCAGCATTCAGAGGAAAGGCGTGCTGCCACATACATCTTCAAAGAACACCATGGTTCGTCAGTCAGGGAAGAAGAGGAAGCCGGTGCCCACTCGTGCCAGCCCTGGCAAGAAGGACAGAACCAGCATCCCACCCCCTGGCACTGATTCTGAAGCTGCTGCTGCTGCTGGTGGTGGTGGTGGTGGTGCTGGTGGTGGTGGTGGTGCTGGTAGTGGTGCTGGTGCTGGTGCTGCTGTGGTGGACCAGCCCCAAGGCCCTCAAAGCCCTGATGCTCAAGCGCCTGAAGGCCCTGCTGCTAAAGGCCCTGGCAGAGGGAGGAAGAGGCAAGGGAAGGAGAAGGGAGAGAGGAAACAGTACACCGTTTCTGAGGAGCATGAGGATGAGGTGCTGGAATGGCTGAGGAAGAACGAGTACCTATGGAGAAAGGGCCACAGATTCTATCATGACACCAAGAAGAAACAGGCAGCTTGGAGAGAAAAGGCAGAGAGCCTGGGGTACATTGCAGATGTACTCCTGGGATGGTGGAAGCACATGCACACCTGTTATGGCAAGCTATACTTCAAGAAATCTGGGTAGGCCGCTGTCAAGCTCACTGACCGGGAGATGTACATCATGGCCAAGTGCAGCTTCCTGGAGGGTGAGGTCCACCACCGAGGAGCAGCCCCTCTGACACCCCTATCTCTCAGACAGCCCACAAACAGCCAGTCCTCTTCCAGCCAGGAGACAGCTACCCTGTCCAGGCAGGTGTCTTCAGAGGGCCCCACGGCAGAGACCCCCCCGACAGCTGCACTCCCCATGCCGGAGGACTTGGAGGATCCCCTGTCACAAATGGAGGAAGAAGTGGCAGCCACCAGAGACCAATGCACCCCCACCCCCACCCCCAGCTCCACAGGATGCAGGCAGAGAGGCAGACTGGAGGGCCAGAGCCACACTGTCCTGTTGGAGATCAGGGACATGATGAAGACCAGCACAGAACTTCTCTCTTAGCTGGTCCACTTGGACAGAGGATCCTCCAGCCGCCACACTTTCATCACCTACGTGAGCTACACCCTGAGGGACCTGCCCGAGGCCCAGTACCAGGTGATGAAGCAGAAGATCGCAGCACTTCTGCACAACCCTCAAGGCCCAGCTAAAGCTGCTCCTACACAGTCCAGGTCTGCTCCTCCACCCCAGGCGATGTCAAAGCCCTTCCACGGCTTTCAACAGCCTCTCACCTACCAAGGCTACGACTACCAGGACTTCCCACAGCAGAAGCAGACCTTCCCAGTTCAGGCCCAGGTTCTTCGCATGCCACAGACGCCAGTCCTCACCCAGCTGCAGACCAGACAGCCCCACGACACTCCTCCCAACCCTTCCTCCACCCCACAGCCAAGCCCGTCAATGGACAATCTGTCATCAGTCTTGTGCCTGACATCCCAGGTAATTCATGAAGGGCCTCTCAACCTCAAGGGACTGAGTCAGCTCTCTGAGAGCTTCCTGAACACACCATCCCCTGTTGTACTCTCGGGGCCAAGCACCCCAATGGCGCCTCAGACCACCACTCAAACCACAGCCACCTCCACAGTCCCTGCCCGTTTAATAGCTGAGACCATGGACATGACTCAGAGTGACTGAGAAGACTGTCAGAGACTGAGTTGTTTACTTGTTAAGTTTATCTTTGCTTAAGACACTTTACTTGGTTCATTTTGCTTATTTAATGAAGTCATACAGTTTACTTAAGACAGTTAATAAAGGTTATCTTTGCTTGAGACACTTGGTTCATTTTTTTTTACTTAATAAAGTGTTGGTGAAAACCTTGAACAAATAGTTAAGCCTTTGTATGCTTGTGGGATAGATAAGGATAGTTGTGGGATAGATAAGGATAGTTGTGAGATAGATAAACCTCCAGCGCAAGCATAGTGGGACTGTATGGTCCACCCACCCAGCTGCCACACATATGGACCTTTATTATCAACAATTTATTCATTAATCAACACATTTCAAAATAAACAAAGCTCTTTATTAATGCCCTATTCATTGTAGGACCACTCAACATACACGGCACAATCTCATCAGTGTTATGACACAGGCTCAAGGAAGCATACATTAAGCATCTATCATCTTGTCTTGCCACTCCACAGTTCCAGCTGGGGAGTTGCACCAGTGTCTCAGGAGGTTGCGCTGCTTCTTCCCTTCACATGAAGGTTCTGTTGGGGCCTTGTACATCCACAGTGTCTATCAGGTTTCGTCCTTGCCTCCATTCACCAGGCTCCATATCCCCATTCCCTTGTTGATGGTCCACAAGCCTGTTCTGCAATACTGGGTAGCGGGTGTGCATGAGATTCTGCAGGATGCAGCAAGCTTCCACGATGCTCCTCACAGTCTCTGGGTGATGCTGCATGGTGTTGAGAAGTACCTGGAACCTGTTGGCCAGGATGCAAAAGCTGTTCTCCACCACCCATCTTACCCTTGAAAGCCTGTAGTTGAAGATCCTCTCTTCACGGGTGAGGTATCTTGAAGTGTAGGGCTTCATGAGGTAGGTTCTGAGGGAGAAGGCGTCATCACCAACGATGAAGTAGGGCACATCTTGTGTGTCATTTAGTAGGGGGTCTGGATCTGGGAAGCCCGTGATGAAGTTGCGTTCCAGCCCTTCCTTGAGGTCACTGGCATTGTATACCTGGCCATCTGAAGATGACCCGTAGCCTGAAGCATCGATGTACATGAACTTGTAGTCAGCATCAACCATGGCAAAGAGGATGATACTGAAGAAGCCCTTGTAGTTGAAATAATTGGACCCTGAATTGGCTGGAGCTTTGCAGGCCACGTGCTTGCCATCTATGGCTCCAACGGTGTGGGGAAAGTTCCACCTCTGATACCACTGTTCTGCAAGTTTCCTCCAGCCTTGTTCAGTGGTGGGACACTTGAGGAGCTTCTCCATGTATTCTTTGATGATGGCCTGCACCACTTCTCTGACCACTTTGCTGATGGTGTTGTGTGGCACCCTCCACGCATATTGCATGTTTTTGTATGTGGTTCCAGAGGCCAGGTGGCGCAGAGTCAGTGCCACCTTCAGTCCAGGGTCCAGGCTGGGACGGAAGTTGGTGCTCGGCTTGGTCAACCTGGGTCTCAGACGCTCCACAATTTCATCCAACATGCTGGTGGCATCCTCATGAAGTGATGGAATGCACGAGGGTCTTCATTCCTCAGCTCTACCATCTACTGCTCATACAGTCCAAACTCCATTCTTCTCATGATCCATCCTCAGACCCACACAGCTCTTGGACGTCTCCTTCTTCTCCTTGTGTATAAAAGGTGAAACAGTCTGAACAGGGTTTGTTTCTGGTGATGAATGATTGCAGCTACCATACGGACTGTGTCATGATCCATGGTGGAGAACAATGGATGATGTGGAAGACCAAGACCAAGGGTGAAGAGGTCTGTACACCACGGCTGCTTGACTCATACTGAGATCCAGGTAATTTCCTCCCCCTTTTTATAGGAAATATCGGTTGTCCGCTAGGTGTCCTTCTACATACTCTAGACATACTGCAGACATCCTAAATATCCGAGATACATCCCAGATACAAACGTTTTGTCTGCTTTAATCTTTATATACGAGATGCATCCGCTTACATCCTTTCTATTTCCGTGCTACTAACGCTGTGTGGACATTCGGTGTACCTTTCGTTTCTTCCCTCTTTCCATTTTCAGCTGCAGTGGATGTGAGTTACGAGGATGGTCAGAGGATGCCGAGAGGATACAGCCGATGTTTAATGGATGATAACGGACATAGAACGTTTGTTTCCCATATATGTCACCGATGTACATCGTACACGGCAGAAAGTTCATCCGTTCAAAAAGTTTTGTGTAACTCAAAACTTCTTGCACGAATGAAATCTCAGTGGTTGGATGCTCGATGGATAGAGCATATGAAACACGTATGCAGTGAGTACACAATGGATGCATAGCGTTTTCCAATGGATGGCAAGCTTTTTTGTCCGTTTTACATCCTCTTTGCATCCATTGGTGCAGTGGGACATGGGCTTTAAATGACTAGCAAAAAGTTTGAGTTTACTTTATTAATTAGCTCTTTGGCCATATCAAAGTGCAGAGTTCCAGACACAAAAAGTATTTTTACTGAGATCTTACCCATCAATTTCAGGCTGAAGAATGGAGTTCTTGGATTAATTCCAAAGCCCAATACATTTTAGGTAGAATTTTATAAATGGATCATTATAAGTGTCCATGACCCCAAAATTTGATTCTTGCTTACAATCATGACAATCCATGCAATGTATACAGTCTTTGTGATGGCCATTCTTTCTTTGTGCTTACAGCTTGCTTCCAAAACCACAGAAGCAGCCATTTCAGGTGACCTTTTAATCGAAAATGACACAACCAAAATAATCTTCTGAAAAATTCTTTCACAGTGCATTCCCCAAATTCAAAATGTGCAAAATTCTTCAGGCTCAATTTAAGTTGTAATTAGCAGTTATGAGGAAAAGTATAGAATTTTTGCATAATCAAGAAAGAGTTATATTCATAATTTTATTGCAGAACATCATGCTATTACATTGGCATCCTGTCCCTACAGAATGCCCCTTCTGTAGAAACTACATGTCCCAGAGTTCCTAACTAGACAGAAAAGAATTCTGGGACATATAGTTCCAAAATATTTGGGGGATGGCAAATTGGTAAAGCTGCCTCTGATAATGAATGTGTAGTCCTTTATCAATTCCAGCCAACATAAACATGGACATATCATAAGAAATTATGAGTATCTTATTAGAAAAGTAACAAAGCAAAACATTCACACTATAATACAACAGACTTTCTAATGCCATTCTTCAAAACATTTTGAGAGTGTTTGGACTCAGGGAGAGAAGAGTTGAAAGAATTATATATCTGGAAATTGCTTTTCAAAACTGCTCTTTTAAAGATATGGCCCATTTCCTATTTCTCATAGTAACTCAAAAATGCATTCTATTTTTTAACGCACGTGATTGAAGAACATAGCTACTCTTTTAATCTATATCAATCTTCCCCAGCCTGCCATTCTCAGATTTGTAGAACTGTAAATTCCGCTGATTTGCTGGTAGTGAAGGCTTGAGAAGTAGAAAATGCTTAATTGTGGGAATTACTTTTTTAAAAAATTTCCATACAAGTTAAAATACAAACAGTATGACTAGGTTTTCTTTTATATGGTATTCCTTTCTTTCATTTCCAAAACAGCTACGTATGATCCTTCTCCATGTACACTCCACTCTGCCATGCTCTAATAATAATTTTTATTCATTAACTCTCATTCTATGAGACAATTCTTTAATTGTAAGATCTCACTCCAAGAAGCCTTTGGCAGACTTATATTCAAGTGAATTCTTAAGTGTTACTGTAGAGTCAAGTTCAGTTGATAGCTTTTCCACTTTTGTTTGCCAAGAAAAGAAGAGATTCTCCCATTGGGAGACTTCTATTTATTATTTTCCTATATTTACTATCAATATGTTCAATATGTATATGCTCACTATATATACTATATTGCTAAAATACTTTCCTATGTGTGAATTTTCCTGTACTTACTAGCTCATTATGCAGATTTTATTTGAAAATAAACTGTTCACATTTCTTTCTTTCTTTCTTTTTCTTTATTTCTATTAGGTTGTCATTAAAATACACCAACTTGGAGAATGAGAAGATTGACATCAAGACCCTGGAAATAAGGTAGTTTGGAAAGATGTGGAAAAGCAAGAGAATCACATTGCAAATAAGGTTTATTATTTTATATATATATATATGTTTTCTGTGGCTTTCGCGGGTACTTACATGTGTGCTGTTTAGCTTCCTTCGGGTATTATCCCACGTCATTGTAGTGCTGTTAAAGTTGTAACAACGTTTCAGCAGAATCTCATCTACCATCTTCAGGCTTCTGTATAGAGTTAGTTCCTGGTTTCAAATTTGAGGCTGGTCCATTCTGATTGGCTAGGAGCCTGGGTCTGTGTTCATTGGACTTGGAGTTTAATTGATTGGTGTTTCTGGTTTCTTCTGTCTGTTTTGTGGCTTTGATTGGCTGGCAACACTCTGTTCTTGTGTTGGAGGCTTTCAGTGCAGCTTGGCTCCGTGTGAAAGGACGGCTGCTCTTTATTAGCAAGCTGGGTTTCACCTGGGTGCCTGGTGGGGGGGGTGTTTGAGTTGGAGCTATCAGAGGGAGTCTGTTTTTGCCCAGGTGTTTGCTGGCTTGTGGTGTGGGGATCTTTCTATTTCAGAGTGCAGGCTTCCAAATGATTGACAGTCTGGTGGAATCATCTCTTCTATTCATGCTGTCAGGTCTTTTTTCAATCTCTATGGCTTCTCGGATGATTCTGTGGCTGGGGTTTTCTATAGTGCCTAGGGTTTTAGTGCCATTGAAGTTGATGTTGTGACCTGTGGTTTTCATGTGTTGGACTAGTGAGGAGGTGTGTTCCAGCTTTTTTACTGCATTTTTGTGTTCATCCAGGCGGGTTCTTATTCTTCTGTTGGTCTGTCCAATGTATGTGGCCGGGCATGATGTACAGGGAATTTCGTATATGCCTTGGTTTTCCAGGTCAATTTTGTCTTTGGGGTTCCTCAGGATGGCTGCTATTTTTTTTGTCTGTTTTGAAGGCAATCTTGATGTGATGCCTGTGTAGTATCTTACTGATTTTATCTGTAGTACCTCTTATGTAAGGCAAGACAGCTGTTCCATAGGTCTGTTGGTCTTCTAGGTCTCTGTTATGTCTTGGTGTGTTTTTGTGGATCAAGTTGGTAATTTTTTTTTTGGAAGCCATTGGCTGTCAATACTTCAGTCAGGGTGCATAGTTCAGTCTTTATATGTGTTTTATCTGCCAGGCGTTTGGTTCTGGCAATTAGTGTTTTCGCTACGGAATTTATCTGTGCTGGGTGGTGGTGGGATTGGGCGTTGAGGTAGCGGTTGGTGTGTGTTTTCTTTTGGTATATCGTGTGTCCCAGTGTGTCATCTGTTCTTTTGTAGATTAGTACATCTAGGAATGGTAGTTGTTTGTTTATTTCCTTTTCCATGGTGAACTTGATTTTGGGGTGTGTGTTGTTTAGGTGTGTTAGGAAATTGTTTAGGTTTTCTTTTCCATGGGGCCAAATCACAAATGTGTCATCGATGTATCTTAGCCATAGTTTGTGTTTGTGGGTGGCATTAGCCAGGGCTCTGGATTCGAATTCTTCCATGAACAGGTTTGCAATGACGGGTGACAGTGGTGATCCCATAGGGGCTCCTTCAATTTGCTTGTATCTTTGTCCTTTGTATATGAAATATGTGTTGGTTAGGCAGTGTTCTGTTAGTTCCATGAGGTCTTTAGCTGGTTGGTTCCAATTAGATCAGTTAAACAAAGATTTGCTAGCACTACACCTGGAATTGAGCAGCAAAATCCACCCTCTACTTTGGGATAAGATAAAACAACTTACAACTTGGAGAGCTGAAACTGAAACCACTTACAAAAATGAAAAACTCTCAAAGAAACTAAAAAAATTAGAAAATGACAAGAAAACCCCGAACAATTCACCACACCTGAAACAATTAGTATATAACGTTCCCAACAGAGAACTCAACAAAACAGAAAGAGATGTACTATCCAAAGGATTCAATTATGCCATAGCACCCCAAAAAATCCCAACAGAATCCATCATATGTTCAGTAGAATCCAGCCTAACCAAATTAAATACAGATGAAGCTGACAGAATAAGACACCAGGTTACTCACATCTTATGCACAACGAAACCACCAAAAAATAATTTGCAAAAAGATGAATTCAGAGCGTTACAAACCCTGAAAAATGATAACAGCATAATAATACTCCCAGCAGACAAAGGAAATGCCACAGTAGTAATGGACAGAAAAGACTATGAAACAAAATTGACAGACCTACTCCAAGACTCCACATACAAACCTATAG
>BLBF01000037.1:8309791-8377291 GCA_015471245.1 Laticauda colubrina
ATATATATATATATATATATATATATATATATATATATACATATATATATATAATGTGTATATACTGTATAATATGTGTATACACACACATACACACACACACAAGCACACACACACACAAACTGCCTGAAGAAAAAGCAGATATTCCAGCATCTCACAAGATTTGCTCCTCCCCAGACACAAGTCACAGAAAAATTAATATGGGTTCTGGTAGCATGGAAGAAAGTTCGTGAGAAATGGGCAATTAAAGGATTTGATATCTAGAATGACCGTCAACCTTGCTAGAGTTTAAGAGTTGTGGACAAATTATTTTTCATGTTTTCTTTTGTTACAATATACATCCGTAGCATCATTAAAGAGTAATAGAATAAAGCTTTTATTGAATTAGTCATTTGACCATATCAAAAGTATAAAACTAATACAAATATACAAGCAGATGCAGACAAAACAATAGGACATGTTCAGAATAAGTCATTACTCGTCCAGTGATTTAAATATGCCATCCTTTTGGAAATGGCCTTTGAAAAGTGATATGCAGATTCATTCCATGAAAAAGATAAGACAGTTTCTCTCCAGTGCTCTCTTTTTAATTTTTAAATAAGAGTTTAAATAATCAGCTCTTTTGGCAGAGTACAATTTGCAGTCAAAAAGAATAGTTCAAAGTTTTCAATGGCTAGTGCTCCACAAATATCAAAGGAACTTCATGAACTCTCTTACTATAGAGTCTAGTTGTTTGAAATTAGCTCTAGAAAGAATTCTGGAGATTCTGAGCCATATAAGTTGTTAAAATATTTTTTTCTGACTGGGAGCCCGATCTTTGTTGAGCCAACCAGTGGTGGGATTCAATTTTTTTTTACTAGTGGTTCTGTGGGCATAGCTTGGTGGGCGTGGCAGGGGAGGGTAAAATCTCAATTCAGAGGTGGTATTTGTCGGTTCTCCGTTCTCCTCAAAATTTTCGCTACTGGTTCTCTAAAACTGGTTAGAACCTGCTGAATACAACTTCTGGAGCCAACTACTTAGAAGACTTAACATATTTAACTGCCACAATATCATCCTAGGCAGACTCTTTGAAGTTTTTTTTTGGGAGGTGTTTTGTTCGGAAAACACACGAGGTAGACCGGGTTCCAACAACAAATACTTTATTCTTTAACTAGTCAGTAAATAGGAACACTTGGCTGAAGCCGAGGCCAGCCTTTTATACAGGCTGGCTTGCCTGCTTGCAGCCAATGGCAGTTGCTTAAATTTGCCGCCTTTCAGCAGCTCTTTGGATTGGTTCCTAGTGAACCAATCCAATCCTTAGTTTATTTGACCAATCAGGTTTGCAGATTTGGAGTCACCCACTTTACATATAGAACACCCCTCCCGTCTTAGTTCAGTCCTACGTGGTGACGTAGTCTCGCAGGTAGGTGGGGCTTTTCCAGACTCGACTTGACTTGCGCGGTTCATTCTTAGTGAAGACTTCGACCGATTCAGATGGGGCTGCTGTGTCGTCTGTTCTTCTCCCTGGAGCCATCTGGAAGGGTGAGTCAGCCATTTTACCGCCGCCTGAGTTTCTTAGGCTGGCGGTTTTGCCGCTCCCTCCCGTTTCCTCCGGGCAGGTCGAGCTGGCCTGGCTGGCCCCTTCCGATGGGCTCTTCACGCAAGTCTCTCCAAACAGTGAGTCTTTTATTTGCTCTTTTTGTTCATGTGTTTCATTGGTTTTATTTTTTACGGTTCTTTATTTAATTCTTGCGATTCCCCCCCCACCTTAGTTGGCAATTCGTCGGTTTTTTCGACGAATGGTTGTATGTCTTTGGTTCTTTCTATATTTCGGGATCGAAGCTGGTCTATGTGCCGCTTCCATTCCCTGCCATCATCTACTGTTAACCGGTAGGATTTGGGGCCTGTTATTTGGGTAATTTGTCCTGGTAGCCATGCTGGGTCCCCAGTGAAGTTTTTGGCGTAGACTAAATCGCCAAATCCAAATTTTCTAAACCGTGTAGAGGAGTCGGGGGGGGGGGGTTTTCTGGCGTGAATTCTGGGTGCAGTCTATCAAGGTGTGACCTTAGTTTTCTCCCCATGAGTAGTTCTGCTGGGGACTTGTTGGTTGTGGTACTGGGTGTTATGTGCTGGAGTGTGAGCAATCTGTTAATTTTTTGCTGTACATCTCCAGTGTCCATTTTTTCTAACCCTTCTTTTGTAAATCGGACCATTCTCTCTGCCCTACCGTTTGTAGCCGGATGGGCCGGTGCGGTTAGGGCATGTCTAATACCTAGGGAGGCTAGCTCTGTCTTGGTCAACTATGGTCAGCGGTAGCATCTTGACGTGTTGTTTGTAGGCAACTCGGAATTGTCCCATGCTGACTACAGGGATTTGGTTTCCCTGATAGTCCTTGAGAGTTAGGTGCTGCTTCTTTAATTCTTTGGGTTTGATACCTGAGACTAGCTGTCTTACTGTGTCCCACAATACCATGGAGAGGAAGGACCCTGAGTCCACTTCCATCTTGCAGTGTTTTCCTTCAATTTTTACAATGACTTTAATTTTCTTCACGCTTTCCGTCTGAGCACTCTTTATAATGACAGTTTGGTGTGTATTGGCTCACTTCTCTTGTTGCCACTTTCTCTCAGCTCGTTTAGGCTCAGCTCGTGTTGGGGAATTTCTGCGTCTCGTTGGGCTGTAGCTTTTTTTGTTCCTGCAGACTTTCTCGATGTGCCCTCGTTTCTTGCAATTCCTGCAGATGGCATCGAGAAATCTGCATTCGGCTCGGGGATGGTTTCCTCCGCAGCCAGCACACTCCCGCCAATTCCTTCTTTCGCGCTCTTTTCTGTTTGTGAGCAAACGGTGGACTTCGTTGTCTTCTTCGCTCGATTCAATTGTTTCGCCCGACTCTTCGTAGTGGGTTGTGGTGGCAGGCTGCTTTCTGTCTTTGGTTGGTGTTTCTTCGCTGTGTGTGTTCATCTTTTTCATGGCTACGGCAGATTTTTTTCGCGGCTTCAGCGGCTGTGGCTTCCGCGATGGCTTCGGTTACGGTGATGTTGGGCTTGTTGAGTAATTTACTCTGTGTGGTCGAGTCTCTCAGACCCAACACCACACGATCCCTCATTGCTTCGTCAATGTTCAAAAACTCACACTCACCCCCTAGTTGTCTAAGGGCAGCAATGAAATCGGCGACGGTCTCTCCCTCTCTCTGGTCTCTGCAGTAAAATTCGTGTCGCTTTATTAAGTTTGACACCATCGGAGTGTAGTGTGCTTTGAGGATTCTTTGCAATTCTGGCCACGTTAGTTGTTTAACATCTCGGGGCTTCGCAAGGGCCTTTGCCATCTTGAAAACCGTTGGCCCGCAGTGAGTCAGGAACACAGCTCTCTTGCGTTGCTCTGAAATGTCTTCCATTTCATTGTTCTCCAAATACATTTGGAAGTGATCTGCATAGGAGTCCCAATCCTCTTCGTTGGGATTGAAGGGTGCGGGCGGTGCGTTGTTTCCAGGCATCTTGGTTGTCATCTGGACTTCTTATCACCGCGTGCAGGTTTTTTCGTTTAGGACGATCCCACCCTCGTCGCCAGTGTTTTGTTCGGAAAACACACGAGGTAGACCGGGTTCCAACAACAAATACTTTATTCTTTAACTAGTCAGTAAATAGGAACACTTGGCTGAAGCTGAGGCCAGCTGGCTGGCCTGCTCTCAGCCAATGGCAGTTGCTTAAATTTGCCGCCTTTCAGCAGCTCTTTGGATTGGTTCCTAGTGAACCAATCCAATCCTTAGTTTATTTGACCAATCAGATTTGCAGATTTGGAGTCACCCACTTTACATATAGAACAGGGGGGACCTTAAAATCTGTTTGGGCTAGGAGCTGGATGGAGAATCCATATTGTGAGATGACATTTGAAAGTGGGGCAACTCATTTAGGAATAGATAGATTAACAATGTCTTCATTTCCATTATTTGTTAATATGTACCATAAAGTAGTCTCTTCACCCTCTCTTTATTCCTCCAATTTATTCCAGAGTTGTCCTATTCTATCAGATTATCCCAAAAAGACTTTGCCAACTGTAAATACCATCATCTGCCACTTACACTTTTTCAACAATTGAGAAGGAAAACACCCTTCAGGGGATGGAGATTTTTAAAGTCACCCTCCTTCTTTCCATCACCAGGTGGCAGTCAAATAACATTTTTTGATCTGATTCATGGGAATCTCCTTCCCCTGACCTCTGAGATACATTCTGAGCAAAGGAAAGGTGCAATAAAAATGGGCATCTGGAAAATTAAAGAACAAGTATTGACCTCTCCATCATTTTTAAGGACTGATCTCAATGAAGGATATGGTTTCCTCTCCAATCTGAATAGGGAGGCAGTAAAATCATTGCTGAAATAACATAGCCATGAAATCTCATCTTCTCTACAAGACATGGAATTAGATGTCTTTACTTATCTACAGGATTAAATATTCAGAATTCAACTTGCATTTGGATACCCCAAAATATGGTAGTAGGCCCCATACACAATTTGAGCTAATCTGAGCTAATCATAATTGGATAAAACTCTTTGATCCTTGGATTTTAGGAGGGATCGGAAATTTCCAGTCTCTGATAATCATTAATCTAATTATTTAGATAAATTATTATCTAACCCTTTTAAACTAAATGCCAAGAGAATCCATGGAACACATTAAATTTCCTATTACAATCAATGATAAATAAAAAGTTTACTTAGCATTATTTTTACTACATTCAATGAGCTAATTCCCAAGTAAGCCAATATAAAGTTATAATTTTTCAATGTGACTTTTAATTCTATATCTGTGTGAGTCCTCACAACTAGTAATATACAATATCAAAAAATCCACTATGGGTTCATATATCTCCTTCTGCACTAAGTTTGGATATGTCTCTCAATGCCTCTTCCCACATTATTCCTAAACTGTAAATGTTTAATGTTGTAGAAGAATGAACAATAAAAATAAATCTTAGGAATTCAAAAATGCCAGGAGATAAATAAAAGTCAGGAAACAAACGAGGGAAAAAATTACAACCATAAAAAAACCTTTAAAATAGTTGAAAACTGAAAGCATCACTAAAAATAATTGTAGTGCTTAAGACAGACAAACGCAAACCCTAAAATGTAATTGAGTCTCTGTTTTTTAACACCCTGGGAAACAAAGTCAGAGAAATATAGATTCAGTGGACCTGAATTTTTAACTTCTAGAACCTGATGTTTTTCTTTTTTAAAAAAATATTATTTATTGCTTCATCATAAAAAATAAAACAGAAAAACAAACAAACTAAATGAAACAAAACAAAAGCATACATTCAACACTAGCAACAACAGAAAAGAAAAAAAAGTTTATTATCTCAAACACTTAAATAAGACTTTTGGATTATTTTTTATATTATGTTTGACATAATGTTACATAATCAAGGAAGAGGAGGAAGAAGTATTGTGTGAACGTGTGCCATTTTCTGCCTCTTTAAGGTTTGGGTAGAGTTTACTTAATTTAAAAACAAGATTGTTTAATTTCTAAATCTTACAAAGTTTGGTTTAAAAACAACTGACTGTATGATGCAGGGGGTTACAGCTGTGCATATATATTACATATATATTTACACGCACACACATATACACATAGATACATACATGTATGTATATATGGGACTGGCTAATGCTTGAGAGTCATCAAATGTAACATCCTACCCTGTTCAGGAAACCATATTGACACATATTTCCTTTTTCAACTTTGGTGGTGTCATCTTCATTAGGACATATTGTACTGATTGAACTCAAAAATGAAAAGGATAATTTCATTATCCTTTCCTGGATCAGCAGTCCCTACTCACAGTCACTCATGCCCTGGTCACTTCCTGTCTTGATTATTGCAACATGGTCTACATAGGGCTGCCCTTGAAGAGCATCCGGAAGCTCCAGTCGGTGCAAAATGCAGTGGTCCACATGGTTTTATGCAGACCCCGGTGTGCACATGTATCACCTTTCCTGCAGGAGCTGCATTGGTTGCCAATTTGCTTCCAGGTGCAATTCAAGGTGCTGATTATCACCTATAAAGCCCTTCATGGCTTGGGTTGGGGTTATTTAAGGAAACATCTCTTGCCAGTCACATCTACCTGACCCATTAGAGCGAGGAGGCAGGGAATGTTGTGGGTCCCAACCCTGAGGGAGATACACCTGGTGGGACCCAGAAGAAGGGCCTTCTCCGTGGTGGCTCCATCTCTCTGGAACATCATTTCCCCAGAGATAAGAATGCCCCCTCATTAATTCTCTTCCAAAAGGCACTGAAGACCTGGTTTTGACAGTAGGCCTGGGGAACCCAGAGAGGGATGAAGTCCATCAAATGGCTAGTGTGATCGGCTGTTGTCGGGGCGGGGGATGAGAGCTGTTTTTTTGTTTTTGTTTTTTTGTTTTTGTTTGTTTTATTTTTTGTTTTCCCAGATTTTGTTCTATTGTACTTTACTAATTTGATGCTTTTTGTTACTTTTTATTGTTTTTTTATTTTTTGTTTTCAGTATAGTTTTACATTGTGTAAGCTACCTCAGGATGCCAAGGGTGAATAGGCGGCAATATAAATTAAATAAATAAATGAATAATAAATTTATGGTATGAAAAGTAAAGAAAAAAGTTTGTACTTCAACCCTTACTATCACTATTCACCTTTTCCAAGACACAGTTATGTCCAGTGTTTCTTGGGTATGAGAAGGAAATAGGGAACAGGAAGAAAGAAAAATGTTCAGTCCATGATGATACAACTGGGAAATTCTGTCACTGAACACTAGACTTTCCAGATAATATATTATTTATTCCGTGTAGAATGCTACTAGCATTTCCTGTTCTTGCTTGGTTCTTCTCAACTTACAAACTGCTAAAATGTTTTGTAATACATATATATTACATAATTGATCAATACTTCTAGAGCCAATGTCTGAAAAATTATTGTTTTAAATCTAATAAGCTTACACAATAAAAAACAGTACTTAAAGTAGTTTAGAAATAAATAAAGATGAAGGAGTGGAAAGCATTAGACATCAAGAGAATTGTGAATGTTTCAAAACAGCTGAACTTAAGAGATAAGTTCTATTAAAATAAAGATAGCAGTGTAATTAGGGAGAAGGCTCACCATTTAAATACTAAAATGTACTAGATGTAATGCCATGAATAACAGTAACAAAGAATAAATAAATGTCCAAAAAAGACATGAGAAAAAAGTAGGAATTGTTGGTAGAAGATGGAGGATAAGGCTTCAAATATTTTTCATTGTAATTGTGAAATACTACAGTGTTTCTCCCTTTAACCTGATCTCCTGAATATATGACATTTATCTGTGACTAGATATACAGTGATCATGTCTATGTATGATTACATATGTACGTGAAAGGAAATGATTTATTTGGATTTATTTCAGAAAAACATCCACTTAGGTTCATCTAAAAATGGCCATTATTTTACATAGCTAACTCATCTACATGGGAGCCATTATGGAGATCATAGAACCCAATGAATTGAACTTAAGTCAGTCTGGCCATTATAGAGTTGGAAAGTTTTGTAGTTCTCACTAATATTTAATTATTTCAGATGTTTCAGGAAGTGAGAGAGCTAGATAAAGGCAGCAATTGCTTACTGAACAATGCAACGGAAAGTGTTGGCTCCAGCTGAGGAAAAGAAAGGCTCCATTTTACACAACAAAAGGTCTTGGATAATGCTGCCCTGCACTGACATACTGGGATTATTGGAGCTTTGTCTCTGTTCAGAAAGATGAACTGGGTCTAAATAACTTTATCACTGAGAGACCTTTATGATCAACTTACTTCTGAAGATCTTAACAAAGCATTCAAAATTATTTTCAAACCTAGACCAAACAATGTAGTGGTAAGACTACATTGAATTTACAGTGGCCAGACTACATTGAAAAGTAGGTTATGAAATTTGAAACAAGGGTTAAAGAGTTCCTTGTTTCGAGAACTGGGGATTTTGAAGCAGGAAAGAGAGACCTTAACAAGGGGTGGATTCCTCTTACCTCTTTTGTTGTGCCACGCCTCTCAATATACACACATCTAGGAGTATCTCTTCCTTTAATTTCTCTGCCTACATTAAAGACTGACGAAACTGGAATACCTGTTCTTTGATCTACTATTAGCTGAAGCTGTTTCCATAATAAATTCAGCTCCCATCTGGGTTTTCCTGCTCATTTGCCAGGAGATTGATTGAACACACTATTGTAAATTGGACCTACTCTTTTCCAGTTGCTGGTATGTTCTTGAACATTTTTTTCCCTCCCAAGTAGCTTTAACAATCTGGTTTTCAATAACATTCTTGCTCCTGGTCTTTTATTAGTTTTATAAAATAGATGGGTTTTCTTTATATACTTTCAGCAAAATAATTGTAATTAGCAACATGGGAACCAAGAAAAGTGCCAGATTCAGCTAATATAAGCACAGTGCAGCTGTTTAATACAAATGTATTCAATATCTTCTGTGAGAGCTCTCTCTTTTATCAGTGCCCTTTCAGCCTGAGCATGAAGAATATGCTTATCCTAGAGATTTCTTTAAAAACCTGTCATCTAGTTCTGGACAAAAGTAACCTGGGTGGAGTAAGAACAAAGTATATTTTTGAATGATAAGTGAAATTTTATCTTATACCCATATTGCTTCCTAAAGGGGAAATGGATGGATTTCATGTTTGGTATTTCTAATTTAGAAAGCTGAGTGGATACTATTTACAATGGGCATTTTCTTCTTTGGCATTGATTATGAAATCCCACAGAATATTCTCAGTCATGAATCAAAGAAATATCATGGCATGTGATAGACAAGTGGAAAAACCAAATTACAGTCTCTTTAAGCTAAGTTCAAAATTAATTCAAATTGAGGCATCACAATTTATATTTTTCCTCATGTGATTCTATAAAAAGTTTAACACTATTTGATGAAATTATCATGGCATAGTTTACTTTGGATTAATCTAATTTCTGGGGAATAGTTGTATTGGCAAACCATAAAATTACATTCTCTGTTGCAACATTCTCCAGGCCTCCAGGTTTCCTTTGGAAGGCTGAACTGCTCAAGGGAGCACAGACTCTCAAGAAATCTGTTTCTTAAGAACCACTTTTTCTTTTTCTTTTTTTTAAGAGAAAAAGACACTAGTGTTAAACAATGTTTCAGGAGGATGTGTTTATCTGGGATCTAATTAAAACAGCAGATATAGGAACACACTTTCCTTTAAAAGATAAGTATGAGATATGATATCAAGGAAGATACAGAATATAGAGATATAGGAGGCAATGACGTCAACAGTAGTTTTCTGCTGACCTGTTGGTTAAAGTTTTGTTAATATTATATGACATCAACATTTATATAGATGAGTGTCTGTAAATATCCAGTTTCTCATGTTGTCCTTTTGTGGCTGTTCTGTCCCTGTGTAAGCCATCGTCACCATAATAGTACCACTCCTCTGTTCTATGCAAGACAGTTAACTTTGTAAAATTGTCCCCATCTGACATTTAGCATGCGGCACATAAAATGATAATTGGGAGATTGCTTGTGAGTCCATTAAGATTTTTCTTGAAGGTGAAGTATGAGGTGTCACCACTTTTCTCCCATTAAGTTTCTTACTGTTTTCTTATTGAAATAGACATACTCAGATTCGTTTTTATTGCTCTAAATCAGAAAAGACACAATTATAGAAGATCTCTCATGGTATAGCATAGATGCTTATTCATTTATTTTTTCTTAAATTATACCATATTCTTTTGGATAACTCAAGATAGCAGATGTCAAGGAGGTTCAAAAGCTACCATAATCCTTTAAACCAGATTACAGAAAAGACAGCTCTTTGTTAATATCAATAATCATTGATAAACAAGCCTGCTCGTCTTTGGCATAGAAGGGTGTGTTTTTTTCTGCTAAAGAGAATGAACAGAGTGTTTCCTCCTCTTCTAATGTATGTTGTAAAAAATGACCTGCATTCAGATCTTACTTGAATGTGGATCATCTGTTAATAACAGCAGCTTAATTATTTTTAGGCTTCAATGCAAGCCTGAAAAGATGGTGCTGCTGGTGCTGCTGTTTGAATGCATTAAAATTAATGCTGTTTTTCTAACATCTACAGAAATTAACCTTTTAATTTACATTACAACCTACATCACTTCCCAAAATCTTTTCTGAGGACTTTTGCCCCCCACCCCACCCCAATTATGTTTATTTATGCTCTAGTAGGTAAAATAAAAAATGATCAAGCTCTCTGTTGTTAAAAAATATTATGTATTTTCTTTATATCTCCTCTTGGGATTTCAGAGATGCTTTGTAAACAATTGACATGCTCCATTAAAGAAGGAGGAAAGGGTCAAATTATGGAAAGTATTCATTAAAATCTCAATCACAAAATATCAAAAGGCCACTACAGTGTTTGGTTCTATTTTCTTGAAGTTCAGGTTATCTGTCAAAATCCAAGTGAGTTATAATCAAGAGGTGATGTCTGGCAACATCCTATGATGATAGATGATTCAGAAAAATAATTTGGTTTTCAGCTACATGAAGACTATTGCTATAAGTAGATTGCAGAACTGGAGATGATGTTGACCTGTCATATTCAGTAACAAATACCACCAAAGGAGTTTGAAATAATCCATCAGAATAAATCTATCATGTGAAAAGTTGTATCAGTTAAAGCTATATTATTATTTCAGGCAGAGGAATCTTGCTCTAAGTTGAATTTAATTATTTTCTTTAAAGAACATGTCAGAAAATATTATATATTAAGAGACACATAGAATCATAATATCTATTTAATGGCATAAACTTTTCTTAAGTAAGAATTTCTATCCCAGAAGACTAAAGAGAGGTACAATGCAAAGCAAATTATTTTAAGAGGTAAGCTGATTTATCTCAGCCTTTAGCAATATTTATTATCTATGTATAGATTATAGCTTTTATTTGCCCCATCCAGTAGAGCAGTCATGATAAATGCAAATGATGGAAAATTGCTGTCAATTACTTTGGTGTAGCTATTCATGGTTTTGAGTGACTCCTGCTCTGTTAGAACCAGGAAGATTAAGAAAAGTCTCTTCATAGCAGAATATCTGTGGTGACAAGATAATGGAGAGTGATGATACTTTATCGCCACCATCATGTCTTCTTTTGATAGAAGCACAAGACTTTTCCCATAGTCCTTATTCTATCATTTCATTAACAAAAGCCCAGTCTTGATTCAGATCTACCAACTTATGATGTCACTATTTTTTTCTCTCATGCTGGTGTCAGAAGCAAGTTAGATGAATTCCTCATAGAAGAGAAAAGACGGGGATAGGAATATGATCAGTTTGAGAATGTACAGAAGGAAGACACAAGTAGGCTCGTGTAGAGGAGATGACTGTAAAAGAGTGATTCTATTTTTCAAACTTATTTGTGCTTCCACAAATTTTTCCATGTGTGGGATCAAATTATTTTCCAAGGCACCAAAAAATCAAGATGAGAAATAATGGATGGAAACTAACCAAGGAGAGAAGAAATCTAGAATTAAGGATAAATTTTCTAACAGTGAGAACAATGAACCAATGGAGCAGCTTGCTTTCAAAAGTTGTGGGTGCTCCATTACTGAAAACTTTCAAAAAGAGAATGGACGCTTATCTGAAATAGTACAGTTCTCCTGTCTGAACAGGGATTTGACCTATAAAACCTCCAAGGTCCCTTCCAACTCTATTGTTCCATGCTCTATTAAAAATCCATTTTCAAAATCTTATCATACTAGTTAATATCTGCAAACTAAAACAATGGCTTATTTTCTACAAAGGACAGAGATTTCATGAAGCTGTCATGTGACAAAGGAATCACCAACTGCACAATTTAATTTAGATTAGCTCATCAAATGTAGAAAATGTCCAAAAAAATTGTCCATAAAGGCCAATGGAGTGAAAAAATAAATTAGAGAAAGGGAACTGAGTATCTAATTAGAAGAAAAACAAGTGACATTTCTTACTTTATCTCAAAATCTGGTATCTGGAATTCAAAGCCAGTCTAGATCACACAGTGAGCGGTATTAGGGTTCTAAAATCTTCATTTCTTTGATATTCTGGCTGTGTGTTTATAATTATCTCTTAAATATGAGACATGAACTTTTAACTAAATATAAATTGAGAAGGAAATAAGAATGGCGTTCATGCTGAATACTCATTTAAATACCTACAGTCTTCCAGAAAGTTTGACAGCATTCAAAAAACTCTTAAGCATGAGTAGAAACTGTTCAGCTTCCTTCATACATACATAAAAGAGATTTTTGAGTACTTATCAAGGAATGAGCTGGAAAAGAAAACACATATATTAGACCTTTGACAATTTCAGATAACAGATAATCAGAGTTGGAAGGGACCTTGTAGGTCATCTAGTCCAACCCCCCACCCAAACGGGAGACCCTACACCATTTCTAGCAGGATAGCAGTCCAATCTCTTCTTGAAAGTCTCAACTAATGGTGCTCCCACAACTTCTGAGGACAAGGTGTTCCATTGGTTGATTGTTCTCACTGTCAGAAAGTTTTTCCTTGTTTCCATGTTAAAACTCTCCTTGTTCAGTTTCCATCCATTATTCCTTGTTTGGCCTACAGGAGCTTCAGAAAATAGCTTGACCCCTTCCTCCTCTCTGTGGCAGCCCCTCAAATATTGGAAGACTGCTATCATGTCTCCCCGGGTCCTTCTCTTTACTGGACTCACCAAGCCCAGTTCCTGTAACCATTCTTGAAATGTTTTAGTCTCCAGTCCCCTAATCATTTTGGTTGCTCTTCTTTGTACTTTTTCTAGAGTCTCAACATCTTTAATTTCCTTGTAACATTCATTAAGCTTAGACACAGGGATGCAATACTTGAAAGAAACCTATTTGGCAAGATTGTTCAGACAGGGAGAAGACTTCTCCCACACTTACTTTGGATTTAGTTATGTCATTGTTTGGTTGGATTTTTCTTTGTTGGGCTTGAGATAGAATGTGTGCTGGAGTGAAACAAAAGTAAATATGCAAGCAAACAAAATGATAAAATGGAGTAAGACATTCTCTGTGATGCTGCCATGCTGATAAGCATGTAAACGAGGATCTGAGAATATCTGTATAACTGATATTTTTGCATTCTGACTAAATGATTCTAACATAAAAGAATCTGTAACTTGAGTTCACAGACCCAAGTTAATCAGGACAGGAAAATTAAACAAGACAAAGCAAATAAACAAGGCCTAAGGTAAAAATCAAACATAATCCCAAAAAGGCATTCATAAATCAAATATTCAACAGCTTCTTCTCTGCATACATGAAAATACTTATTTTAAGGGATACTTAAATGAAGTGTCTACCTAGACCAATACAAAGGCATTGATTCTAGCTTCACAAAAGTTTGAGAATAGTAAAATAATTATGTTTCTCATATACCCTCACCTTTAGTTAATGCCACTCTTAAGAGATCCTGGAAAATATAAATGCCAGGGTATATTGGAATATTGGGTATCACTATATTCAGTGCAAACATTCAGTGTTTTTTATTTGACTATTTCCCTGTTTGCCCAAATGCACAAGTTTTTAATTGTTTTTTCACTAAAAACATATCAAGAGATAGCAAAACAATCCTGACAAATACAATATATAAAGCTAGAAACCAAAACCAACTGTTGTAGACTACTTTACCTAGTCATTAAAAGGAAAAAGTATTACTCTGCATTCTACAAAATTGCAAAACAATTGATACACAATTATGTGCTCTAAATATGAAATATTGAAAAAAAGAAATAGGTTTTTCCATTGAAGATCTAAAACTCTGAAGCCCTACAGAAAAACCAAAACTGAGGACTAACCACAAAATGTCAACTTTGAATACCCAAAAGGTTGCATATATTATTAAACTGTCCCTTTTATTTATACCAAAGGAGATTTTTCTTTTCCTTTTAAATGAAATCTACCCTTCACAGATCTTCTGAGGTCTCCAGGAAAAGGAAGAGTAGAAGGCATTGCTTCAGTTTCTAAACTATCAAACTTTTAAAAAATGTGGCAATGATTCATTTATCCAATACCAAACAGTTTGAAAATCAAAACTTCCACACTACAGTCATTAAGATGGAGCAAGGACAGATTTGGAAATAAAGGGTTGGTCAAATTACCTCTATAATGAATATAATTAATAATAAATACAAGTATCTCTTGTCCATAGAACACAGTTCAACTTCTCCCATAAACTTTTCCTTGGAACAGGATTAAAGGAAGATTTCAAATCCAGAAAGGATTTAAAAAGAAATATAGGTCTTTACTAGATGCTAGCATATTGCTCAACTAGGTGATTCAGTGCAGTATTGTAATGTGGCTCTATCTTTCCTGAAGGTAACCTTTAATCTAGCACCTGGTAAGCACTTCTCCAAATTATAGTTTCCTACTCAAATAGCTGGCAATTACTGAAAGCAAACTAATAGACCTATAATTGGCAGAACTGACTTCCTCACCTTAGTTATGGGTAATAACAGCTTGAAACTAAGTCATAAGTAAATAGGTTGTTCTATTTTTCAGTGAAATAGATTTTACATTAGAGCAATGTTTCTCAATCTTGACCACTTTTAAGATATGTGGACTTCAACTCCCAGATTTCCCCAGTCAGCATGCTACCTGGGGAATTCTGGGAAATAAAATCCACATATTTTAAATTTGCCAGCTTTAAAATGTGTGAGAAGTGCTGCATTAGAGAACAGGGAAAATCCATTAAACCTCAGAATGACTTGATAACACTGTTCAAAGAGGAGGAAATCATATATCTCTGTTGGTCCAGCAAGACAACTATTTTCCTTCCACTTCTAAACATTACAGATTTAAATATTTTATTTTGATATCAATACTGGTGTGAGGTGGCACTGATGAAAAGACCACCAAAAGATTCATTGATCCAAGGAAAACAAGATTTTATTACGCATTTGCAAAAGCGGGTCCCCTCAGGCCTTGAAAGAACCCAGAGCAAAAATCAGGCAGCACTTTTATACCCTAACTGTCCGCCTCCTCGTACAAGGGCTTGGCTCACATTCTTCCTGTTTTCAAATTGACACATATACATTTCGGAGGTTTATGCTTTTCCCTATATGGCAAAAGCAGTTACACAGTTTCTGACACGTCAGCACTTTATTACAATTCCCCATTGTTCCAATCTCATCCTGTTCTTTCTCTCTTGTGCACAAACTGGAACACTTCCTTATTTAGCAGAGCTACTGAGTTTGAGACACTTCCTTATTTATTTCAGTGGGCCATCCAACATGACTTCGGTTCTGCTCGCAATCCCCCCTTTTTCTTTTTCCATTCTTGTCTCAAACTCAAGCAGCAGATCCCCTGCTTCTTTCAGAATGGTTTCTTTCTGATACATCATCAGAGGTTCTACTTCCTGCTTCTCAAATCGTGAATCCAAGGATTTTCCTATCTTCCCACACATTGTTATTGCACCAGGGAAACACTGAACACAACAACACAACAATACACAGCATATAATAATCAATATAATTTCCAAGATAGTAGATCTCAACCAAGTGGATCTGGGAAGCCAATACCATATTGCTTCCCACAGGTCTGGCAATGAGGAGTCACCTCTTTGTGATAATGGATTAGAATGAATACATTTTTCCATTACTTTTACTGTCTTTATAATATTGGGTTGGAAATAACGGATGTATACACAGCAATGTGAATGAATCAGAGCACACAAACACCCTTTTGGAGCTAATACAATGTCTAAAGCATACCTATTTTGTAGAGCAACCTGTCTTACTTCAGAAAGCTCAGTGTTGAACATTTTAATATTCTTTATTGTATCATTGAACATTGCCACCATGAAGTTATTTAGAATATGTATATCTTGGTACTTCATGGCTACTCCCAATGGTGTTATTAGACTACGGGAAACTTGGGTCCAGAGACTCTGGATAAGGCCAGATTCTGAGTCTCTTTTATTACATATCCAGCCTTGGGGAAGGCCATCAAGTTTATATATCACCGGTATCACATACCCGATTGTACATGTGCCACTCCAGTGAGGTGGCATCTCCCTGTATGCATATTTCCCACACAATACCCACCTAAAGTTTTCCATAGCATAGGTCTGATTTGATGTTTGGGTCCAATTGATCATATCTTCAAAATACATACACATCTGATACTGATCTTGATTAAAATAATCTAATTTCTGATAACTCTTGGTATAGCTATGGTTACTACAGGATGATGGCATATCAAAAGTCTTATTACATTTTTCCCAATCTCCTAAATGGAGCCCTCTAGTTTCATTTCTCCTAAAACACACATACGCCGATTCCCTTAAATGAACAAGAATCCTTCCTGTTATATTTCGTTCTACACCATATTTCTCTGTCCCATCTCCCTGTGGTTTTAGTCTGTTCTGATCAAGTGGAATAAAGTGTAGGATCAATCCTTCACCTGTTCTTCCTGGCATGTGCATGCATAACCAGCAATTGGTGATGTTCAAGGCCTGTGAGACCTTCTTGAGATCCTTTATGAACACATTGCCATCCCACAAGTCTGTCCCCAAGTCATCCGCAGGTCCAACATATTGTGAACTTCTTTGATGTATTAATGTAAATATAGTTGCAACAAATAGTTCTCTCCAGAGTTCAGCCGACACCTCCATGGTGGTTTCTGCTGGCTATTTCTTCAAAGTTACCTTTAGTGGCTGACCGTCCACTGGGATTATCCTCCAAGGTTTCACAGGTTCCGGTGCTTCCTTGACTCTGCTGTAATGCATCCATCCTCCTTCCCGAGTATGGACTGCAAATTCACTTGTCAGCAACACTTGGTACGGGCCTTCCCAGCTAGGTTGCAGTTTCTCACTTCTCCAAGTCTTTATCAGGACCCAGTCTCCAGCCTCGTGTGGGTGTTGGCTACCAGCCAAAGGTGGTTGTTGCATCAACAGTCCCTGTTTGTGAAGAGAAAGCAAAGACCGGGACAGCGCCAGCAAATATTTCCGAAGGAACAAGTCCCTGAACTCTGGTATGGGATTGCCTAGTTTGGCCAAATAGGGTCTCCCCATCAGCATTTCAAAGGGAGAGACCCCTGTATCTTTCCTTGGACAAGTTCTGATCCTGAGCAGAGCTAGGGGAAGATTCTTTGTCCATGGCAAGCCATTTTCAAGTTGTAGTTTGGTCAAGTGTTTCTTCAATTCCGCGTTTGCTTTTTCAATTTTTCCACTGGATTCAGGATGCCATGGCGTATGTAATTCCCATTTCACCCCCACCACCTCCATTACCCTTTGCAGAACCTTTTGGGTGAGATGAGTTCCTCTGTCTGAATCTTTTGCTTCCATCATTCCATATCGTGGGATAATCTGTTCTTGTAAGATCTTGGTTACTGTGGGAGCTGTGGCTCTTCTAGTGGGATAAGCCTCTACCCACCCCGTTAGTTGATCTTTGATCACAAGCAGGTATTTCCAACCCCCCTTTTCTGGCAACTCAGTGAAATCAATTTGTGCTCTCTAAAAAGGCCAACCCACTAGGGGTCGCCCTCCCATCTCTTTCTTGCATGCTGTTTTCTTATTTACTTTCAAACAAATCAAACATTTCCAGCAGATGCCCTGAGCTACTGTCCATATCCTCAGACTCCAATAGTGAGGTTTAATGGACATGACCAAGGCCTCCGTCCCCCAATGTCCTCCTTCATGAACTTTCTCCAATATTCACCTCATGACAATGGGTGTGACACCACCTTGACTCCCTCTGATGTCTTCCATCCCTCTGGGGTTTTGACACATCCCTCTTTCTCCAATTCCAACTTTTCCTTTTCCTTTGGCTCCCATTCCTCCTTCTCATCCTCCTTTTCCAGTATTGGTATAGATACCATTTCCAACTCTATCTCCCCTGCGGCTTCCTTCGCCCATTTGTCTGCCCATCGGTTTCCCACAACCTCCGGTGTGTTCCCCTTCTGATGTGCATTCACATGGACAATTGATACACGGCTAGGGAGTTGCAATGCCTCTAAGGCTTGCTCTACTAACTGCACTTGCTTTATTTGCTTCCCATCTGCCTTGATGTACCCTCTTTCTTTCCAGATTTCCCAAACGTGTGCACCACCTCCCATGCATACTTGGAATCAGTCCAAATCGTTACTTCCATCCCCTCAGCTAATTCCATGGCTCTGGTCAAGGCAAGCAATTCACATTTCTGGGCTGACCAAGCAGCTGGGAGTGACCCTTTCTCTATCAGCTCACCTTCCCCGGTTACTATTGCAAACCCAGATTTTCGCTTTCCATTTTCCACCCTGCTAGATCCATCTATAAACCACCTCTCTCCCTTCTACAATGGAGTCTCTTCCAAGTCCTCTCTAACCTTCTTCATGAGATCCACTTGCAATAGACAATCATGGTCTTCCGGCTCCGACGCCTGCCTTCTCCCCTTCAAGAATTCTGCTGGATTCAGATTTTTGTCTGTCCCTATTACCACATCAGGACTGGTTCTCAAAATGGTTTCATACTTCAATATCCTCCCTTCGGTCATCCAAGTGGTAGCCAGCTGGCTCAACACTGAGTTGACCTGATGAGGCGAATGCACCACCAAAGCTCCCCCAAAGGTCAACTTCTTGCTCTCCACCACCAACATCACTGTTGCTGCCACAGCCTGAACACAAACTGGCCATCCTTTCACAACTGGCTCTAAACCCTTGCTTAGGAAGGCTACCGGCTGGTACTGCCCCCCCCTCTTTTGGGCAAGAACTCCAACTGCTGTTTCCTGAGCCACCGCCACATACAAATGAAACGGTAGTTTCAGGTTTGGCAAGGCTAAAACCGGAGTGGTTGACAAAGACTTCTTCAGTTCTTCCCACCTTTTACCATCTCCCTCCTCCCATTCTATGTGGTCTCCCTTTCCAGGCAACTTTCTATGCAAAACTGTGCCAATACTGTGAATTGGTCTACCCAGATTCTGCAGTACCCCAACAATCCCAACGCTTTCCGCACCTCTGTCTTGTTCCTGGGAGGAGCCAAGCTCATGATCCCCTTCACCCTTTCAGGGTCCAAGGACCTCACCCCCTGTTGAATGTAATGTCCCAAATATTTCACCTTTTTTTCAACAAATTGAAGCTTCTCTTTTGAGACCTTCAGCCCCTGCTCATTCAGCCAATTCAACAGCCTCACAGAAGCCACTCTCACTTCCTTCTCTTTCTCCCCAGTTAACAACAAGTCATCCACATACTGAATCAGGGTGATTCCTTTCTCTCTCTCAAACGACACCAACTTTTCTTCCAAAGCCTGTCCAAACAGCAAAGGGCTCTCGGTATATCCCTGAGGAAGTACCGTCCACCTCAACTGCTGTTTCCTTCCACTCTCAGGATCATTCCATTCAAAAGCAAACAAGTCTCTACTCTCCTCCTCCAAGGAGCACGCCCAAAAGGCATCCTTCAGATCTATCACAGTAAACCATTTGTCTTTGGGAGGGATCCACCCCAAGATGGTATAGGGATCAGGAACCACTGGGAATCTAGGAACCACTATCTCATTGATCCTCCTCAAATCATGAACCAATCTATACTTCCCATCCTTTTTTATTACTGCTAAAACCGGTGAATTGAACAGTGACATAGTAGGCTCCAACAGTCCCTGTTTCAATAATCTGTCAAACACTGGTTTCAAGCCTTCCCTACCTCTCTTACTCAGGGAATATTGTGGAGTCCACAGTTTAGTTATCCCTGGTTGTATCTCAATCTGAATGGGCTGTATTGCCATCCTACTAACCCCTTCACCTCCTGCCCACATATCCGATGATATCTTCTCCTCATCTTCCGTTGTTAACATACACATGTGAACTTCCTTCCTTCTATCCCACAATTCTATTCCAAAAACATCCAACAAGTCTCTTCCTAGTAAGTTCACCATGAATCCGGAATATACAATATTTCGTTTTCAGTAACCACATCATTCAATTCCAATCTCACCTCTTCCAAAATCTTGACCTCTTGGGATTTCCCACTCACCCCAACTACCTTTAAAGTCTGCTTCGACCTGCATGCTCCCTTTACCGGATCTCATACAGATGTTTGGCTTGCGCCGGTGTCGATCAGGAACAGCCGTTCCTGATGGTCAGGACCCACTAACACATTTACCAGTGGCTCCCTGTGGGTCCCTCTTAGGGAGCCGGAACCTCCCTAATCGTATAGGGCATAGCTTCGTTCCTCCGGGGTTTTGGGACATTCGCGCGCAAAATGTCCCTCTTTCCCGCATCTGAAGCAAGTCCTACTCTGGGACAGCTGTTGCAATCGACCACCTCGATTGCCCCCTGGACCTCCTCGCCTAACCGGAGGTCTCCACTCCCTGCTGGGAGATCTTTCATCTCTCCACCTTGGCCTCGGATCTGACATCTGGGTCACCCTGTCTTTCCTAATTTCATTCTTGGCTGCCATCTGCACAGTAGCTACCATCATCTGAGAATTCTGTTTGGTTTTAACTGAGTCTCAGTTCATAAAAACTTGCTGGGCTACTCTCATCAAATCTGTCATGCCCAAATCAGTCCATCCCTCTAACTTCTAGATCTTTTTCTGGATATCTGGCCATGCTTTGGTGATGAATTGCATCTTCAGGAGAGTCTCGAAGGCAGGGGTTTCTGGCTCCACTCCGGAGTACTTGGTTAACCCTTCCCAGAGCTGAGCACAGAAATCCCCTGGGGACTCATCCTTTCCTTGTGTTATTTCAAATGCTTTGGTCAAGTTTTTCCCTTGAGGGATGGCCAATTTAATTCCTTCAATGATCATGCATTTCATGTCTCTCATGTGCCCCCTATGAGCGTCATCATTGATGTTCCAATTTGGATCGGCTATGGGGAACTTTGTGTCTGCAGCCACTGCTCCCTGTTGCCCTGCATGTCTCCTATCCCAGGCAGCCATTGCTGCCCTCCTAATGAGGTTCCTCTCTTCGGGGGTGAAAAGGTGTCCAAGAAAATTCATCAGTTCTTGGTATGTGTATTCATTGGGCCCCAGAAACAATTCCAACTGTTCCTCCACTTCATGAGCATTCTCATGGAGTTTTGGAAGGGTCTTTTTCAGATTCCGTAACTCGGCAGGTTTTATGGGGACAGCCACAAAAACGGTGACTGGATTCCCCTGTGCATTCATGCCATTTGGGACTTCTCTGACTGGGAAGGCCGACACGGGATTGGCCAACCTTCCTCCTAGAGGCAAATTCTCTAGGTCCTTGTTTAATTGAGCCAGTTCCCTTCTGAGTCCTGGATATGCAGGTGGAGGTGGAGCCTGGGCAACTGGAGCCAGCAGGGGCGGTGGTGCCAGGACTGCCAGAGCCGATGCTGGTGGACTCCTCATCCAGTCCTCAGTTTCGCTTTCCTCCACCTTGTTGACAAACTGTCCCACTTCTGTTTCTGGTGGAACTGGACCTTCAAAGTGAACATGATACCATACCTCCACATAGGGTATTTGATCCTTCATCCGGTGTTTCACTATATAGTCTTTCAACTGAGTTATCCAGTATGTGCTGGTATTCCCTTCGGGATCCCAGTGGTAAGAAAACTCAGGGTCTACTAGGGGATACTTCGGCCACCTATGTCAGCATAGGTAGATCATTTTCTTTTTCTCTAGACTCCGAGTGTAAGTCCTCAGATGGGGCAACGACCATTATTGTAGTAGTTGACCCAATGGGGAGTTAGTCGGAATCGGCCTTCTCGGGGTCTTTTCTATCTCTATACCTGTTCCCTCTTGGAACATCTCACACTCGCTTTGTCCCTTTCCCATTCTCCATGCTACCCACCAACAATCTCCCAGAGATTCCTAACTCAGCGATTTCTGCTGTCCTCCAGCAGTCACTGGATTCCCAGAGTTTAAGGACAGTGTATCCCTTCTTCTATCCCGAACGGTGACAAACTCACCTGATACACCCCTGGTCTCCCGGAGACAAAAGGAGTGTGGGCGTCCCCACTTCAGAGGATCAACGATACTCCCAGAACTTCAGGCCAGCTTCTCTCTCATTTGTTTCCAAGGATCGTCTGCTGAGTGCAGTTACCCCGGGATCCAACTGAGACAAGGGAGGGGCCCCTCTACAATGGGAGGCGGTGGTGCCACACTTACCCAGTCCCTTTTCTCCAGTCGAAATTCCATTGGGGCCCCACGTTGGGCACCAAATTGTGAGGTGGCACTGATGAAAAGACCACCAAAAGATTTGTTGATCCAAGGAAAACAAGGTTTTATTACGCGTTTGCAAAAGCGGGTCCCCTCAGACATTGAAGGAACCCAGAGCAAAATTCAGGCAGCACTTTTATACCCTAACTGTCCGCCCCCTTGTACGAGGGCTTGGCTCACATTCTTCCTGTTTTCAAATTGACACATACACATTTCGGAGGTTTATGCGTTTCCCTATCTGGCAAAAGCAGTTACACAGTTTCTGACACGTCAGCACTTTATTACAATTCCCCATTGTTCCAATCTCATCCTGTTCTTTCTCTCTTGTGCACAAACTGGAACACTTCCTTATTTAGCAGACTACTGAGTTTGAGACACTTCCTTATTTATTTCAGTGGGCCATCCAACATGACTTCGGTTCTGCTCACACTGGTGAGCTAGGCTAGATTATGCCTGCAGTGATTATAAAGCAGTCTGTGCTCTTTTTGGCCTAGTGGAGTCTTTAATCAAGCCAAGTTTGAGAAGATTTGTTTTTTTAAGTAAATTCTTCCATCTGCATTCCAAGCATCCTGCAGTATAGCTATGAAATATGCATTGGCCCATCCATGTAAAGCAGATCTACTATTGTTGGCTTCTTTTGCTGCTGCTTTGAGAATTAGAATCTGGGGAGAAATAGGTCCCAGAAATGGTCTGCATAGCTTCAGACTGCTGTACTTTATATCTATAAATAGGAGGATTCTGAGGGTTAGGAGACAGCAACAGTCTGCTGAATGGGCAAATGAAAGACAAATGATCACTTTCTGTTTAAAAGTTTAGTGAAAAGCTGCCAATTGCAAAGCAGGAAACAAGAAAGCCCCTAGCAGGGGCTAGAATGTGGCTTACTATACAGGAAACCCCATATGAAATAAATTTGTATTTTCCAGATAACCAAAACAAGGATTTAATGAGAACAATAAAACAGTGAAATGGCTTGTCTTCAAAAGTTGTGGGTGTTCCATCACTGGAGGGTTTTTTTTAAAAAAAGACTGGACAGTCATTTATTTGTCTTGGAAGTCTTGTAGTCCAATCCCCTGCTCAATCAGGTCACCTGACTGAGCAGGGGGTTGGACTACAAGACCTCCAAGGTCTCTTCCAGCTCTCTTATTCTGTTAAATTCTGTTAAGAATTCTATCAGTGAGTCATAGACTGAGGCAATCTGTCATCCAAATCAGGTCAATATTGTGAAAAACAATTATGAGATTTGTAGAAGACCTAAATTAATTGGGGCAAACAATGGAACAAACAAAGCCTTTCGTATTCATGTGTAGACAAAGCATTAGAAAAGAAAAGATCGCAATCATGGCCTATTGAAAACCATGGCTTGCTGGGGAATTCTGGGAATTGAAGTCCACAAGTCTTGAAGTTGCAAAAGCCCATGTCACACTGGCCAACGGATGCAAAAAGGACACAGTGGACAAGCAAAATGTTCCATCCGTTGTTATCCGCTCTCAGAAGGGGCAAAAATTTGCATAACCGGAGTGGATAACACGGACGCGGGGAGGACGCAGGGCTGATGGAAAGCGGATGCGGAACGGAAGCCAAGCGGATGGAAGTGGATGAGAGCAGATGGCACATCCGCTAGGCTTCCGGGGGTCCTCAGCAAAGCGGACACGGAATGGATACAGCGGATGCAGAGCGGATGCCGAACGGATGAAGCGGATGCACAGCAGATGCAGAGCGGAAACCTAGCGGATGCCTGGCATTAATTGCGCATGCGGGGAGGATGCATTGCGTCAGCCCCGCGGATATAACGGAAGCAGCTCAGAAGCAGGTCGCCATTCAGAGGAAAGACCTGCTGTCGGACACATCGACTGCCTTGCCTGCCCTGCCTGCATGTCTGCCTGCCAGCCTTGCTGCCAGCCTTGCTGCCAGCCTTCCTGCCAGCCTTGCTGTCTGCCTTGGTGCCTGCCTCCCTGCCAGCCTTGCTGCCAGCCTTGGTTCCTGCCAGCCTCCCTGCCAGCCAGCAACCCCACAACCATGCGGAAGCACAGCAAGCCTCAGCCATCTGCTGCCAGCCCTGGCAAGAGGGCTGGCTACCATCCTGCCCCCTGGCCCTCATTCTGGTTCTGCTGGGGCTTCTGCAGCACGGGCTTGCTCTTCTGGGGCTGGGGCTTCTGCTGCTTCTGCTCCTGGAGGAGCTGATGACAAGCACTCCAGCACCAGCCACCTCCACAGCACCTGCACCTTTCACCCCTGGGACTGAGCGACCAAGAGGAGTGCCAGAGACTCATTTTTGTCTTATAGCTTGTTGTTAATAAAGTCTATTTATGATTCACACACTTGCTTCATTTCTTTTTTTTAATAAAGTCTTGGTGGAAACTTTTAGAAATGGTTTAAGCCTTTGCATGCTTGTGGGATGGGTAAGGATAGCAGTGGGATGGGCAGGGATACCTTTGGGATGGGTAATAGCTGTGGGATAGATAAACCTCCAGTGCAAGCATAGTGGGACTGTATGGTCCACCCTCCCAGGTGCCACACCTATGGCCCTTTATTATCAATAACAATTTGATCATTGATCCACACATTTCAACATAAACACAACTCTTTATTAAATGCCCAATTCATTGTAGGGCCACTCAACATACATGGCACAATCTCATGAGTGTGATGAGAAAGGCTGAAGGAAGCATCCATTAAGCATCTACCATCCTGTCTTGCCACTCCACTGCTCCAGCTGGGGAGTTACACCAGTGTTTCAGGAGGTTGCGCTGCTTCTTCCCTTCATGTGAAGCTCGGTTAGGGTCTTGCACATCCACAGTGTTTATCAGGTTTAGTCCTTGCCTCCATTCACCAGGCTCCATGTCCCCATTGCCTTGTTGACGGTCCACAAGCCTGTTCTGCAACACTGGGTAGCAGGTGCACATGAGATTGTGCAGGATGCAGCAAGCTTCCACAATGCTCCTCACGGTCTGTGGGCGATGCTGCATGGTGGTGAGAAGTACCTGGAACCAGGTATGCCAGGATGCCAAAGGCGTTCTCCACCACCCGTCTTGCCCTGGACAGCCTGTAGTTGAAGATCCTCTCTTCATAGGTGAGGCATCTGGAAGCATAGGGCTTCATGAGGTAGGTTGTGAGGGAGAAGGCGTCATCCCCCACGATGAAGTAGGGCAAATCTTGTGTGTCGTTGGGCAGCGGGTCTGGATCTGGGAATCCCACCATGAGGTTGCTTTCCAGCCCCTCCTTGAGGTCACTGGCATTGTATACCTGGGCATCTGAAGATGAGCCGTTGCCTGAAGCATCGATGTACATGTACTTGTAGTCAGCATCGACCATGGTGAAGAGGATGATTCTGAAGAAACCCTTGTAGTTGTGATAAGTGGACCCCGACTTGGCGGGAGATTTGCAGGCCACGTGCTTGCCATCTGTGGCTCCAACGGTGTGGGGGAAGTTCCACTTCTGATACCACTGCTCTGTAACTTTCTTCCAGCCTTCTTCAGTGGAGGGGCACTGGAGGAGCTCCTCCATGTACTCTTCAATGATGGCCTGCATCACTTCTCTGACCACAAAGCTGATGGTGCTGGGTGGCACCCTCCAGCCGTACTGGTCCCTGAGGCCAGGTGGCGCAGAGTGAGTGCCACCTTGAGCCCAGGTTCCAGGCTGGGCGGGAAGTTGGTGTTTGTCTTGGTCAACCTGGGTGTCAGGCGCTGCACAACTTCGTCAAACATGGCTGGAGGCATCCTCATGAAGTTCTGGAACGCCCGAGTGTCTTCGCTCCTGAGCTCCACCATCAGCTTGTTGTACAGTCCGTCCTCTACTCTTCTGGCGAACCATCTTTGGACCCAGACTTTTTTTGGGTGCCTCCTTTTCTTCCCGTAGTAGAGTTCACATAGCCTGTAGATGGTTTCGCACTGTTGCAGAATGATGGTGGCTGCCGAAAGGACTTTGTCACAATCCACGGTGGACATGACTGGATGCTGTGGAAGAGGAAGAGGCAGATGAAGGCTGCAGAGGTCTGCACCGCTGGGCTGCTGTTCTGAAAGTGAGATGCAGGCGAGTTGCTCCCCCTTTTTATAGGCAGTATAGGTTTTCCGCTAGGCATCCTTTAGGCATCCTGTAGGCATCCTCTAGACATCCTTAATATCTGAGATAGGTCCCCTCTGTGAACGTTTTTTCCATTTTACATGCTTTGTTTCTGTGCTGCATCCGCTAGGCATCCGTTCTGCATCCGTTCTGCATCCGTTCTGTGTCCGCTCCGCTTCCTCCCTGCGTCCGGGCGGATGCGAGTTGCGCGGATGCAGAATGGATGCGTAACGGATGCATGGCGGATGCATAGCAGATGCAGAACGGATGAACTGGATACATTTTCCACGCAAAAGTTTTAGGCAGCCCAAAACTTTTGGAGCGGATGAAACGTCCATATACGGATGCTGTACTGATAGAGAGGAAGCAAAACGGAGGCAGTGAGTACAGAATGGATACATCGCGTTAACCAACGGATGGCAAGGTTTTTTGTCCGTTTTACATCCTCTTTGCATCCGTTGGTTCAGTGTGACATGGGCTTAGGTTGGACACCCCTATTTTACTGCCTCCCAATGTTTTTTTATCAAATGACGGAGAACATAAACTAATCAGCCAAAGGCTATCCATCTCTAGTTAAACTCCTCATGTCCCCAATCACAATGGAAGACATCTCATGAGGTGAAGGGCAGGAAAAATTAAATTTTAATTTTATAAACAGTGAACATATGGGTGGAATTACTTTCAGGAAGTGTCTAGAACAGTGCTTGTGCTAAAATAGGATAATATCCTAGCTATCTAGGAGCTGAGTCACTGCTGCCTCAAATGACTGGGAAAATGATGAAATGTTATACTGCTGGCCTTTTTTAAAAAAGAAAAAGAATAGGCAAAGAAAAAGTATCATATATTTGAAAAATGTCTCTGCCAGGTTTTGAATCACTAATCTTTTATTCATAAAACAAATTCTGTAGTCATTATTATATTAGTGTACTAGTGGTAAAAAAATAGCTCTGAAAAAAGAGTAGCGATCAACAGGTTAATAAAAAAGGAATTTTTATTTTAAAGTTAGTTTGTTGTGCCTTCATATACCAGATAACAGATAACAGATAATGAGAGTTGGAGAGTTTTATACCATATCTGCATTTTGATGCTTAAATTTGCTATATATAAATTCAATTTAAAATTGTGTATGTTTGTGTGCCTGAAAATGTGTATATACAACTTTAGGTTGCAGGAACACCTACCCACAGGAAGGAAAGTGATTGGCAGATGCCAAGAGACCTGTCTAGTATGGAACCTGTTATAGAGTCAAGTCAGGGCAGAATTAGCTTAAAGATGAAATATGGATATGCCTTTAGTTGGATTCATACATTGTGCCAATAGTTAAATTATGCTGTAACCCTGTTTTATTGAACAAGCTATAGTTTGTTCATAAATTATTGTGAAGCCGTGGATCATAGTGTATATAACAGGAGGTCAGATTCATACAATTGTAATGCTAACACCATGAAAATTATCTTAGGACTTAGCATATTATATGGATTAATCTGTTTCATGTAGTTTGATATAGTGCTTAAGACATCTGGCAACAAAAGGGAGATGGTGAGTTCCAGATCTACCTGAAGCATGAAGTCAGCTGGTTGACTTTAACATCAGTCATTTTCCCACACCCCAAGGAAGCAAGCAATGGTAAACCATTTCTGAAATCTTGCCAAGAAAAGTGTAGGGACTTGTCCAGGCAGTCTCCAGGAATCAAAAAATGACAAATTTTGTAACAAAAAGTTACCAAACTCCCCCCCCCCCCAATTATTACATATAAAATGCAATATTTCTTAAATGATGAAATTTGGAATAAAAATTCAAAACTATGAAATGGGTGAAATCTACAACAGATGTTTGGTCCTGTGTAGTTTATTCAAAAGTGAATTATAATTGAGTTCATTAGCCATTTCTAGATAATTAAATATAGCACAATTAGCATGGAAGCTGACCTCAAAAAAGGTGGGTGAGGATCATCTATAGCTAGGGTTTAGATCAGGGCTATCAAACTCCCGGCCCATGGGCCAGATGCATCATGTGCTGGTCACGCCCATACCCAGTTTTGTGAAGGGGGAGGAAGTGACAATGTGAGTTTGACACCTCCGTTTTAGATTATAAAGAAATATTAGGACTAATAATTAGATCAAGAAAATGAAAGCCATCTATTCCTTTTTTTGGGGGGGGCGGGGGCTGCTCCACATCCAAGAAATTATGTGGATTCAAATTCCATTTGTACTAATTATGTATAAATGGCAGTCTTATGTAGTCTTATTTTGTTGATTGCAGATGTTTTTTTAAACAGTGAAAACAAAGTTTGTTTAAACCTTAAAACCTTAACCCTTAAAAATGCCTCCAAGATGGATAATAATTCTTCTGATACATTTTCTTGCTTCTTTGTCATCACCAATAATTTGAATTTATTATGATGACAATTTCATAATAACCTGAGGACAATTGATGAAAAGCAAGGCTCAGGAATGAACATATAATTTAAAAGGAAACTCTTGAAAGAAAGCATTGCTACTTTCTGCTAGGAGAAAGTAGCAATGCTCTTAACATTTGATATTTCTAGACACTTCATATTTAATCTCTTTGAATTATTTCATTCAGTAAAACATGGAGGATAGTTAATGGTTCCCTGTATTTTCATCTCAAAATTTCTTTTGCATTAAAACTGGGGCCTTCCAGAGGACTGTAGAAGGGCAAGTCCCGTACTTTCTAACTCACAGTTTCCCTCCCCAATGACTATAGTCGCTGTGGTTTCTGTAGATATGAAATGAATATATCTGAAGAACTTTATTTCATCAACTGCAGTTTAAAGTGTTCTGAGTTATAAAAATAAATCCAGTTATACTTTCCTAGTGGAGTGGAAAAGTAGTAAATATGTAAGAGTTTGTGTAGAGTGCTGACTAAACACACAAAGTAATAACTTCACTGAATAAGACTGCAATTGAACAGCAAATCTGCAAAAACTGTCAAAAGACAGTTGAAAGGCCTTGAATAGAACTCTATTTTCTGGTTAAAATCGAGAAATCAAGTTTCAACAAAAGATTTCTGATTTGTTTTTTAATTTAAACATTCCTAAAAAATATGAAAGTGATTGTTTAGAACAGAGTTACAAATAAACCAAGCTATTTTTTTTAAAGATTAGCCCAATTATAATCTTAATTTCTTAGCAGGAAGCCTAAAGAGTTTATATTATACATCATTTTCCCATGAAGGGACTTTTCTGCATAGCATACTGTCACACAGCTATTGCTGCAACCTGTCCTCATTAGTGTTATTCAGGCATAATGATGGTTGGAGAATCCTAGAAAATGCTGTAAATTGCTAGTGATAAATGGCTTGCTTTTAATAAGGAACTTTAAATGTTCTTACATCCAGGCAACATTATTGTAATGAGCTATGCTTTAGAGCCTTTAAAGTTCAAAAAGTTTCTCTAGTATAAAATGCACCCAACTTGGTTGCCTGTGGAAATAATGCAGACCAATATTGATTTACTCACTGTATCTGTTAAGAATGTTTGGCATCTGTTCTGTGTCAATAAGAACATGAGATTTTGTTTGTTGATCATTGCTGATTGCCAATTTACTTTCATTCCTAACTGATACATTTGACCCACCTTTCCCAAACCTGAAGCTCCTTTGGAGGTATATACAGGTGGTCCTTGAAATGCTAGCCTATGTTTAATGATGGTCTGGAATTTGATGGCTACAGAATGGGTGCTTTATGGCCTGTAAAGAAGTTCCGGTTGTCAAGAAATGTTGTACTATCACCTCCATGTTATATGATAATAATCTAGGTACTTGGCAACCTGTTTGCACTTATGATTGGTTGCCAATCTCCCGGCAACCACGTGATTGCCTTTTGTAAACTTTGCTGGCTTTTCCAGAGAGTCAGTGGAAAAGCTGTCAGGGAAAGTTGCAAACTGTTCCCACTGCCACAAAGCTATGATTCCCTCCTGGAGGATTGTGCTGGGAGGGAATCTCAGCTTTTGCATTACCCCTCCCCCAGGCAGTTCTTTGAGATCAAACAGGGGAAGGTCTCTGGCCAGCTGCAGAAATGGAGGTTGGACCATGAAGATCTGAGGTCAATTCCTGCAGCCCTTTGGAGGAAATCCCTTATTTATTACATTACATTATATTTATTTATTTATTTTTGTCAAATTTCTTACAAGATAATAGGTATAAGTAAAAACATAGTTATGAAGACATGAATACAAATAAGAAAAATAAAAGAAACAATAGGACAGGGACAGTCGGCACATTGGTGGGCTTATGCACACTCCCCAACAGACTTCTTAGGAAAGAGGTGAGGTCAACAGTAGACAGTCTAAGGTTAAAGTTTTTGGGGTTTGGGGAAGAAACCACAGACTCAGGTAGAGTATTCCAGACATTGATCACTCTGTTGCTGAAGATGCATTTCTTGTAATCAAGTTTGGTGTGGTTTACCTTGAGTTTGTATCTATTGTTTTATCTTGTTATGGTTGAAGCTGAAGTATTTATTGACAGGTTGGACATTGCAATGTATGATTTTATATAACATACTTAGATCAGACCCAAACAGCGTAATTCAAGGTTTTCTAGGTCTAGAATTTCAAGTCTGGTGGCATAAGGTATTCTACAACGAGTAGAAGAGTGGAGAACTCTTCTTGTGAAATATTTTTGGACTTTTTCAACTGTGTTAATATCAGATACGAAATGTGGGTTCCAGACTGATGAGCTGTATTCGAGTATTGGTCTAACAAATGTTTTGTATGCTCTAGTTAGTAGTGTGATATTACCAGAGAAAAAGCTACGTAAGATTAGGTTAACAACTCTTAATGCCTTTTTGGCTATGTAGTTACAGTGGGCTCTAGCACTTAGATCATTAGAGATAAGTACTCCAAGGTCCTTTACAGAGCTTGGATCATCAACGAGGTCTTGACTATTCAGCTTGTATTTTATTTTCTGATTTTTTTTGCCAATATGTAGGACAGAGCATTTATTTGTTGAGATTTGAAGTTGCCGTTTGTTTGACTATTCTGATACATAGTCAAGGTCTCTTTGAAGGGTAGCAGTATTGTCTGTGGTGTTGAATAGCTTTACATCATCAACAAAGAGAATGCAGTTGCTCTTGATATGATCACAGAGGTCATTTATGTAGAGTATGAAGAGAGTTGGTCTTAGAACACTGCCTTGGGAGACACCACTGTTGACAGGTACAGAATTTGATAGGACACTCCCAAGTTTGACCATTTGTTGTCTGTTTGACAGGAATGCTTCTATCCAGTTATGCAGTTGTCCAGAGACACCATAAGATTTTAGTTTTAGGAGTAGTTTGTCATGTACCACTGAATCAAAGGCTTTACAGAAATCTATGTAGATTGCATCTGTTGCTTTGCCCTGATTGAGTTATGTAGTTCATATGTTTTTGCAGTGTCAGAGTTGCAGATTGAAGGATAGTTTTTTCTTGAAACCAAATTGTTTATTAGACAGTAGGTTGTTTGTTTCCTTAGAGGGGAACTGAATTCAGCATGCAGCTTTTTCACTCTGTCTGCTTAAGACCAGGGAGATGCTGTATGACTGCAGCCCAAAATGCTGGGATTGTGGTTGTTGAACAAACCAGTCATGTGGATGCCTTGCTGAACAACCACTTCACTCAAAGACTAAGATTCTAGTCCTAATTGTGGTTGTAAGTTAAAGGCTACCTACATTGCATCTCCTAGAATTCACCAGTCAGCACAAGCAATTCTGAGAAGTTTGAGATTTTCAGTTCCTACATCTTGAAAAATACCCAGATTAGGAGAATTTATGATTTAGATCAAATTATAATTCTGGTCAAAAAACAATTTATGTTAAAAAAAAAACCACCACCCGTTTCCACATGACCTCACTTAGCCTTCCAAAGTGCTTGTAAAATATACCCAAGATGTATAAGAATGATGATAAACACCTGTGACATTTGTGTAGTGACCTTGTCCCTTGAAAGTTCTGCATAGTTTCCAATGAATCTGGTTATATTTATTTCAGATGTCTTTCATTAAGACAAATGAGCCGTGGTGGCACAGTGGTTAGAATGCAGTACTGCAGGCTACTTTTGTTGATTGCTGGCTGCCTGAAATTTGGCAGTTCAAATCTCACCAGGCTCAAGAATGACTTAGCCTTCCATCCTTCCAAAGTGGGTAAAATAAGGACCCAGATAGTTGGGGGCAATATGCTGACTTTGTACTTAGAGAGTGCTGTAGAGCACTGCAAAGCAGTATATAAGTCTAAGTGCTATTGCTATTAATATTTCTTTATGGTATTTAACTGTTATTAGTTCAAGCTGGTTTGTTCTTATGTGCAGGTCTTTGTTTTCTGAAGATTATTATTTAAAATAGTTGTGCAGAATACTGCAGAGTCAGGGGTTTGTTTCACTTTTGAAATGTTCAGTAAACTGGGATGGAATGAACAGGACTATCATTTGCTTAAATGGTAATATACTTACTGCGTTTACAATAATAACTTCACAACTCCCAAATCTTCATGGAATGACCTAGTTTGTACAAATGGTTCCTAGGATTTTGTCTGATTTCATTTTAATAGGTGTGGGGATTTTCTGGGGTTTTGTGTGATTTTATTTTAATAGGCGTATTTTATTAAACCACAGTAGTTTGTAAAGCATGGCTTATAGTCAGACAAAAACACCAAAATTATCCCCCCCAAGCCCAAGAAAAGGAACCCAAAGAAAATCCTACCCCACCCACATGTCTAAAATGGCTCTACACATTCACATTGCTCTGTAATCTAGTCCAGCTTTCAACCCTTACTCTTCAACCTAATAACTTCAGCTTTTGACTTTTGAAAGGTTGGCTGCCCATTTGTGATCTGATCAATAAAACAGCGAGTTACGCTTAATATGAGATCCAGTCAGTAAAAATCTCTACCTAGTTTCTATATGTATCCGGGAATAGTTTAGCAGACTGTAGTCCTGGCAAATATCTAAAAAAAGGATTATCATAATGACATACTTGCTGTTAAGTGGTCCGTTACATGTTTAAACATGATCTGACCTGGCCTTTTCTTTAAGCCTTAAGGAAACTAATTACTAATGAAAACAGCTTCGTCTTTGAATTTATGAGAAGCTGAAACTAGTTGTGTTGACTAGATTTTGTTGACTAAGTAAAATGAAATATTGGTGAAAAATACTACAGCAAGAGGAGTAAGATTATTTAAAAAATTGCTGCTCAAGGTAAAAAGTTACCTTGAGGTAAGATGGGTGGCAAATAAATAAATAAAATCAATACTTGCACCCATTTAAACTTGGACTGATAATTTTGTTTTGAATCTAAAATGAATGGTTGTTAGAGAGATTTCATACAGGATTGTTAACTGCTTAATTATGATTTCTATAAATTGTATTATTGTCCTAAGTCTGTCTTTCTGCCTTCATAACATTTTACATTTACTTGCTAAAAGTATCTGCTTTTATAAATCCTAAGTGATTTATATAATTTACTTCTTTGTCACCGTTCGTGTCTGTTTTAAATCAAACAACTTTCTGGAATAATATCTTTCCTATAAAAAAGTCTCAGAAAAAATATTAAGCTTTCTGCCTGCAAGAATTATTTTTCCCTCCAATTCAATTGACAAAGAATTTGGAGGCTTGTTCTTCTAGTATAGGGTTCCTGACAGGGCAGCATGGCCATTGACAATTTGCAATTGGGCTGGGAATTAGGATAGTTGTACCCTATCTCAAGCAGAGGGCGCCTGATTTGGAAAAGAATCTCCAGAACAGAACACATAATGTCCTCACCTAACAACCACAGTTGGGATGGGCAAATCCATTCCTAAGCAATGTGATCATTAAGCAAGACATCATATGAGGCTTCCAGCTCCTGCCATGGTTGTTAAGTGAGACACTACATGACTGCAACTTGAAATTTTATTTCTGGCTTCTCCATTGACTCTGCTATTGTAATCTGGCTGTGAAACAAACAAATGGTGAATGCATGACCGCAGGACACTGTGACAGTCATATATTCCTGCTGTTTACATAGTGCTGAAATCTAATGGGGGGGATGCTGAGACAGTTGTCAGTGCAAGGACAGATTGAAACATTACTTTTTCAGTGTCATCGCAACCATGGTCACTAAACAGACCAGTCATTAAGTGAGACTACCTGTTAACCTTCCTAGATTTAATCAATCATTTTTTGCTTGAGGCTTGATAGAAACTTCTATATCACAGTTACTTTCAACTATTTAGTCACTTTTTCTTTCTTTCATTCTTTCTTTCTTTCTTCCTTCCTTCCTTTTGATGAAAATTACTTATTGATTTTGCTTCAACAATATTTGCCATTTGTTAATAATCTGATGTCTCCAATTGTTGAAAAAAAAAAATGATGACCAAATTGTCAGGCCTAAAGACAGGTAGGTTGTAATTCATTAGGCAAACTCATAACATAACATCTATAAAAGCAGGAGAATTGAATTTTATCCAGCTTCTGCCTCTTGTATTTAAGGCTAGGTCACACTGGCCAACAGATGCAAAACATATGTAAAAAGCGGACGAGCAAATTTTCCATCCATTGTTATCCGCTCTCAAAAGTGCCCCAAATTTGCATAAACAGAGCGGACAACAACGGAAAGGAACGGACGTGGGGAGAATGTAGCGGGGATGTAAAGCGGATGTTCATAGGAAGCCTAGTGGATGAAAGCGGATGGAAGCGGATGACACATCCGCAGGGCTTCCGGGGGAGAACAGCAAAGCGGACGCATAGCGGAAGGAGCGGATGCGTAGTGGATGCGTAACAGATGACGCGGATGCATCACGGATGCCTATAGGATGCATAGTGGATGCGTAGTAGATGCAAAGCATTCACTGCGCATGCGGGGAGGATGAATTGCGTAAGCTCCGCGGATATAAAAGGATGCAGCTCGCAAGAAGGTCACCATTCAGAGGAAAGACCTGCTGCCAGAGACATCTTGAGAGAACACCATGGGGAAGAAGAGGAAGCCTGTGCCTACTCCTCCAGCCCTGGCAAGAAGGACAGAACCACCATCCTACCCCCTGGCACTGACTCTGAAGCTGCTGGTGCTTCTGCTGCTGGTGCTGCTGCTGCTCCTGGTGTTGCTGCTGCTGGTGCATCTCCTGCTGGTGCTGCTGCTGATGTTGCTGGTGCTGCTGGTGCTTCTCCTGCTGCTGGTGCTGCTGGTGCTTCTCCTGCTGGTGCTGCTGGTGCTGCTGGTGCTTCTCCGGCTGCTGCTGCTTCTCCTGCTGCTGCTGCTGTGGTGGACCAGCGCCAAGGCCCTCAAAGCCCTGCTGCTAAAGACCCTGAAGCCCCTGCCAGAGGGAGGAAGAGGCAAGGCAAGGAGAAGGGGGAGAGGAAACAGTACTCCATTTCCGAAGGCCATGACGAGGAGGTGCTGGAATGGCTGAGGGAGAACGAGTACCTGTGGAGGAAGGGCCACAGGCTCTATCGCGACACCAAGCGGAAGCAGGCAGTGTGGAGAGAGAAGGTGGAGAGCCTGGGCTACACTTCAGATGTCCTGCTGCGGTGGTGGAAGCATATGCACACCTGGTATGGCAAGCTGCATCTGAAGAGATCCGGGCAGGCCGCTGTCAAGCTCACTGACCGGGAGACCTATATCATGGCCAGGTGCAGCTTCCTGGAGGGTGAGATCCACCACCGAGGAGCAGCCCCTCTGTCAACCCTCTCCCTCAGACAGCCCACAGAGAGCCACTCCTCTTCCAGCCAGAAGACAGCTACAGTGTCCAGGCAGGTGTCTTTAGAGGGCCCCACAACAGAGACCCCCCTGACAGCTGCACTCCCCATGCCAGAGGACATGGAGGATCCCCTGTCTCAGATGGAGCAAGAAGAAGCAGCCACCAGAGACCAACCTACCCCCACCCCCAGCTTCACCTCCACAGAAAGCAGGCAGAGAGGCAGACCGGAGGGACAGAGACACACTGTCCTCTTGGAGATCAGGGACACAATAAAAGCCAGCACAGATCTCCTCTCCCAGCTGGTCCACTTCGACATACCATCCTCCAACCGCAAGCCCTTCATCACGTACATGAGTCAGACCCTCATGGACATGCCCGAGGCCCAGTACCAGGCAATGAAGGAGAGGATCGCAGCTGAACCTGCTCCTACCCACTCCAGGTCTGCTCCTCCACCCCAGGCGATGTCACAGCCCTTCCACAGATTTCAGCAGCCCCTCGCCTACCAAGCCTACCACTACCAGGACCTCCCACAGCAGAGGCAGCCCTTCCCAGTCCACACCCAGGTTCCTCGGACGCCACAGACGCCACAGACGCCTCAGCTGACCCAGCTGCAGACCAGACAGCCCCACTACACTCCTCCTTCCTCCACCCCACAGCCAAGCCCTTCCTCAGAACATCTGTCATCAGTCTTGGGCCTCACATCCCAGGTCCTTGAGGAAGGGCCTCTCAACCTCACGGGACTGAGTCAGCTCTCTGAGAGCTTCCTGCACATACCATCTCCTGTTGTACTCTCGGGGCCAGGCACCCCAATGGCACCTCAGACCAGCACTCCAGCAACAGCCACCTCCACAGTCCCTGGCCCCTTTACATCTGAGACCATGGGCACACCTCAGAGTGACTGAGAAGAGTGCCAGAGACTGATTTGTTACCTGCTCACCTTATCTTTGCTTAAAGACTTTACTTGGGTCATTTTGCTTTTTAATAAAGTCATACAGTTTGTTATTAATAAAAGTTATCTTTGCTTCACACACTTGGTTCATTTTTTTCACTTAATAAAGTTTTGGGGAAAACTTTGAAAAAAGGGTTAAGCCTTTGCATGCTTCTGGGATTGGCAAGGATAGCTGTGGAATGGGTAAGGATAGCTGTGGGATGGATAATGATAGCTGTGGGATGGGTAAGGATAGCTGTGGGATGGGTAAGGATAGCTGTGGGATAAGGATAGTTGTGGGATAGATAAACCTCCAGTGCCAGCATAGTGGGACTGTATGGTCCACCCTCTCAGCTGCCACACATATGGCCCTTTTTTATCAATAACAATTTATTCATTGATCAACACATTTCAAAATAAACAAAACCCTTTATTAATGCCCTGTTCATTTTAGGGCCACTCAACATACATGGCACAATCTCATCAGTGTGATGAGATAGGCTGAAGGAAGCATCCATTAAGCATCTACCATCCTGTCTTGCCACTCCACTGCTCCAGCTGGGGAGTTGCACCAGTGTTTCAGGAGGTTGCGCTGCTTCTTCCCTTCACGTGAAGCTCGGTTGGGATCTTGCACATCCACAGTGTTTATCAGGTTTAGTCCTTGCCTCCATTCACCAGGCTCCATGTCCCCATTGCCTTGTTGACGGTCCACAAGCCTGTTCTGCAACACTGGGTAGCAGGTGCACATGAGATTGTGCAGGATGCAGCAAGCTTCCACAATGCTCCTCACGGTCTGTGGGCGATGCTGCATGGTGGTGAGAAGTACCTGGAACCAGGTATGCCAGGATGCCAAAGGCGTTCTCCACCACCCATCTTGCCCTGGACAGCCTGTAGTTGAAGATCCTCTCTTCACGGGTGAGGTATCTGGAAGTATAGGGCTTCATGAGGTAGGTTCTGAGGGAGAAAGCGTCATCACCCACGATGAAGTAGGGTACATCTTATGTGTCGTTGGGTAGGGGGTCTGGATCTGGGAAACCCATGATGAGGTTGCGTTCCAGCCCACCCTTGAGGTCACTAGCGTTGTATACTTGGGCATCTGAAGATGAGCCGTTGCCTGAAGCATCGATGTACATGAACTTGTAGTCAGCATCAACCATGGCAAAGAAGATGATGCTTAAGAAGCCCTTGTAGTTGAAATAATTGGACCCTGAGTTGGCTGGAGCTTTGCAGGCCACATGCTTCCCATCTTTCTCCAACGGTGTGGGGAAAGTTCCACCTCTGATACCACTCTTCTGCAAGTTTCCTCCAGCCTTGTTTAGTGGTGGGACACTGGAGGAGCTCCTCCAGGTATTCTTCGATGATAGCCTGCACCACTTCTCCCATGGTCCCATCAATGCTGATGGTGTTGTGTGGCACCCTCCGGGCATTCTGCATGTTTCTGTATGTGGTCCCAGAGGCCAGGTAGCACAGAGTCAATGCCACCTTCAGTCCAGGGTCTAGGCTGGGATGGAAGTTGGTGCTTGCCTTGGTCAACCTGGGTCTCAGCAGCTCCACAACTTCGTCAAACATGGCTGGTGGCATCCTCATGAAGTGCTGGAATACACGAGTGTCTTCATTCTTCAGCTCCACCATCAGCTTGTCATAGAGTCCAAACTCCACTCTTCTCCTGATCCATCTTTGGACCCAGACAGCTCTTGGACATCTCCTTCTCCTTGCGTAGAAAAGGTGAAACAGTCTGAAGAGGGCTTGGTTCTGGTGTTGAATGATGGCGGCTACCAAAAGGAGTGTGCGATGATCCATGGTGGAGATCAATGGATGATGTGGAAGAGCAAGAGCAAGGCTGAAGAGGTCTGCACACCAGGGCTGCTCGACTTCAAGTGAGATCCAGGTGATTTCCTCCCCCTTTTTATAGGAAATATCGGTTTTCCGCTAGGTGTCCTTCCACATACTCTAGACATCCTCCAGACATCCTAAATATCTGAGATATGTCCCATATAGAAACGTTTTGTTCATTTTAATGCTTTATATACAAGATGCATCCGCTTACATCCTTTCTATGTCCGTGCTACGAACGCTGTGTGGACATTCCACATACCTTTCGCTTCCTCCCTCTTTCGGTTTTCAGCTGCAGTGGATGTGAGTTGCGCGAATGGCCAGAGGATGCCGAGAGGATACATCGGACGTGTAACGGATGACAATGGACTTGTTTTGTTTATCAACAAACAAAACATTTGTTGCCCCTATGTGTTGCGGATATAGATCGTACGTGGCAGAAAGTTCATCCGCTCAAAAAGTTTTGTGCAGCTCAAAACTTTTTGAGCGGATGAAATAGCAGTAGATGGATGTTTTACAGATAGAGCATATGAAACACGTATGCAGTGAGTACACAATGGATGCAGCGCATTTTCCAATGGATGGCAAGCTTTTTTGTCCGTTTTACATCCTCTTTGCATCTGTTGCATTCAGTATGACATGGGCTTTAGGTCAACCAGGCATTTCAAGCCTCAGTATTCACTAATGTGAAAACTGATCTCAGGAAAAACTTTTACAGTTGTTTATTCAGTTATATGAGAACAAGCCCTACACTGAACACAGAAATGTTTATTTTAAGTAGGTCTGCAAATATAGATGTGTTCTTCTAAGCTATGCATCTGATTTCTGTCCAGTTTTTTGTTTCTCTTTAGCAAACAAAAAGAAAGTTATATCATGTTCTTAAAATGCCTGTGGCAAATTGAGGATCAACTTATACTGTTGGCTTTTAAAAAAAACATTTGCCCTTAAAGACATAAAATTATTTATACAGATATTAAGTTCCTACTTTGTGGATCAATCAATAAAGTGAAGTTGTAACCACTTTTTCATCTCATAGGTGGTCAGATATTTAATATTGCTCCAATATTTTAAAAAAGGGTGCAAATCTAATGTTTTGTAAGCTTTGTATCTGTCTTTTTCACGAAGGTAATTTGTGCAGTGAGATTATGCAACTCCCTCTCAGATTTGATATGATTTAGCTGTTATCTAACCCTGGGGGGGGGGGGGGGAGAAGTAAGAAGTTTATACTTCGGGACTAGCACAGTGGTGGGATTCAAATTTTTTTACTACCAGTTCTGTGGGTGTAGCTTGGTGGGCACAGCAGGGGAAGGATACTGTAAAATCTCCAGCCAGAGGTGGTATTTGCTGGTTCTCTGAATTACTCAAAATTTCCGCTATTGGTTCTCCAGAACTGGTCAGAACTTGCTGAATACCACCTCTGAACTGGCATTAGCTATAAATCTAAACTTGAAAGAAAGCTGAAGCAAGCAAAGCATTTGTCAACTAAAAAGATATTCCTCTGGTCTTTTTAACTGCCAGAAAAAGGGAGTGGGGAAAAACAAGGCATTCTTGAAATGCCTAGATCATCAACTCAGCAGCCAAAAGTTGTCAGAGCATAAGAAGGTTATTGGAGAGCATGATGGATGACTCTTGGAGACAATGTTGTTGCTTCATCCTGAAATACAACAAATAATAATAATAATCCCATTGGCTTTAAGTTTGAATTTAATACAACTCCCCAAAAGAACAAAGACCATAGAAGGGAACTTGAAAGTCTTCTGCTCCAACTGCCTTGCCTGTGAAAGGAGACTCCACACCAGGGGTGTTGGACTTATGGCATCATGTTGTTGTAACATGACATATTGCAACTTTCCCTCCTTCACTAAACCAGGAGGGGGGCATGGTTGACGCATGATGCACCCATTTCAGACAAATAGCTGTCCAGTCTCTTCTTGAAAACTTCCAGTGATAATCAAATGGGGAGGAGGCTACACTCTGTTTACATTATTATATTCTTAGCAAACCTAAGACAACCTTTCCACTATAAATGTAAACTAAGGAGATAGAAACTAGTCTTCTATTCAAGTCACTATAGTAGTTTAGAAATATCCCCTGTTAGTTTAGCACAATTCAGAGTGGATTTGCTGAATGCATGTGTCTTCCACTAAGTGGTAAGGTAGCCCTCCTACACATTTTGCAACCAGGAGAAGAGCCTGTGTGTATTCAGATTAGTGTTACAAAAATCCAAATAATCCCTAGAGAACAGTACAAGCAGTAATAAAACTATTTCTTTGTTGCCATTAGTGACCATCTGATTTTTATTTTTATTTGCAATTCACCAAACCAGAAATGGAAGGTCTAACTTAGAGGAGTGTGCACTGAGCTTCTATCTATTTACATTTAAATAATGTATTTAAATAATGTAAGGGGATTTAAAGCATGGATAACGATGTTTCTCCATCCATAAGATCTGCTTTTGGAATGGCTACTCCTACCCCCAGGAGAAACTCTAGCTCTCTGAAGCATACAATTAAACTGACTTCTTGTGAATAATGAGATAATAATTAACTTCAATAATTAATTTATTTGAAGAAAGATTATAAAAATGCATGAAGAGAATAGTCAGCATGGGCATCTAGCCAAAGCAACCAGTCATGCAATCTGTAATGTTGAAGATAATAGATTAATACATTTTTTACAATGACTGATTATATATTGCTATCATGACCTGCATGTTCATTTCTCACTAACATTTGCCTGATCACTGTCAGTGGACAGAATACTGAGCTCTAGAAATCATTGGTCTTTTTCACCAAGTTGGCTGATACCTTCCCAATTATCTATTACTTGAAGAGAATATAGTTGGGTATCTGAGTGCAACCAATTAAATGAAGGACTGAAAACTATTCTATCAAATATACATGTTCAAGCAAGTACCTGGTGCTAATTAAGGATATACTGCATTCTTTCCTGTCTATCTCTTCTCTTGCCCCATTCTACATCTGAATTGACCAATATGTGAGCTGTTTGTTCTTTTATATTTGTTTCATCACAAATGGTGAGAAAAAGAGTGGAATTCTGATGAAAATGGGTGAGAAATCTTTCACTCTGCAAGTAATATGTGCAAAAAGTAATATGTGATGGAATGTAGTCTTTATTCCCAGGAGGAAGGAGCTGTTTTCTGGAAGAGTAAGAAGCAACTCAGTTTACATAGTTCAGGAGTGTCAAGCTGTATGCAGCCCGTTGGATTCTTAGATCTGGCCCATGGGACCGCCCTGGGAACAGTGAAGGACTGGCACATGATGCCTCTGCCAGCAAAAACAGAGCTCGGAAGAGCCACACCCAGCTGAAAATTGAGCCAGGGCCCTCCAGAACTCCATTTTCACTGGCAGAAGGCTAGCAAAACAAACTAAAAACAAAACAAAAGGAGAAATGTTTCTCCCTTTTGCATTTGAGCACCCAAGAAGGGACAGGAAAAGAGAAAGGGAAAGAAGAAAGACAAAGAAGGAAAGATGGGGAGAGAGTAAGAAAGGAAAAAGAAGGAAAGAGGGGAAGGAAGAAGAAAGGAGAATGAAGAGGGAAGGAAAAAGAAGAAAAGGAAGGAGGGAGGGAAGGAAGGAAGGAAGATTATAATGAGAGGGAGGGAAGGTCTGAGAGAAGTCCTCCCTTAGCACTTGTCCAGGACAGGTGCCCTCGACACAAGTGATGTTGAACTGGCCATGTGCACCCCGGCCACATCAACCCCGGTCCCCTGAGGTCAGACACAACCCTGATGTGGCCCTCAATTAAATCAAGTTTGACACCCCTGACATAGTTTGTGTGACAGAAAGAGTGAAAGCAGCCCCTCCACAATGGCTTCCAGAATATATGTTCAATGTAGGGAATAATCTGCTTCAATTTGGCAAGTTTCTGTCTATAGGTGTGTAAAATAAAGAACTATGCTGGAAGAATCATATAACGTCCTTTTGGTTTTTAGAGCCTGATATAAGTTTAAAATAGACCAGCAGTCTCCAAACTTTTCAGCTCATTGATCTCTTCATGATGTTTCAGATTGGTAATCAATTCACTTTTTAAATAGAAAGAATAATTACCACTTTAACTAATGGTACTACAAATAACAACTTAGAATAGTAAAGGATAATCCCATTGATCCTTGGAGGTTAATAGTCACCATTTTGGAGAACCCCGGATTCAGCAGAAGGATCCCACTTGTAACACTACCAGTTTGGTGATTGCGTGTGTGTGCACACACACCTAATGCATGTGCAGCTTTCCCCACATCAGCTGAGGTGTGCAGCACCAATCAGTTGAGAGGATAAAGGAGAAAAAAGTGCAGGGGCAGGTGGGAGGGCTGATCCTGCGCTTTTCTCTCTTTTTTTTTTTTTTCCCTCTCAGCTGATTGTGGGAGGATTTTTTCCTCCTCTCAGCTGATTGCAGGAGGCTTATTTTTTTACTACCAGTTCTATTGAACTGGTCCGAACTGGTAGCATACCACCACTGCCTGGATTAGACTATAAAAGAACTGCTGATATAGAAACTAATGGATTCTTTTAAATTATCAGTATAGATTTTTGTAAATAATTTTGCATGTAACAAATATGCCATGACTAAAACAGAAGTGAAATACAATTCATGTTGCAAGCTTATGTATAGTAGTGCCAAGAGGAAATATTTGTGTCCTTGCATTGTTTCTATGCTGAACAACAAATTGTAAAGCAACTGGAAGATAAACAGACATGAACAAAATAACAAAACTGAAATAAAATCATGGTGTCAAGGATGGCAGAGGGCACAGCTACAACAGCCAATGGACAGTGGAGGAGAAGCTGGCAGAGGTAGTTCTTGTGTTAGAGCAGGGTGGGAAGTCAGTGCTCCAGATGTGCGGCCAAAGGAACGTGCTGCGTCATTACGACAGGGACAGCAGGCCACGGACGTGGCTCGGGACTGGATAGATGTGCTAGTTTGGCATTTACAAGAGGTATGGTTATAAAAGAAGATGGCCTACATGATGTGAGACACCTGGCATCTGAAGTGTGATACAACTGCTTAGAATTAATGCAAGTTTCTGATTATTGATCAATCAAGTTATAATAGCGATTAGATAAATGTATATGAAGCAGTCTTAAAAATTAAAATCTAAACTAAATGTTGGAAATATTGTTAAATCAATACTGTTGTGTATAGAACTTGGTAGACTCCAAATACCTTAAACTGATTGGCCAAGAAGGCTGTTCTCGGATTGGTTATTTAGGAACCAATCCAATTGGCCCGCCGCATGGCAGGAACACTTAAAGTACTGTCATTGGCCACTAGCCACGAGCAAGCCACTATAAGAAGGGCTGCCATGGCTTGGGCTGTTGTTCCGTTACCATTGCATTACTTGTTGAAATAAAAAAGTTGTTGTTGGAACCCGGTCTTGCGCAACGTATTTCCGAACGGAACACTGGCAACGAAGGTGGGATCGTCATAGAAGAGCGAGACCGAAGCACGTGGCAATCAGAACCAAGTGAAAGAGATGGCCACTACCAATGCGCCACCTGCACCATTCAACCATGATGAGGAGGATTGGGAGTCATATATCAATCGCTTTCTAATGTTTTTAGAAAGCAACGAACTGCAGGAGATATCTGACCAAAGGAAGAGGGCTGTCTTCCTCACACACTGCAGACCAGCTGTTTTTAAGATGGTAAAGGCACCAGCCAAACCAAGAGATGTTAAACAGATGACTTGGCCCAAGCTGAACAGAATGCTCCAAGCACATTACGCACCTGTGGTCTCCAACTTGATAAAAAGGCATGAGTTCTACAAAAGAGACCAAAAAGAAGATGAGACCGTCAGAGATTTTGCAGCAGCCCTGAGACATAGCGGAGGAGCCTGCGAGTTCCAGAACATGGACAAGGCCATGAGGGACTGCGTGGTCCTCGGATTGAGGGATGCTACACTCCAGAGTAATCTGCTAAATATACCAAACATCACTGTGGCCGGGGCCATTGAAGAAGCCACCGCTGCAGAAGCAGCAAAGAAATCCACAGCCACTATGCACCAGATGAATTCAATTCCAGATCCGCCAAATCAACCCAGAGAAAAGAAAGCGGGGGGAAGTAAGAAACAGCCCACAGCGACCACCCACTATGAAGATATCGACTCCCCGAGCGGCACTGATGACGACAATGAAGATGTCCACAGGCTACAATCAGACAAGAAATGATTGGAAAAAAGAAGAAGCAGGCATAAATTTCAGTGTGCTGGATGCGGAGGCAACCACCCGCGATCTGAATGTAGGTTCCTAGACGCAATTTGCAGAGCTTGTAACAAACAGGGGCACATTGAAAGGGTCTGCCGAAACAAAAAGAGCTATAGTCCTAAAAGACGCGGCCACATCCCCCCCAGAAATGAAAAGAGACAAGCCAGAAGCAGATGGAACCGAGATAATAGAAATAAAAGAACGAGCGACAAAGAGGAAACGCACCAGATGGTAACAATCGGAAATGCCAGGGCAGCAAACGTAAAAAAGGTCCAGATAGAGGTGAACATCGAAGGGAAGCCCTGTGAGGTGGAAGTCGACTCCGGATCCTTTTTATCCATGGTATCTTGGAACACCATCCAACGACTGATACCGAACATCAAACAAAAAGAACTAGAAAAACAAAAACTGATCTTAAAGGACTACCAGGAAAATCGAATTCCGGTAGTGGGCCTTGGACATTTCCTCATCAAGTTTAAAAATCATGCCAAAATTTAGCCTCTGACCATCATCGACCATGATCGCCCTAGCCTCCTGGGAATTGAATGGTTCGCGCCCCTAGGAATCGGGATGACCAGAATCAACAGCATCGTTGCGGCCAACTGGGAAGAGAGCCTTTTGCAAGAATTCCGAGATGTATTAGACGGGACCCTAGGCAAGTACAAGGGGACCCCAATTTTGTTTAGCCTAGACCCAAAAATAGCCCCCATCTGGCTCAAAGCCAGATGCGTCCCTTTTGCCTTAAAACCAAAAATTGACGAACAACTGAACAAACTAATAGCACAAGGGGTGTTAAAGCCAATTGACCATGCCAGGTGGGAAACACCCATTGTGATTCCTGTCAAACCAGATGGGTCAGTGCGCATCTGTGGAGACTATAAGGCAACTCTAAATCATGCGCTCCAACAAAGTGCATACCCAGTGCCAGTAGTGCAACACTTATTGCACTCCCTAGGGGGAGGAAAAAATTTTGTGAAGCTTGATCTCGCACAAGCATGCCAACAGCTACCCGTTGACCCCACAACCGCAGAGGCACATACTATAGTGACACACAGAGGGGCATTCAAGTGCAACTGACTTCAGTTCAGCATTAGCGTTGCCCCAGGCGTTTTCCAAAGCCTCATGGAGCGCCTTCTAAATGGAATCAAGGGAGTCATCCCCTATTTTGATGATGTACTCGTGTCAGCAAAAAATGCTAACCAACTAGAAAGCAGATTAAAATAAGTATTAAGAAGATTCAGAGACACAGGCCTTAAAGTAAAGTGAGAAAAATGTAACCTAGCCACCAACCATGACGAATTTCTAGGCTATCTCATAGATGAGCAAGGAATAAACCCCACCAAAAAAAAGATAAAGGCAATCAAAGACGCACCTAGACCTAGGAACAAAACTGACTTACACGCATTCCTCGGTCTCATAAATTTCTACAATGTCTTCCTGCCCCAAAAAGCAACTGTAGCAGAACCCTTACACCGGTTGTTAGACAAAAAAACTATCTGGAAATGGGGCCACCGGGAACGAGCAGCTTTTCAAAATATCATAGATCTATTAACATCTCAAACCGTTTTGATCCAGTATAACAATACTCTGCCTTTGACAGTCACCTGTGATGCATCACCTTTTGGAATCAGCACCATCCTGAGCCACAAGCTATCAGATGGCAGAGAGGCACCGGTCGCCTTCTATTCAAAAACATTTTCCAAATCAGAGAGAAATTACAGCCAACTCGACCGAGAAATCCTTGCAATCATAGCCGGAGTCAAAAGATTCCATGAGTACCTTTATGGCAGAACTTTTTCGATCATCACTGATCACAAACCCCTGCTAGGGATTCTAGCAGGAAACAAACCGAACCCGAATATTCTGTCACCTAGAATGACGAGGTGGTCTGAATTTCTGGCTGCCTACAACTACACGCTAATCCATCGCCCATGGAAGACCATCACCCATGCAGACACCTTGAGCCGTTCCCTGCTGCCCATCACGGAAGACGACACAGCTTCCACTGTCTCAACTCTCCAACTCAAGGCCTGGACGAACCTGCCACTAACTGCAGCGGATGTTGCTAAAGCCACCATGAAAGACCCGCTGACAGCTCGCATTCTGCATTGGGTAGGTAAGGGCTGGCTGGCCGGAAACAAAACCGAGACCTTTAAACCGTTTCGCACCCGACAGACTGAACTGTCTATCGAGAAAGGCTGTATTTTGTGGGGTAACAGGGTGGTAATCCCTGAAAAACTACAGGAAAATGTATTGTGTATGTTGCACAAGGAGCACCCAAACATAGTTAAGATGGAAGCCCTGGCCAGGAGTTACATCTGGTGGCCAGGGATGGACAAAGACCTTGAACGTTGGGTGGCAACATGCCATGACTGCCAAAAATTGAGGCCTACCTCCCCCACTGGCACCAGTCATGGAATGGGAAACTTCCCGAGGCCCATGGTCGAGACTGCATATTGACTTTGCTGGGCCAACAAAAGGCAACACCTTTAAGTCGTGGACGCCTACTCGAACTGGTTAGAAGTCATACTTATGGCTTCCACAACCCTCAAGGCAGTGATGAAGCAGTTAGACAAACTTTTTGCCATGCATGGACTGCCTGATGTGTTTGTGTCGGACAATGGGCCCCAGTTTACCGCGTTAGCATTCAAGCAGTACTTAGCTGCACAAGGCATCCGACATGCCTTGACAGCGTTGGCTCATCTGGCTGCAAATGGCAGTGCAGAACGCATGGTTTGGTACACTAAGGAGGGCCTAGAAAGAATGGACAAGGGGGACGTACAAGAAAAGCTAAACCGATTGTTAACCATATTACCCCTAGCAGCACCACCAACAAGAGCCCAGCAGAACTCCTAATGGGTAGGAAATTGCATTCCTACCTCAACAGACTACACCCCACTTATACCTGGGATAAACCCCTGACTCCTCCAGCAAATACCGCTCATTCAAGATAGGCGACCTGGTTTCCGCAAAAAACCTTACAGGGGACCCATTATGGCTTCCAGCCACAATCACCCAAATCACAGGCCCCCGGTCTTACCGACTAGTGTTGAACGACGGAAGAGAATGGAAGCGGCACATCGACCAGCTTCGTTCTCGCACCTTAGAACGCAACACCACATCAGCGCCGACAATAAACAAACCAAAAACAGCCGAGGGGGGGAAAATACAAAATAATAAAAAAGGGAGAGACGAACCTCCCATAACATGACAACAAGCATTACACAAAGACTCACAAACAAATCAAAAAGAGCACTCATGGTTTGATGAACCCCAGAAAAGAAGTCTGGGAACAGGAGAACGAGGCGAGGCCTTCCTGGAAGGAGACAGCCAGGCCAGCTCGACCAGCCCAGATGAATCAGGAGGGAGCAGCGGAGCCATCTCAACCGGCCCGAGAGACTCAGACGGGAGCGGCAGGGCTGACTCATCCTTCTAGGAGGTTCCATGGAGAAGGCACAGAGAGAAAGCGATCCCGTCCAAAGCGCTTGAAGACCACGCCGAGACTGAGCTGCACAGGTCAACCAGGACTTCAAAAAGCCCCACCTACCTATAACCGGGGTGGGATTCTACCAGTTCTGTTCACCTCTGTAGAACCGGTAGTTCTGAAGAGCAGCAGACATAGAACCAATTTGATGTCTGCTGCTGTTTTGGCCCACCCGCCTGCCCAGGCTCTGATCTGACCTTTATTTCCTGCTTTTTCAACTGCAGCTGCTTTGCATGACACAGCAAAGCTGTTCAGCTGTCTGGGCAGCTCAGCAGGTCGTAAATTGCACTCATGCGATTCGCATGCATGTGCGTGCAATGCAGAGCAACAGAATCAGTAGTTATACCAGTCGGATCCCATCCCTGTATATACCTTGAAATGCCACCTATAGAGGATTATTGAAAATAAAACTTTTCTGAACAGTCTGAGTGTATGCAGACTATACTTATGGAAGTTTATATTATATTTTAAAAAATCTCCTGAAGAAAGCAAAAACTGATCAGAATTTAAGAAAGACAGAATTAAAATTTAAGGTTTGCTAGAAAAGCAAACCAATCCATGGTCAGCATATTGTATGTTTGATGGTGAAGGAAAAGCAGATCAAAATCTGACATGGTTGGGACTGAAATCTGGAACAATTTTAAAAGAAATGGAGAGAACCATGTTGGCAGCTCAAAAACAAGCTCCGAAAACCAATACTATCATAGTTAAAATTCAATACTTTTCTAAACATGTGAAGTATTGTTAAATTATCTCATTAATGGCCATGGTAAAGCTCAAAATAATTATAAACCAATTTTTGCTTTTTTTAAATCCCACCTTTATTATTTTCATATTTAATACTTGTTTTCCTTCTGTTTTTCCTACAATAACCCTGTGAAGTAAGTTGGGCTGAGAGAGAGTTATTGACCCAAATTTACCCACCTGGCATTCATACACAAGGCAGAACTATAAACAATGCCATGATATGATTTCAAAAACCATCCCTTGGAATTTATGTAAAAAAAATGGTTTTCTCTTTGCTAGGCAGTAGGATCATATGCTTAAGTTTGGCAAAATGATACCATCAAAATGTTGAGAAATTTCTTCAGAGAAATAAGAAATATCTGGATGTTATTGGCAAGGATGTGTTGTGGTTCAGGTACCTCAGAATTAAACAGAAAAAGTAACAACATGTAGTGTAAGGACTGTAACAGCCACCATGTAGGACAAACAGGCAGAAGATAGAGCACATCCGGGAATATCAACTAGCAATCAGAATATATGATGAAAATTCTTTAATTTCACAACACATGGACAGACTTAACCATATTTATCCAAGTGCAGCTTAGCTAGCCCTCAAGACAAATTAGCTATCAACACATAGCAATAAACATCATCTACATACTATTCAAAAGAGACAATCAATCTGAAAGACCATAACACCTCCTTGCCAGCAACCAACACCCAAAGGAGCAGAGATTAACACCAAGATTAATACCCACAAATCAAACAATCAAATGGTTAACAATGATTTAATTAACCACAAAGAACACTCCCAGCAACTCTGATAGAGCAAACTACCATATCTAACAGACAGCAAATATCACCCCCTTCTAGTACTAATGATATTACCTAGTTGGGTAATGAAACATCTGCAAAGAAACAAGCTCAAAGAGCAGCACAGGCCCCACATTAAGCAATTTATTAACTTGTTGAAACTTAGTTATTTACTTATTTATTGAATTGTTTGCTTGTTTGTTAAATTTATTGGCCACCCATCTTACCTCTGGGTAACTCTGGTTTCTTTTTTCATGATTAAAGACTATCTGAGTGAACATTATGAGCAAGTATGTTGAAATAGTATCTCCTATGCTGAAGGTGGTGAATTTACCGAGCAAATCCGTAACATTTAACTGTGAGAAAAAGTCGTAAATAGTTTGTGGGCAAAATTGAGCACTTTGGAAGAGCGGTATGGTTTGTTAGGTGTGAAATAATACTATGATTGTATTATTTAGTAGTGAAATAATACTATTGCTGAGGTAAATAGTCATAAATGGTTGGATGAGTGTAGATGGTATTAATTGGTAGAAAAATATATGATTGTTTTTTTAATTACCTCATTCTGTAAATGCTTCTGGAATAAAATGTCTTAATCTACTTTGTTGGCAGAGAATTATCTATATACAAGTCATTTACTATATCAAGAAAATTCCAGGTATCCTTATTATATATACAGAGGCATTTTTATTTGCATAGAAAACTGGTTCCTTTCTGTACTTCTAATTTTCCCTAAGGTATATCACCTTTTCCATGATGACATAATATTTTTTATTATTATATTTATTATTTATTAATAAATAATATTTATTAATAATAAGTTATATATAATATTTATTATTCTTTTTCTCTAGAAAAAGAGCCAAGAGGCAAGCAAAATAATAAAAATAAGTGGAACATAAATATATCTGTAAGTGGACAGAGGAATTACCAATGAATACAGATGGTGATCAATATACTATTGGTTAGAAATTAGTCACAAAAGAATTCTACTATATTTATTTTTTTTAAATGCTAAAAATGTTCATGCTTAACATTTCCCCACCATATGCTGTATTTTTATATTCCATGATCATAAATAATAATTTTAAAACAAACAGTCCTCTCTGTGTCCCCAAGAAGGAAGATGTAATGAAAAGGAATCCATTCATTTTCGTTTACATTTTGACAACCCAAATGAATACTGTTAAATCCAAATTAGGTGGGGACTTGTTATGAAATAAATTGTTGAGTTCATTCACTGAGACAGCTACTAAAACAACTCTATTCAGAAGGGAGGAGAAAAACCTAGACATCTTCATCTCAGGTCTCAAAATATATAAGAAAGATCCTTTCATTGCCAATTTATTTTGACAATAACTTAAATCGAGAGAGGCAGTGTATTATATTTTTCATATCACCAGAGTAACAGGAATCTAATCTTAGTAACCACCTCATAATCTTATGAGCCAGGGGCTTATTTTGTGCAAATGTTTATGTGTTATTATTTCTAATAACAAAAACAATTGTGATGATTTCTACAAACTACTTTGAAGTTCGGCTCTGTTCAGATCATGGGCCCAGATTGCCTTTATCTGAATTCTGAGCCATATTCCTGAATGGAGAAAAGAAAGAAAGGGAAAAGAAATATCCAGGTTTTCAAAACTTACTACAAGTCATATTCATAATAACAAACCAAGCTTTGTCTTTAAGTTAGAATCCAGAATCCTGAATGAAATTATATAGGAAAGTTCCACTGTAATCACAAAATGCTCTCTGGCCCATAATAAGGTATTGATTTGAAAGCCTGAAGCAAATCATGCATTAGTTAGAAGACAACAACACAAGAACCCACTGAACCCTTGAGGGTGAGTGCCAGGAAAACAATGATGAGCCAATGGAAGAATTGGACAATCCTTCAAATGAAGAGTCACGGTACCTGATTGGGCCTTCTTGCAGCCAACTGCTATTGCATTGTGACAGTAGTATATCTGTGCAGCCCTTTCCAATGTTGGTGTATTGCTTATTTCTGAGAGTTCCATTAGCAATTTATCTTACCAGGATATTATTAGCTGAATAGAAATCCCACAGTTGAGATATTGCCAAGAAGGTTGTAGCATATGTGATCATGTGGCTAAGAATCTACAGAATGAGCCAAATACTTTGATTGGGAGCCCTAAATTGTCAAATTCAGAGAAATCCCAAACAAGATAAGCTTTTAATTTCATCTTTGAAAGAAGTTGATTCGATAATGGATTTATGAGCTCTCAGAGACTGCTGATTTATAGAAGTGTGCCTCGAAACAAAAGGATACTCAGAAAAATACAATACAGTTTCACATGAAGATTCAGTGATGTCCAAGTGGATAGTTATTTATATTATGCAATATTGGGATTTGTCCTTAATAGTTAACCGGATTAAGCTATTAATTTTATCAACCTTTGACCTGTCTGGAACATTATAAAGTACTGCAATGCAAGCAAATAGTTGCCCTGGTTGAAATAGCAATTAATAGGATTAATTAACTCCCCTCTTCAGATTTGTATGCCCTGCTCTATTTTTCTTCCGCAAGTATGGAAAACATGAGAAGTTCATCAATATGAGAAGAAATTACACCAGCTGACATGGTTGGCAAAGAGCAAAATGTACCAGGGTCAGTGAGGTTGCATATTTACAACACAATTAAAACAATCTAGATTAACTGGTGGGATGATCCAAAGTTTGATGTCTGAAACAAAGCTGATTCTGCAAGGTACGATTGCCAGGTGAAGTACATCTGACTCATAAGAGGAAAGTAGCCTGAAAAAAAATGAGGAAACCATCTGAATAAACTGACATTGAATTGTGTACACTGCCTGAATTAACTTGAAATAAGGGCAGAACTGAATAAGCTTTAAATGAATTGACCAACACTGAATTATTTCCTACTTTTAAAAAAATCTTTGAATCTTAACTAGAATACAGAATAAATTCTCTCAGCCTGCCAATGAGAAGCATCTTTTTGAGGCATGGATGCGTAATAATTTGCAACCAAAGCAAGAACATCCCTAGAATTTTTTTAAAAAAGGAATGGGAGCCCAATTTTCATAGCTCCAAGTCTTACCTCACAGAACACAATTACTGTTCTCATACGATTTCAACATAAATTAGATATTATCAGTTGAAGTTCAATAACTCTGGACTCTGGAGGGTACCAGATTGGGGAATCATATCGAAAATTATCATTATTTTGAACAACCAGACAGTTTTATTGGCCTGGTAGAAAAGTTTAACATCCTATTATCAGTGTTTTAGAACTTAGCTGATAAAAATTTCCACCAAGAAATGCTGACAACTTACGCTAAATTGCATAATATGAATGATTTTTCAGTAGCACAGATATGACGCACAATAACGCCAGGGAGTTGGAAAGATACTAATATAGCATTTGTACCCAAAAAGGGACAAAATTTCAATAAAGAAGAAACTATAGGCCAATATCATTATTGATTAGTGACCATTGAGTTGTTCTCCTTCATGAATGAAGACAAATATACATGTCCCAGGATACTGATACAAAATCAAATTTGGGTTGGGCACTGGGATCAGAGATTTTCTCAATCAATTTAGCTGATAGACTGCGTATAATTTTGCAAGAATTTTTTTCATGAGGATAAGCATGGTTTTTACCTGAAAGATAGTTAAAGGACAATGTTAGAAATATTTTTTAATATTTGGAAAAACATAATGAAAAACAAAATTGCATTGATTGTGTTGTGTCACATGCAAAGTCATGGAATCAATCATCAACCAATTCACCCTCCACTTAGAGTCAAACAACTTTTCCTCCAAAAAACAATCTGGTTTCAGGAAAAAAATTATCCTGCAATCTACAACTCCTACACCTGCAAAAACATATGGACTACTCTACTAGACCAGGGTAAAGCAATAGATGTAATTTACATAGACTTCTGCAAAGCCTTTGATTCAGTGATACATGGCAAACTACTGTTAAAACTAAACTCTTATGGCATTTCCATATCCCTTCATAAGTGGATTACTGCATTCCTGTCAAACAGGCAACAAATAGTAAAAATAGGGAGTGCTATATCAAACCCTACTCCAGTTAACAGCGGTGTCCCCCAAGGCAACATTCTAGGACCCACACTCTATATTCTATATAAATGACCTTTACAATCACGTTATAAGCAACTACGTGCTCTTCGCAGATGACATAAAATTATTCAACACCACCGACAACGCTACTGTCTTTCCAAGTGACCTTCATTATGTGTCTGAATGGTCAAATAATTGGCAACTCCAAATTTTGACCAACAAATGCTCTGTCCTACACATTGATAAAAAAATTCAGTACACCAAATACAAGCTAGGTGGAAATGTCCTCACTTGTGACCCTCACTCTGTCAAGGACCTTGGAGTACTCATATCAAACAACCTGTGATGACCCAGAGTGTAACACAAATGTAATAAAATTCAAAATGTAAATAAATGTCCTTTAATGCCTCTAATTTGGCCCCACTGTTCAATAATACTCAATTGGAGATAAAACGTACTCAAAAATAATCTTCAAAAGAATGCAATATAGTATGAATTTAATGAGCAGATAGAGGTGGAATTAAAAAAAACAAACTACAATAATGAAATTTTCATAATGGAACATGAGAAGTATTTACCAAATTCAAGGAGATAACAAGGCAGAGTCTGTTGGAAGGACGCCAACCAAGATAACTTCAGATCAAAATAAAACACGCTTTGTTTCCAGCGTTTGTCAGTACTCAGATCCAAATCTTATTCAGTTTTCACACCTGCAGCCCATGAAGAAAATCAAAGCCCTCTCCTCCCGAAGAGACCACATCTCTCCCTTATCACCTCCTCCCGGTTTGCATCCGTATACATTCACTAGGCTTCCTATGAACATCCGTTTAACATCCCCGCTACATACTACCCACGTCCCTTCTTTTCTGTTCTTTTCCGTTCTTGCCCTAGGATGGATAGGGGATAGGCCTGGGTCCTCCTCTGACTGCTCAGCTGGCCTCTGCCCTTCACTAGATGCCTCTACCACCTCTGGAGCCACACTTCCACTCCCTGTTGGCTGTTCCTCATCTACCTCAGAGTCAATCTCCACCAGGGGCATGACACAACCTAAAGCCCATGTCCCACTGCACCAACGGATGCAAAGAGAATGTAAAATGTTAAAAAAAGCTTGCCATCCGTTGGAAAATGCGATGCATCCATTGTGTACTCACTGCATACGTGTTTCATACGCTTTCTCCCTCCAGCATCCATCCACTGAGATTTCATCTGCACCTGAAGTTTTGAGCTGCACAAAACTTTGTGAACGGATGAACTTTCCATTGTGTACGATGTAAATATGTGACATCCAAGCAACAAATGTTCTATGTCCGTTTATCATCCGTTAAATGTCCGCTGTATCCTCTCTGCATCCTCTGGGCATCATCACAACTCACATCCATTGCAGCTGAAAACGGAAAGAGGGAGGAAACAAAAGGAACACGGAACGTCTATACAGCGTTAGTAGCACGGAAATAGAAAGGATGCGCAGTGAATGGTTCTGAACATCCATTTAACATCCCCGCAACATACTACCCACGTCCGTTCTTTTCCGTTCTTTTTATGCACATTTTCGCCACTTTTTGGAGCAGATGACAACGGATGGAGCCACTTCCGAAATTTTGCTCATCTGCTGTGTCCTTTATGCATACGTTTTGCGTCCGTCAGCCAGTGGGACAGGGCCTTAAGCACCAGAGCTCATTGTAACAGCATTGACAAAAAGGCATTAAGAGTTATAAATTTAATCTTATGAAGCTTCTCCTCGGGAAATATTAAATTTCTAACTATGGCATACAAAACTTTTGCTCGACCAATACTTGAATATAGCTTATCTGTCTGGAATCCACACTATCGGACATTAATACAATTGAGCAAATCCAGAAGTATTTTACGAGAAGAGTACTAAACTCCTCTGCTTGCAACAGAATACCCTATATCACTAGGCTTGAACTTTGGGCTTGGACGATCTTGAACCATGCCACCTACAGCTGGACAAAATTATCTGCTACAATGTCCTACCAGTCAATGACTACTTCAGCTTCAACCACAACAATACAAGAGCACACAACAGATACAAATTCAATGTAAACCATTCCAAACTTGACTGCAGAAAATATGACTTCAGCAACAGGGTGGTCAATGCCTGGAATGCATTACCCGACTGTGTTGTTACATTCTCTAACCCCCACTCCTTGAACTTCAAACTATCCATTACTGACCTCACTCCATTCCTAAGTAAGGGGTATGCATAAGTGCACCATCGTGCCTACCGTCCCTGTCCTATTGTCCCTATTTATTTGTACCTATTTCCTGTATTCTTACTCATGTTTATACTTATATCTATCATCTTGTAAGTGATTGACAAATCAAATAAATAAATAATTAAAAAAAATAAATCTTCTTAGATGCAGAGAAGGCCTTTGGTAATTTGAACTGAGCTTCTTTACTCATTTGAAAGATACAAATTTTGGAGAGAACTACAAAATTTATATAATTTTGTATGATAATAATAATTTATAAATAATAATTTATATAATTATTTTAGTAATACTCGGCTTATGATCACAATTAAGTGCAAAATTTATGTTGTGAAGTGAAACATTTGTTAAGTGAGTTTTGCCCCATTTTATGATCTTTCTTGCCATAGTTGTTAAGAGAAGCACCACAGTTTTTAAGTGAATCTGGCTTTCCCATTGACTTGGCTTGTCAGAAGGTCACAAAAGGTGATCACACGACCCTGGAAGATGGCAATTGTCATAAATATGAGTCAGTTGCTAAGCATCTGTATTTTGACCATGTGAACATGTGGATGCTGCAATGGTCATAAGTATAAAAAAATGGTCATAAGTCACTTTTTTCAGTGCCATTGTAATTTCGGACCATCACTAAATGAACTGTTGCCATTGGAGGACTACCTGCATATAAAATGGGTAAGATTGATTTACACTTCATAGAAAACACAAATATTGTTAATGGAGATTTAACAAAACATTGTAATACAAAGAGGAACAAACAGGGATGTCTACGCTATTCTCTTGTCTATTTTGGTTCTTGAAGTACTAGAGATATACGTCAAGATGAGAGGATTGTGAGTGTAAAAAGTAAACTTATTACCGGTAGTTAAGGGCTTTTGCCAATGACTTGGTTTTGGTTCTAGAAAATTTTTTAAAGGGTATTAAAATATTAATGAGCCAATTTAAAAAAATTGTGCATTAGCAGGTTTTAGAATGAGCAAACAGAAGAGGAAGATGTTAAGAACAAAATATGAAAATAACAGATTAAACAAAAATGGAAAAAAAGTAAAATATCTGGATATCATTATAATACATATGAATTGTACTGCATGTTATTTTATTTAATTAATCAAATTTGTATGCTGCCAATGTCTCCAATAGGTCAGCTCTGGGGGTGTCAGCCTTCAAGATCTTCTACTATCACTTTGCATCTTTCGGCTGTCATAAGTAACAGGGGGGGGGAGGAGTGGATGAGTCTGGGAAGTGAGCTGGAGGTGTTACATTTTTTCTGTTGTGGAAAATGAGGAGGGGGGAGCATACATCAGAGTTAGGTTTCTATTTCTCGCTTAGCTTTCTTTTCTCTGCGCAACTGCAACCCGTTATCAAAATATGCCAAGGTCAACGGACAGAGGCCTCATTCACCACCTGAAGATGCCCACATGATCATATTCACAACTTCTAATTGGAAGATTCATCTGAACTATTGGGGGTGGGAACATTTCCATCACTTTGTATATGTGATTCACGCGCCTAATTTCTCAGATTCAGAATTCTACGGTTGCTACCACTTCATTTTCAGTAAAAGATATATTTTCTCTAACTTAAAGAGTCTAAGTATTTCTTTCTTGAATTTTGAATGGAGCACCACTTGACAGGGGGGCTCAATATATTGAGCCATGGAATGAAATATAAAAAGATATATTAAAATGGGGGAAATTATAATTGTCATTCCTGAGGAACATTTTTGTGGTAAAAATGAATATCTTGCCTAGAATTTTAGTTTCAGACAATGCAATGTATAGACTTTTATTGAAATTTGAAACAGAAGAACAAGGGGGCTAATTTTTTTTTGTTATAATGAACATAGAATACAATGAGAAAATATATGGCTAAAAATATTAAAATTCACATTATGTTATAATCTTGAAGAGAATTTTTATGGAATGATATATAGAATGATATATGTCATCAAAGACATTGTCTAGCATTTATAAAGGCACTTCAAATTTATGTTTGAAATGTGAAAAACAAGAAAGGACATTATATCATGTTTGTTACATGTGTTAAAAAAACTAGAAAATTTTGGATTTGAATAAAAATTAAACTGACTATCTGCTATCACATATGATCTATCCTAACAAAATAGTGCTTGCTTTCTATTTATTCAAATTTAATTTGAATTTAATAGCTCTATCATATATCTTGTTCTGTAAGTAACACCTTAATCATTGACAAGTGGAGCTATGGAAATATTTTAAAGCAGGCATAAAAGCAAATTGGCTGTATGTGTTACATTTTTAATTCAACTTGGTGGCTCCTGCATATCTTTGAACAGGAAGAATCTTATGTGCTCTTATCTGCTCCTTCACACATATTGCACTGAGTTGTTTTGATTGTGAAAGCCATTTTCATTTCAAAGCAATACAAGTATCACAAGCAAGCAAGCACATGTGATTTGGGTACATGCAATATAATTTAGGCTGAGCTCCAGGTGTAAAACAGACATGATAGTTTATTTAATATGCTCTAGATCAGAGATCTCCAAACTTGGCAACTTTAAGACTTGTGGACTTCAATTCCCAGAATTTCCTGAAATTCTGGGAGTTGAAGTCCACAAGTCTTAAATTTGCCAAGTTTGGAGACTCCTGCTCTTGATAAAAGAAATAACTCATTTCCTAGTGTGTGAAACCTATACATCTTACATTCCTCCTTCCTATGTAGCAATCAGTACTAATCCTGTATAATGAAGAATGAGCCCAATTTGTACTTTCTGAGCATTAAACAGAAGCCTACCAGACATTTTCTTACTTTCTTATACAGAGGTTTCATAATTAAGTAACACCACTTATCTACCATCCATCATCTCACATCATTCTACATTCTCCTGCACCTTATATGAGCAATGGGTTAATGAGCTAGCATGATCCTGTAAGATTCATCCAAAAGGTGGGTGATTGTAGTAAATGCACACAGGGACTGATCTATAATGCTATTTTATTTATTTTATTTTTATTTATTTGTCAATAGCTTACAAGATAATAAACATAAGTATAACTACAGGAAATGAGTACAAATAATTGGGGACAATAGGACAGGGATGGTAGTCATGATTGTGTGCTTATGCATGCCCCTTACATACATCTTAGGAATGGGGTGAGGTCAATAATGGTTAGTTTGAGGGGAAAGGAGTGTGGGTTTGGGGATGTGACAAGAGTCTGGTAGTGCGTTCCAGGCATTGACTACTATGTTGCTGAAGTCGTATTTTCTGCAATCAAGTTTGAAGTGGTGTACATTAAGTTTATATTTGTTGTGTGCTCTTGTTTTGTTGCAGTTAAAGGTGAAAAAGTCATTGATTGGTAGTACATTAAAGCAGATTATTTTATAAACTCTGCTTAAATCAAACTGTAGGCAGCATAGTTCTAGGTTGTCCAAGTTCAAAATCTCAAGCCTGGTGGTATAGGGTATTCTGTTGCAAACAGAGGAGTGCAGTACCCTTCTTGTGAAGTATTTATGGACATGCTCAATTGTATTTACGTCTGATATACAGTGCAGATTCCAGACAGCCAATCTGTATTCAAGTATTGGTCTAGCAAAAGTTTTGTATGGTCTAATTAGATATTCAATATTTCCAGAGGAGAAACTTCTTAAGATTAGATTTACAACTCTTGAAGCTTTTTGGGCAATGCTGTTGCAGTTAGCTCTTGCACTTAGGTCATTAGATATGAGTACTCCAAGGTTCTTGACAGAATGAGGTTCATCAATGAGATCATATCCACCTAGATTGTATTTGGTTTATTTATTTATTTGTTTGTTTGTTTGTTTGTTTGTTTGTTCATTCATTTATTTATTTGTTTGTTTGTTTGTTTATTTGTTTGGAGCTTTACCTAAGGGGTAAATCCCACTATTGTGCTGGTAGACCCATAGTTCATGATAGCAGGATTCCAATATTTGAGGGGCTGCCACAAAGAAGATGGTGACAACTTGTTCTCCAAAGCACCTGAATGCAGGACAAGGAAAAATGGATTGCAGTGAATCAAGGAGAGAAGCAACCTAAAAATGAGAAATTTCTTGACAGAACAATCAATCAGTGGAACGACTTAATTCCAGAAGTTCTGGGTACTCCATCACTGGAGGTTTTTTTTAAAAAGAGATTGGACAGACATTTATCTGAAATGGTATAGGGCCTCTGCTTGAGCAAGGAATTGGACTAGAACAGTGGTCGCCAACCAGTGTTCCATGGCCCACTGGTGGTCCACGAGAAAATTTTGGTGGTCCACAGAGCACCCCCCCCCCAAAGCAATTAATCCAGGCTGCATGGGCATACAAAGTTGCACCATCCACATGTTCCGTGGGAACCCTCCCTGCCCACTCACTTCTTACCTGGCAAACTGGCCTGCTAAGTTGCTATTTTTCCTTTTTTTTCCCCCGACCATCAGCTGTTCTGCTGTGCTGGGAGATTTAGAAAGCAGGAAATGGTTGGATTTCTTGCTTTTTAGCTGATCTTTAGATTTTCCGCTCTGCGAACCTCCCTTAGGACTGAAGGTTCTATTATTCAGTGCAGACTCAGATAGCCAATAGCAGAAACACAGATCTCTAAGTGAATCTGTGATTCTGTGAGCAACTCAATCTGCCTGCCTGCTTTGCCTGATTTTGGGTAAAAGTTGCTCTTTTTTTAAATAAAAAATTCAATATTTATATACACGGTGTGCTGTGAGTTAATTTTGTGAGTTTGCTTGCTGGCAAATTATAATGTGACAGACTCGGGTAGCCGATGGCAGAAAGATAGATCTTTGAATCTGTGATTCTGTGAGCAACTCAATCTGCCTGCCTGCTTTGCCTGATTTGGGTAAAAGTTGCTCTTTTTTAATAAAAAAATTCAATACTTACATAAATATTTATAATATTTGCATACAAGCCATGTCCAGCCAGTCACATGACCACCAAGCCACACCCACAAATTAGGCCACACCCAAGAACTGGTTGTTAAGAAATTTAAATCCCACCTCTGCCTCTGTGTGTGTGTGTGTAGGAGAGACAGAGAAGGAAAGGCAGAGAGAGAGGTTAGATCAGATCTCTCTCTCTCTCTCTGTCTCTCTCTCCCACCAATGTCAGCAAACGACCATCAGTCAAAATTCATATTAGTGCTCACCAGGATTTAAAATTAGGAGTTTGGTGGTCCCTGAGGTCCAAAGGTTGGCAGCCCCTGGACTAGAAGACCTCCAAGGTCCCTTCCAACTCTGTCATTCTTTTCTGTTTTTTGTTTTGTTTTTGATTTGTTCTGTTCTGTTCTGTTTGCTCTGATCTGTTCACCTAAACATTTCGGGAAGCCAGAAGTTGATTTGCTTATTACAGTATTTTGTTTTCCTATTTTTTAACAAATTAACCTTGACATATCTGCTGCATGTATTGTTTTTTAAAAAAATATTTTTATTGCAATGATTTTCCTTAAAGCTTTTAAAAAATATTTTCCTGCAAACTGTTCTGTGTTCCCCTGGAAAAGTAGTTTAGAAATAAAACAAATATATAAATTTCCTGTAGGACTGTTTTTTTGCTGCTTTTGTAAAGGATGTAAAGAACCTGCTGAATACCACCTCTGCATCCCACCCCCCAAAAATGTAAAGGAGAAAATTCTGTCTAAATTACTACAGTGATTTCATGATGTCACTTCATCATGGTTAACAAAATAAAAAATAAAAAAAAAATCCTGCTATATTTTTAAAGTGGAGCTGTCAACTGCAAAAAAAAAAAAAAAAGTGCATTCCTTCCCACTTTATTGTTTTCATGAATCAGGCAATTGAGATTTACTAACTACAAATGTGGTTCAGTGAACAATCACTTTGATCCGATAAATCATCATAATTTGTTTCCTTACAGCTGAATATATGCCTTAAAGATCTATGGAGACAAATATCTCTAGATTTGCTCTACATAATTCACAAGTGACATCTAACCCATAGTCCTTGCAAAGCATTTAGAAAGTTGGCTTTAGGTAATTTGGCCACGCTCTTCTTCTCAACCTTTTTTTCTTACAAATTCCATAAATTGCCATGGAACTCATCCAAAAACCATATACTTAAATACTATCAATTCAGGTAGTATGGATAGATATCTGGCACCACCAATCCATAAATATGAAACAATTATTCTAAGCATTTATTTTTATATTTATCACTGTTTTAATCCCAGTTTATGAGGCTAACCAAAGTGCTGTAATTTTAAAGGGCTGCGGGTAAAGCCTCTGCTTCAGAACAATCACTCTTCAAAGTTGGTTAAAGTTTTGAAGGAAGAAGCTTCTCACAGCCATTCTAATGTAGAGGAAATCCTGATTAAAACAGTATAGTACAGCTAGGAACCATTTTATCTTAAAAGAGAAAGAACAAATGCAGAGTCTTCACTGGAGAATGCGCTTCTTATCTTGCATGTTAATGTAAACACTGTAACAATAAAGAACAAGATTTATTTTTAACTTGGCTTCACCAAAGTTCTGTTGCAATGACTAAAGGTGACAGTTTAGAAAAATATTAATCAGATACATCTATTTAAAAGCGCTATCAATTTTCTTTTTTATTATTTTTCTACAGAAAAGCTAAGTCGCCAACCCACGGCAATGAAGAAAATCAGAGAACTCTTGGCCTACCGCCGGTTCTTTCTCATTGTTTTTACTCCCCTTCTGCTGCTTCCATTGCCTCTCAGCATCAAAACCAAAGTAAGTGAGAACGGCTGAGCTTTTTCAGGTTGGGGCTTTTTAGATATGCTCGATGGTCCTTGGCAGGGCCAGCATACTGAGATGCATTGATTGGGAAAGGCTGGGCTGTATATTGACATTGAATTGTTTTTCCAGCCTATATCACTGACTTCCGATATTTTATGCTCTATTGATCTCAGAATGAAATTCTGCACAATGTCATAATGTATATGACTTGAAAGAGATCAAGGCTCTTTTTCTGATTTTTCTTAATGTGATTTTGATGGATAAACTGAGAAGTCATCAATCAAAATATTTCATATGTTTTGAAATCACAGCTCCTCACAAAAATCCTAGAGAATTACATAGATCTTTATGTTTTAGTATGTTGGCATTTGAAGCCAATATATGATTTGTGAATCATGGCTTATGACAGGTTTTGTAGAAACCCACTCAATTGTGGTTTAATGAAAGTAAACCTTGACTTACTGTGTGAGCCTTGTCACAAACCTAAAATATGTTTAGCTGTGGATAGAAAATTACTAAGAACTGTGGAAGTTTCAAATTACATCTAAGGCAACAAGACTGAAAAAAAACCTTACAGAGGGAATCCCTCATTTTGAAAGTATAACAAATGTCAGTTAATCCTGTCTTAATAGAATGAAATAAAGGAAAAGATGAAAATCGTTTTTACAATTGCTATCATATATTCCAGAGGATATCCCCTACCCTGATTCCTAGTTTACACCTTCAGACAAGGCAGAATTTTAAAAGTATGACAGAGAATACCATATGAACCCTTCTTCCCCCAAAGAAGACATTTTCATGAATCTAAACTTGTTAAATTCTAGTTTGTAATATTTGTATTCACCAAAAAGTATCACGTAGGCCCATATATCCTTTGGGATATATGCAAGCTTCAAGCATTCTTATTTCATTTTCCTTTGAAACAGCTGCATTTTCTTCACACTTCTCCTACATATCTCTTCTCTGGAGAGGTTTCTCATCAGCCTTTCCCCCTGTTTGATACCTTAAACTGCCTTCCACTTATTTTGATTTTAAAAAAAAGTGCCATGTCTATGGGCCATTGTATGGAGGTAGCTGGGAGATAGAATTCAGCAGGTATTGATTTTTTTATGCATTAGATGCTTTCAATATTAATTGATCAGTACCCTCTAAGTTCTATGTGCACCTGTGACTGATTCATGAGGACCAAGGTACCAATTAAGGATGCAGTTGCCAGTAATGCAGCCTAGACATTAAGAAAACATTACAGAGATTGTATATGAATGCAGCATTTTCTATTTAACATCTTCTTGTGGCAGAAGGTTAAATCAAGCAAATAACAGCAGCTTGTCAACTGGACAAGTGTGGCTTTTTATCTGCCAATATAATCAAGGCATTTGTCAGACATTAATAATGTAAATGAGTGAATTTTTTACTCCATGAAATTCTACAACAAAACTTGAGTTTTGAGAAGCTGTCAATTGTCATCCTGATCAATGACTGTGGCAGTTTTATTAGCTCCCCAACTTTTTATGTCTATATATTTTCACAGTACTGCACAGTTCCTTTAAGTGGTAAAGGAGGGAAATAAATCTCCCCTAATGCAGATTTTCTCCCCATCATAATTAGTCATAACAGCATTTTTAGAGAAGTTATTTTGAGAACAAATAAAAATAGACTCCAAAGATTGAAAGGCGAATCTATCACATTCACGCAACGTTTCTTTCTCTTCTCTAGTATCTTTTATATTGTGAGTTTGCCATGCATCAATATATACTATCAAATACACAATCCTTTCGGCCAGGGATGTCAAGCTCACGTCATCACCCCAGTGTCACATGATGTATTGAGACTTTTTTCCCCTTCACTAAACTGGGAGGGGGTGGGGCCAGCACATGAGGCATCCCGCCCATGGACCGCAAGTTTGACACCCCTGCTTTAGGCATATAGATGTCTGTTTGGATATACAGGTAGTCCTTGACTGACAACCACAATTGAGCCCAAAATTTCTGTTGCTAACTGAGACAGTTGTTAAGTGAGTTTTGCTCCATTTTACAACCTTTCTTGCCACAGTTGTTAAGTGAATAACTGCAATTGTTAATTTAGTAACCTGGTTGTTAAGTGCATCTTTTTCAGGAGGCAACTGGACTTTCTTGTTTTTTTTTTCTTTGAAGACATTTCACTTCTCATCCAAGAAGCTTCTTCAGCTCTGACAGGATAGTTGGGAAGCTGTCTGCAAGGAATATAAATCCTTCCATTCCCCAACTTCAAAGAAAAAAACAAGGAAGTCTAGTTGCCTCCTGAAAAAGCACCTTTGGCTTCCTCATTGAGTGCTTGTCAGAAGGTTGCAAAGGGTGATCACATAATCCTATGAACCATCATAAATATGAACTAGTTGCCAAGTACTCAAATTTGACCACATGGCCAAGGGGATGCTGCAATGGTCATAAGTGTGAAAAATGGTCATAAGTCACTTTCTTCAGTGCTATTGTAACTTTAAATCAACACTAAATGAACTGTTATAAGTCAAGGACTACCTGTATAGATGGATGCGATGGATATGTAGAGCAACATATCTTTCAGAGAAACATATGTTGACATATGAAATGTGCATGAAGCAGAGTCTCATTGTATATTTATGGAACCTGGTATCATTTATATAGCCATAATATAGTTGGAAGGACACTCTTTGGATATTTTAAGTTAGGAAAAATGGGAAATGTGATATAGTACTAAGAATAGTACAGATAGCAGTAAAGAATCTTACAACATATTGAGCTGTGACCTAGGAGCTATCAGTCTTAATTTTTCTTAGTTTTTCAGCTTGTATAGCTCTATCAAGTTCAGATTATTTCCCTTGAATTTTTTTAAAGTTTGCAATAAAATATTCATGTATTTTGATGCCTATTTCTTTCAGCATCCACATTTGTGTATATATTATGTCTCTAACGTAATATTGTCAAATATCTTTGACCAATATGAGAATTTTTACATTATTTTTACAATTTTATGTTTTTGTGAACAAACATTTCATGACGGTGAGTTATTCTCAATGCTTATGCCATGCAAAATTCAAAAATAGCTATGTCTATGTATTAATTCAAACAGGCAGTGTTAAATAAGTGTTCATAAATTTGCCAGATGTGAACTGAAAAATTCCTGGCAGGTAAAAGAAATTTTGATAACTTCTAATATTTAGGGGCCATCCATATTTGAACATATATATGTGTATACCCATCTCAGTTGAGGGTTCCTTTATCCATGTACACAGCTGCAATTGTCATCTCTACGTGTAATTTGATACTCGTCTTTCTATAATTTTCTAAAAAGCAATCCTTTGCATCATTTATGTATGTTAATGTTTTATACCAGAATTCTGATTTTTACTCATTCTTAAATCATCAGTAGTTATGCAGTAAAATTTTGGATGGCATCTTAAGAAATTAATCATTGTTTGGAAAATATGTGCTAAATATGTATGACTAGTCACAAAAGGCAGGTAACCTCTTACTGCACACTCTGGGTGGTTATATTTATTGTTGGATTTTCTTTTGAGAATATAATTCTGTAAAAATGAAAGTGTTATAAAAATGAGGTTTTATTACTGCCTTTTCAACAAATTGCATGCAATAAAATAGAGATGAATAAATTTCTCTTGTTCACCATCTTACTGAAATGTAGCTGTGCCTAAGAGATGGATAATTTAGTTTCAGGCAGAGAGAAGAAACTATGCTCAATCTGTTATTTAAATGATTAATCTTTCTGGCTAATCTTTCTTCTCTAGCGTATGTGCACAAGGATAGTTTAAAGCATCCTTCATGTAATGGAGAGAGAAGAAAAACTGGCTGTAGAAGCTTTAATGTGTATAGATTTTGTCTTTGCTTTGGTTTCTTGATGATTTCTTTACAATTTTACTGAAAGCTGGTAACAAGTAGTGATTTACTGTTTTTGATTACCACTCTGGGACACAATCTGTTACAGAGTGCTAAGGATGTTGAAAAGCAGACAAAAATGTTCCATCATTAAGAATAAATCTTAGGGTCCCCGTGACACATATATCACATAGCTCCCTGGAGACTATCCTATGTATTTCCGCCCCAGAAGATTTTAGAAGGGTGAACTGAACAAGCACGAAGAAACATGTTCTCAGTACCATTTAGGACATTATGGTAAATCTCAGCCCAAGCACGCAGACTTCAGCAGATAGGAAGTATAGGAGAATGACTTCAAAACGGCTTGTGTCCTGGGGCATTCATTTTTGTTTGCTTTTTGAGGACAAAGCTTAAGCAAAAGAAAGAACTCCATGAAGGCACATCCCCAGAATACAAATCTTATATAACTGAAACCAAAACGAGGATAATTGGCCTACAGACTGAAAACTGCCATCAACACAATATTTTTTAAAATCACTTCTATATAGTTATCAGAGTGGTCCAGTGGTCTAGAGGTGGAGCTCTTACCTCACAATCAGGAGGCTGTGTGTTCAATCCTAGATAGAGGCAGATATTTCTCTCTCTTGGCACACTGAGAATATATCTGCTGAACAAAACTCCTCATTGGCAACAGGAAGGGTATCCAGCCATTAAACACTCTGCTAGCTCGATTCAATTGCCCAGACTCCACCCTGCAAGGAATTATGGAGCCATTAGATGATGATGATGATGATGATGATGATGATGATGATGATGATGACGA
>BLBF01000037.1:8378897-8413327 GCA_015471245.1 Laticauda colubrina
TACATATACATATACATATACATATACATATACATATACATATACATGTATATATATACAGTTTTAAGAACTCTTTTTTTATGCCAATGCATTTTGATGAGCCAATGCATTTTGTGTTTTGAATACAAAAGTTTAAAAGCATTCACTTAGCTAATAAGACACATTTTGATTTTTAGGTGGCATCTGCTTATTTTAAAGATTTTCATCTGCTCTTGACTGGCATAATTTGCCTGGCAACATCAATTGAAAAATGGAATTTGCACAAGAGAATTGCCCTGAAAATGGTGATGCTGGTGGGTGTTAACCCTGCATGGTACGTAGCTCACACGTGTATATGTATGAGTGTCTGTATGTATAAAGGTGCCACTGAAATTCCATTTGGCTCAGAAATGGCTCTGCTTTGCAGCACAGTTGTCTCCTCTTTTCTTGATATTTTGTTGTCCATTAGCAATCACACACTGGAAAGAAATTCAACAGGTGCTGCTATAGTACAGTTCTATTATTACAAAGAGGATAAGAAACAATGGGGCAAGTTGAGTTGTAAGGCATTGGCTATTTACATACCAGGATTACTGCTCTATTTGGCTGCTAAAGAGATTTGTTATGAGAAGCCTTTTGCTGAAATTTAATGATATGTATCATTGGGGCGAGAAGACAAGTTGCACATGAAATGCTTCTGTTATTGACAATAATGGTGGATGGCTTGGAACGAAATAGCAGACAAACTAGTGAACATCTCTGACTCATCCTTCTTAATGGCTGAGATTAGGCAACCCACGAGATCTTTCATACACTGCATCACTATTATTCAATTTATAGTTTAGGTAGTTCCAGCAGCAATTTCAGACACGGAGGAATATTCTGCCTTTTTCCCAATTTGCCGACTGTTCTTACAAAGAAGAAATTAAACCCATGCTGTGGTCTTTTTTATTGCTCTCAAGGAGTCAGATGGCCCCTACTGTCTCTTGTCAATCCCACCAGCAAGTTAAAAAGGAGTTTGTAAGCACAGCAGCTTCCCTGAGTCTGAATTGCCAGTGGCTGCTGTGATGGGGAAGCAGTAAGCTGTCACTTACCTTTTTGATTGCAAATTAGCAATGTTAGCTAAAGCAGGAGCGTTTCCGCTCCTGATGTTCAATGTGGGTGAACAGGAAGCCATGGTAAGAGCCGGTAGATGTGCTGATACATTCCTACCAGCAAATAATATTCACCAAAAAAAGAGATGGGCCTTCAACTGCACAGTCACAGCAGCCATCTTGATATTTTGCACATGTAGGCATTCTGCTGGACACCATGGGATAGATCATATCTAGCCATTTGGCGTGATCTAGAAAGCTAAGTAGGTTTAGCCTTGAATAGTGTTAGTATGAGAGTTCACTAGGAATCTTTTGCCAATCTAGAATAACTAGTGTTTCTTAACCTTGTCATGTTAAGTTGGGTGTTGGGAAATTCAGGGGTGAAGACGGATATACGTATCCCATGATAATGTTGCAAGATCCAAACTGGGTCAGTCACCAGGTTCAGAAGTTAGACTTCTGTTGGACTCCACCCTCGGGAAATTTCTCTCTAGCAGAGAGTGTTCTCTGAGCTATTCTGTGTGTTGTATTTATATGATGCCTGGTAATGTAGTTGATTGGGTTGTTGATGGCTCACTATTAAGTTTCTGGTTGTTGTTTTCTTGTGCTGCCAATTCCTCGTCTCCCAAGTACTTAAAGCTGGAGTTGAAATCAATTCATCTTAAAGTGGCTGAGGTTGGAAAACACTGAAATAGACTAAAAACACAACTTCTATACTATCTTCTCAGAGAAATTTAAGCTACAGTTCTATAGATATACATTTCAGCAGTTTCAAAACTTAGTTATGTAAAATACACAGTTTCTTGAGATGTTAGTATTTTAAGTATCATGTCACATGTACAGTGATCATTTATTTCTCTTTGCAGTAATGTAAGTATATAATGTGAAATATTCAGAGTATATTTCAAACAAGTGTAATTGAGAATAAACAATATTTTTATTTGACACATATGGTTGCTCCAATGTCTAGAATTACAACCTAAACCTCATGATTTTGTGATTTCAAATTAGTAAAAAGTTCAGATAAAAAATAGGAAAATAAATAATACATTTACCTAAAATTATTTTTATAACCTGCTTATCTTCATACTATTAAATATATATACAGAATAAAACCCAAAAGTAATGACGATTTAGTGCTGCATCGAAAGAATTTATATCAAGGAAACATTACAAAGTTAATAAGCTACAGCTGCCCCATGCATCTTTCCTTATCAGCTGTCATGATTTTTCCCAGAGGGAAGCTAAATAAATTGATCTTTCTGATGCTTATAATATGTTTTTTGGAATTAAACATATTTTAAATTCCTTCTACTGGAGATGACATATTCATCACAACTGACTCTTGCCTTTCAATTGTTCAGTCCTGCAATCATTCTTTTTCTCAGTCTCAATACCTTCATGCTGGCACGCATTATATTTTATCAAGTCAGCATTTTTATCAAATTATATTTTACACACTTTTCTGTAAGAGAAATGGAATATAGATTTGCCTTCAGATAGTATTTAATTTAACTCCATTAAATCAAATTAATTTGCTAGGTTGGGCAGAGTTTTTTATTATGCAATGGTATAGTCATCAGTTGTAAATTTGTCAATGGACTCAAAATTTTTGGCAGCATATTACTGTTAAATTTTCACAGAGAATTATTACCTTTAGTGGTATTCTTTAATATTATTGAACAAAGCTATTACCAAATTCAACAAAAGTTTTAAAAGAAAGAAATACTTTAGAAATTTATTAATAAATACATATATGTTAGACAATAGAAACTTACTCTGTTCACTGTGGTTTGTGAATGATAGAATAAATATTCATAGATAGTAGACACGGAGAAAGTGACAGAAAGTATTTATGGAAGAATTGGAATTTAAAATGTGATAAATATCACTAGTTATGGTAATTTGAATAATAAGTCTTTTATTAGATTAGAATATTGGCTTTGCTGTAATGAAGTTAGTTTTGAAATTATATTGTTTATACCTTCATTATTCTTTTTTATTTATTAAAAAATCTGAATACTAATGGAATTGACCTTCACTTGATAGCAGGAAAGCGTTTAAGCAGTTTATCTAAAGCTACTGGATAGCACTTGTTATAAGCAAAACAGTATTTGTAGAAACACTCATAAAGTAAAACCTGTGGATACTGCCAATATTGCACACTACTAGGATCCAATATGTATAAGTAGAAACCTGAATTGTTTAAATGTGGTGATTTTAATAGCAAAAAAGTCAGTTTTTCATATTCGGAAGAGTAAGGCATTGTAAATAGCAAGTAGGAGTGCCAGACATATTCATCTTGAATACTGTTGAAACTGCCAAAAACAGCTGCAGTATACACACACACACACACACACACACACACACACACACACACCTGGAGATACAGTTTCACAAATGCAAACAAATTGCTGCCTACAAATCTTTTCTTTTCATAAGGAATACCAATATTTTCGAAATTATGTTTCTAACATTTTTTCCTATTCTCAGCTACTGGCCTATCTAATTGTCAAAACTATCCAGCTACCCCAGATTCTCTCCAAGTCACTGCCTCTACAGATTTGTAAAGGGAGATCATGCGTGTGGTTTGTTCCCTGGTGGTTGGCCTTATTACACAGACTTTATGATTTAGTGGAAAAAGTAGCAACATGTACTGTTTTCAAGAAATTGTGTTCCATTGCTCTTTGTTGTGCTGGTGATCAGTCAGATATTCAATGAAGTGTGTTTGTGAACTGATATATGTGTCCATGTCTATGTGTGCATAGATTGATAACAAAAAATGATTTAGATACTTGGTAAACTGAGATGTTAGCAAAGAAAGCCAGCTGCTTGGTAGGATTTATGATTAGAGAATTACTTGTTGTATAGCAAAAAAAAACAGTGACCTTTTGAGGGGTGGGAATGTCAAGCAATGGGCACACTTTGTGGAGTTAAAAGACTAAAGCCCATGTCACACTGCACCAATGGATGGAAAGAGGATGTAAAATGGAGAGAAACACTTGCCATCTGTTGGTTAACGCGATTCATCCGTTCTGTACGCACTGCCTCTGTTTTTCATCCTCTCTATCCGTCCAGCATCTGTCGACTGAGGTTCCATCTGCTCAAAAAGTTTTGAGCTGCTCAAAACTTTTTGAGCGGAAAATGTATCCAATGCATCCGTTCTGCATCCGCAACGCATACGGAGAACATCCATTCTACATCTGTCGTCATCCGTTACGCGTCCGCTATATCCATGAGGCATCTGCTGTGCATCCGCGCAACTCAAATCTGCTCCAGCGGAAAATGGACACAGGGAGGAAGCGAAACGGACGTGGAACGGATGCACAGCGTTAGTAGCACGGACGGAGAAAGGATGAAAGCGGATGCAGCTCGCATACAAAACATTTAAAATGGAAAAAACGTTCTCAGAGGGGACCTATCTCGGATATTTAGGATGTCTGCAGGATGCCTAGAGGATGCAAAAGGACATCTAGCGGAAAACATATATTTCCTATAAAAAGGGGGAGGAACTCACCTGGATCTCACTTTCAGTCCAGCAGCCCTGCTGTGCAGACCTCTTCAGCCTTGCTCTTGCTCTTCCACAGCATCCAGTCATCTCCACCATGGATCATCACACACTCCTTTTGGTAGCCACCATCGTTCTGCAACAGTGCGAAGCCATCTACAGACTCTTTCACCTGTTCTACGGGAAGAAAAGGAGGCGTCCAAGAAGTGTCTGCATCTGAAGATGGATCGGGAGAAGAGCAGAGTACGGACTGTACAACAAGCTGATGGTGGAGCTGAGGAACGAAGACCCTCGTGCATTCCAGAACTTCATGAGGATGCCTCCAGCCATGTTTGACAAACTTGTGGAGCAGCTGAGACCCAGGTTGACCAAGGCAAATACGAACTTCCAGCCCAGCCTGGACCCTGGACTCAAGGTGGCACTGACTCTGCACCACCTGGCCTCAGGGACCACCTACAGGAGCATGCAGTACGACTGGAGGGTGCCACACAACACCATCAGCATTGTGGTCAGAGAAGTGGTGCAGGCCATCATCAAAGAATACCTGGATGAGCTCCTCCAGTGCCCCTCCACTGAAGAAGGCTGGAAGAAAGTTGCAGAGCAGTGGTATCAGAAGTGGAACTTCCCCCACACCGTTGGAGCCATAGATGGGAAGCATGTGGCCTGCAAAGCTCCAGCCAAGTCGGGGTCCACTTATTTCAACTACAAGGGCTTCTTCAGCATCATCCTCTTCGCCATGGTCGATGCTGACTCCAAGTTCATGTACATCGATGATTCAGGCAACGGGTCAGCTTCAGATGTCCAGGTATACAACACCAATCACCTCAAGGAGGGGCTGGAATGCAACCTCATCATGGGCTTCCCAGATCCAGACCCGCTGCCCAACGACACGCAAGATGTGCCCTATTTCATCGTGGGGGATGACGCCTTCTCCCTCACAACCTACCTCATGAAGCCCTACACTTCCAGATGCCTCACCCGTGAAGAGAGGATCTTCAACTACAGGCTGTCCAGGGCAAGGCGGGTGGTGGAGTACGCCTTTGGCATCCTGGCCAACAGGTTCCAGGTACTTCTCACCACCATGCAGCATCGCCCAGAGACCGTGAGGAGGATTGTGAAAGCTTGCTGCATCTTGCACAATCTTATGCGCACCCGCTACCCAGTGTTGCAGAACAGGCTCGTGGACCTCCAACAAGGCAATGGGGACATGAAGCCTGGTGAATGGAGGCAAGGGTGAAACCTGTTAGACACTAAGGATGTGCAAGGCCCCAACAGAGCTTCACATGAAGGGAAGAAGCAACGCAACCTCCTGAGACACTGGTGCAACTCCCCAGCTGGAGCAGTGGAGTGGCAAGACAGGATGATAGAAGATTAATGCATCCTTCCTTCATCCTGTCTCATCACACTGATGAGATTGGGCCATGTATGTTGGGTGGGCCTACAATGAACAGGGCATTTAATAAAGAGTTGTGTTTATGTTGACATGTGTGGATGATTGATTACATTATACTTGATAATAAAGGGCCATAGGTGTGGCACCTGGGAGGGTGGACCATACAGGCCCACTATGCTTGCACTGGAGGTTTATCTATCCCACAGCTATTACCCATCCCAAAGGTATCCCTGCCCATCCCACAGGTATCCCTGACCATTCCACTGCTATTCTTACCCATCCCACAAGCATGTAAATGGCTTAAACCATTTCTAAAAGTTTCCACCAAGACTTTATTGACAAAAATAAATGAAGCAAGTGTGTGAAGCAAACCTTGGTAAGTGAGGGCCTGTGGAAAGCTTTGGAAGGGCAGTGACATCACCTGGGATGAAGGAGCAGGCCTGGACTGGGTGGGAGCAGGTTCATCTTGGTCTGGAGGGTTGTGAAGAAGATTGGTGATCCTGTCCTTCACCACCTGGTACTGGGGTTCCGACATGTTCCTGAAGGTCTGGTTGACATAGGTGAGGAAGGGCTTGTGGTTGGAGGATGGGGCGTCGGTGTGTACCAGCTGAGAGAGGAGATCTATGATGCTCCTGATGGTGTCTCTTATCTCCAGCAGGACAGTGTGGCTCTGCCCCTCTGGTCTGCCTCTCTGCCTTTCTGTGGAGGTGGAGCTGGGAGTGGATGCGGGTTGGGCTGTGGTGGAAATACCGTCTCCTTTCTCCCACTGCGTCAGGGGGTCTTCCACACGCTCCGCCAGGAGTAGTACAGCTGTCGGGGGGTTCTCCGTCGTGCCACGCTCCACAGATACCTACCTGGACACAGGAGCTGACTCTTAGCCAGAAGAGGACTGGCTCTCAGCAGGCTGCCTGATCTCACCCTCCAAGAAGCTGCACTTGGCCATCACGTAGGTCTCCTGGTCCGTCAGCTTGACCGCGGCCTGGCCAGATTTCTTGAGGTGCAGCTTCCCGTACCAGGTGTGCATGTGCTTCCACCAGCCAAGGAGCACCTCCGAAGTGTAGGCCAGGCTCTCCACCTTCTCTCTCCAAGCAGCCTGCTTTCTCTTGGTGTCTCAATAGAGCCTGTGTCCCTTTCGCCAAAGATATTCATTCTCCCTCAGCCACTCCAGCACCTCCTCCTCATGTTCCTCTTCTATGGTGTATTTCCTCCTCTCCCATTCATGCATCTGCCTCTTCCTCCCTTTGGCAGGGCCATATGGGCCCTCATCAGAAGGGCTTCGAGGTTGTAGGGGCTGCTCCTCCACACCACCACCACCACCAGCAGCAGCAACAACAGTAGCAGCAAAAGCAGGACCAGCAGGACCAGCAGCACCAGCAGGACCAGCAGGACCAGGAGCACCAGCAGCACCAGCAGCACTAGCAGCACCAGCAGCACCAGCAGCACCAGCAGCACCAGGAGCAGGACCAGGAGCACCAGAAGGACCAGGAACATGAGCAGGACCAGGAGCATGAGCAGGACCAGGAGCACCAGCAGGATCAGCAGGACCAGCAGCAGCGCCAGCAGAGTAAGCACCAGCAGAAGCACCAGCACCAGGAGCAGTGCCAGCAGAGTAAGCACCAGCAGAAGCACCAGCACCAGGAGCTGTGCCAGCAGAGTAAGCACCAGCAGAAGCACCACCACCAGAAGCAGCATCAGCAGAAGCCCCAGCCCCAGAAGAGCGAGCCCGGGCAGCAGAAGCCCCAGCAGAAGCAGAGTCAAGTGGATGAAGCAGATGCAGAGCTTGCGAGCTGCTTCCCTTTATATCCACGGGGCTGACACAATGCATCCTCCCCGCATGCGCAATTAATGCTCGCCATCCGCTAGGCTTCCGCTAGGCTTCCGCTAGGCTTCCGCTCTGCATCTGCTTCATCCACTTGGCATCCGCTCTGCATCCGCTCTTTCCATTCCGCGTCCGCTTTGCTGTGCTCCCCCAGAAGCCTTGCAGATGTGCCATCCGCTTCCATCCGCTTCCATCCACTAGGCTTCCGTGGAGCATCCGCTTTCCATCTGTCCTACGTCCTCCCCCCGTCCATTCCTTTCCGTGTTGTCCGCTCTGGTTATGCAAATTCAGGGCACTTTTGAGAGTGGATAACAACAGATGGAACATTTTTCTCATCCGCGGTGTCCTTTTTACAAATGTTTTGCATCCATCGGCCAGTGTGAACAGGGCCTTAATGAGAGAGTCACAGAGTTAGTGAGGATATAGAAGCATATGGGTTTGGAGGACACTCGGGGTGCTTCTATTTTGAAATTGTAACTTGCTTGTCATGAGCAAAATTGAAAATCTCATTTATTTCCTATTTCAAAAATAGAAAGAAAACGTCTACCTTCACTTTTCAGTGAAGCCCCTTTTATGTTGGAGGGGCTCTTGAAGGAATTAGGTGTTGCTTTCTCCATCCTTGCTCTATGGACTCATTAAAAAGCTAAAAGAAATACAGGTAATCCTTGACTTCCAACCACAATTGAACCCAAAATTTCTGTTGCTAAGTGAGACAATTGTTAAGTGAATTTTTCCTTGTTTTATGCCATTTCTTGATGCTGTTGTTAAGTGAATCATTGCAGTTGTTCAATTAGTGACAGGGTGTTTGATGAAATCTAGCTTCCTCATTGACTTTGCTTGTTGGAAGGTTGCAAAAGGTAATCACATGAACGTGGAACACAGTGTATCTGTCACAAATATGAATCAGTTGCCAAGTGTTTGAATTTTGATCACTTGTCCATGGGGGTGCTGCTACTTGTCATAAATTTGCTGTTGTAACTTTGAACGGTCACTAAACAAACTGTTGTAAGTCAAGGATTACTAGAGGCTCTAATCCATACAGTAGTTATTTATGCTGACTGTGCTTTCACAACTTTTCTTCTCTCTTTTCCAGTGGAAAAGTAGAACCCCCAGGAAAAAGAAATACTAATTTAAAAACACATACAACTTTTTTACCAGATTTCAAACTAACAGCCTACTAAAGGTAAAAGTAAAGGTTTTCCCTGTCCAGTCATCTCTGTTTCTTAACCAAGGGAGCCAGCATTGTCTGAAGACACTTGTGTGGTGATGTGCAGGTGTAGGATTCTACCTGTTTGGAATGGTTCGTGAGAACTGGATGTTAAATTTGCATCTGGTTTGCTGAACCAGAATTTGAACCAAGCGGCTGGCCCTGCCCACCTTACCCTGCCCCTCCCAGGAGTCTCCACGCACACATTTTCGATGCAAGTAAGTGTAGGATCTGCACAGAGGTTCTGGGAGGGGACAAAATGGGCCTTTCAGAAGGGCTGGAGGAAAGACTGGCAGCTGGTCTGTTTCTGGCTTCTGGAGGGCCTCCTGAGTCTGAGGAGGCCATTTTTGCCCTCCCAGAGGCCCAAGGGAAGCCTCTGGATCCTTGGGAAGGTGAAAAACCGCCCTCCCGGAAGTTCTGGTAGGCCACACCCACATGGCCATACCCACCCAGCACCTGGAAGTGAACCGGTTGCTGGGATTTTTGAACCCCACATCTGGTCATATGGCCAGAATGATTATATGCCAAAGGCACACAGTACGCTGTTACCTTCCCACTGAAGTGTTTTCTTATTTATCTACTCGCATTTGCATGATTTCAAACTGCTACGTGGGCAGGAGCTAAGGCAAGTAATAGAAGTTCACCCCTTTGCATAGGATTCAAGTCTTGAACCCAGGCTGTCAGTGTTCCAAGTGACAAGCTCAGTGTCTTTAACCAGTGATCTATCATGTCCCTTAACAAGCTACTATGTATAAAGTATCACTACATAACCTTTGTTTACTTACAGCACTACTGCTAAAGCAAATTCTTGATTCACTTTTCCTGTCTCTCCAAAGTAGGCAATAAATAAAAATGGACAGGAGAACTCTGGAGGACATAAGGAGAAAAGGAATATTCCAAAATTGCAGCACAAAAGTGCATTTCACATTTGTGATAGGAGGAAGATGCCACATCATCCATTCCTGCCCTCCTCAAGAATGTATTGGCCTTTTGAGTAACAAAACAATTTGTAGATGCATATAATCCTGAGTAATGACATATTTAATGTATTTATATACAGTATCTATATATCAAGTCTTCTATGGTTTCTGCCCATCTGGTACAATCCAACAGAGTGAGATTAATTTTTGCAATTTAGGAAGCACATTACCTCTGTAGAGCCACCTGCCTTCTGCAATGAGATCCCCCAAGAGATTCATACATTTCCAAATTTGATGATAATATTTACCCTGCCCTTGGTTTACAGTGGATGGGACTCCTCTGTGTTGTTTGCTTCATTGTTGGATTTCCATCTTCTGATTATCTTATAGTGATTTTTATACTCCTTACGATTAATTTTCTGGCTTTTTTGTTATTTTATTGTAGTGAGCCAATCAGAGTCAGTTGGAGTTGGGCAGCATCAAAATTGAATAGAATAATTAAAATAAGATTCATTATATTGATTTAACTGGATCTAGATCAAGGAGAGATCAAAAGCAAGGATTGGGAGAAGACAGAAACATTCATTTGCATTTTTATAATTACATGCATAATTCATCCTCATCCACAATCTCTTGCAAAAATAGTTATAACCCCCCCCTTTTTTTTTTTAAATAGCAGGCATAATAAGCTGATATTATCCAGAATTTAAGCATGGCCTAATAACTGTTGGTACTCATACAGTGGAAGAACAAAAGAGTTCTATTAGTTTATCAGCCAGCAGAGGAATGGCACCTCTATCAATCAGAAAGCCAGCTACAGTTCTCAGGAAGCAAATACTGTCCGTTTTTACTACTGGAATTTTCACAAAATCATAAAATGCTGAGCTTTGGTATGAAATCAGGGATAGCAGTTGATAGTAGTTATAGGCTTCCTGCAAAGTCTCTGGGAAATATTTGGTGGCTGTCGCAGAGATGATGAAAAGATATTTAATCACCTAACAAGGTGTTAGCAATAATTTAACAGTAACTGAGAACCAGTTTAAAATGTGCAACATAGCTCTGTTGTTTCATACAGCAAAAAAACAACAACCCACAAACCACTATTTAAAGTTGTTTACAAACATATAATATAATTGATGTACATTATCCTTTTTTTTTAAGCTAACAGTATATCAACGGCTATTTGTTTTAATTCAAAGCTCCTCAAATGATGATCAGTAGTTTAAAATATACGATACATGTGGTCAGAAATGGAGGGGGGGGACCCTTTGCCAAAATTAATTTTAATATAATTTATATATTTTATAATTTATAAATACTTATTATTTATAAGATAACCCAATAATTATTTTACTCTACTTGTTTAGGATTATTTTTGCTATGCATGCTTGAAATAAAAAAATGGCCAGGTTTATGTTAGTACATTAACATATGAGAGAAATGTGTATGTAAAACTTTCTGTGTGCTAAACTTCCTATTTATATAAGGAGTGCCCAAACTTTGTAGGTATGAGATCCAAACACAACTTTGAACAGTATTGCAGGGGCTATGCTGTAAAAGGGACTGGGACAAAATATTTTAATAATAATAACAACATAGAATAATTGAGTTGAAAGGGACCTTAGAGGCCTTTTAATCCAACCCACTACTTAAGCAGGAGACTCTTTACCAGGGGTGGGATTCAAATTATTTAACAACCAGCTCTGTGGGCATGGCTTAGTTGATGAGTCAGGCTTGGTGGTCATGTGACTGGCTGGGCATCGCCAACTCAACATCACTCACATCGAGGGGTGCTTCTCGCCTGGTCTTTCATGACTGTGGGAATGCTGCAACAGTCGTAAGTGTGGAAAATGGTAATATGTCACTTTTTTCAGTGCCATTGTAACTTTGAATGGTCACTAAATGAATTGTTGTAAGTCAAGGATTACCTGTACAAAAATACAAAAAGCTTCTTTGCTTGCAAAAAGCTGCTCTAAATACCAATCATTAGATTAAAAATACCTGCAAGCCAGAGTTACAAATTAGGCAAGATGCCAGATCACCTTGAGGAATGAAAATAGTTAAAATGCAGAGATAACTATCAGCAGCCAATTCTTGCTCATGAAGTGAATTCTTTTAGCATAGAGGTAATTTAAGATCTCCAGAAAGAGCACACTCAAGAGAAGCAATTCTTAGATCCATTTGCACCACTTAAAGACACCAGCTGGTCTTACTCACCTCATAAGATAACCTAAGGAAATCATCCAGATTTAAGGAAAGATTACATGCCCCCCAGAAAGGCAATAAAAAAAGTCAGTGCCAAGCTTGCATCCTGCCTCTTGGAAGTACACCCCAAAAGGACAGTGCCAGACACCACTAAAGCAGTGAAGAAAGACCCACTCCCCAGATAGAAAAAGAAACCATGAGTCAGGAAAAAATTCAAACACAATACAAATAATTAAATCACAACAGTAGCTGTTGCTTGTTAAACCAGTTACCAGAACAAAGAGACACAGAGAACTAGCTAGATTTCTCAACCCAGTTTCTTTTCAGGAACAGAGTTTAATCTTTTCCCTTCCAAACAAAGCTGAATAGGGAAAATTATCCATTAAGTAAACACAGGATTAAACATCACCTAGAACAGAATTAAACTTCACCAAAAAGTTCACCAGTTTTAGATCAAAACTCAGAAAGGGTATGTAAATTCACATTTGAATGTCAATCTTTCTAGCTAGCCAAGAAGCCTTGCTGAATGTCACTCATCTTGATTCCTTGTCATGAAAAGCTTTTTTTCTGGCAGCTCTGCTTCATAATTCAATTATTTCTTCAAAATGCTAACTCCAACAGAGGAATATTTCCTCCCAACAGCAGTGTAAAAAGCTTAAAACAACCCTTCTCCTTTAACAAAGTCAAGATGTCAGGTTTCCAAATGAAATGGCTACACATATGTCAATTTCAGGCTCCACACAAGCAAAGTATCAGCAAAGGAGAAAAAAAAAAAAACTCCAGAAAAGCTCCAGAGACAGGAAGTCTAGTCCTGCCAAGAATGTAATAAGGATTAATGGAGAGGCAGTTTCTATAAACAACACCAGAATGTTTCCTTCCTGCCTTCCTGACAGGATTGGACCAGTAAAGTGGGGAAAATCAAAAGGAGATTTCTTCTAACAACCGGTTCTAGTGAATAGAATATGAACTGGTCAGAATCCCACCCCTGCTCTTTACCATTTCAAACAAGTGGCTGTCCAGTCTTTTCTTAAAAGCCTCCAGAGATGGGGCAACCACAAATTTGTTTTATCACTGACCCATGGTGGCGCAGTACTGCAGGCCGCTTCTGCTGACTGCCAGCTGACTGCAATTTGGCAATTCAAATCTCACCAGACTCAAGGTTGACTCAGCCTTCCATCCTTCCAAGATGGGTAAAATGAGGACCCAAATTATTGGGAGCAATATGCTGACTCTGTAAACTGCTTAGAGAGAGCTGTAAAGCACTGTAAAGTGGTATATAAGTCTAAGTGCTATTGCTATCTTACTATAACAATCCTTTGATTACATCCTGACTGATAAGAGTATTGGGATTTCTTTCTTTCTTTTTTAATAATTAGAATTAGAATTCTTTATTGCCCAAGTATGATTGGACATACAAGGAATTTGTCTTAGTGCAAATGCTCTCAGTGTACATAAAAGAAAAGATACATTTGTCAAGAGTCAGAATCATAAGGTACAACACTTAATAATAGTCGTAGGGTACAATAAGCAATCAGTTCATACTAGGAAACAATCAGTATAAATCATAAGGATACAAGTGACAAAGTTACAGTCATACAGTCACAACTGGGAGGGAATGGATGATAAGAAGTGATGAGAAGATTAATAGTAATAGTAGTGCAGACTTTGTAAATAGTTGGACAGTGTTGAAGGTTTGTTTAGCATCGTGATGGTGTTTGGGAAAAAAAATGGAGTCATGCAAGTATTTTCCTAACATTAGGAAAAACTGTCAAAATAATTTTTCATAAGTTTAAATAAGTCTACTCATTACTCATTACAACGATTGAAGTAATTTTCATCCTCACAGATTTCAAAGATCTTTATAGTCTTTAACAATTCCTTAGGCTAGTGCTGATTGGTGTAAATTAAAGCACAGTGTATTCATACATGGTAATCATTAATTGTATTAAAAATGGGGCAATATCACACATTGAATTTGTCCCAGAATTGCCTTTCATTTGCATTGTATTATGGGAACAATTGTACAAAATTATTCAAGGTTATCCCAATGAAAAGGCAAGTCAGTGCCTGCTATTTCATGTAGAATATGATTTGATGCATTTTCGTTTTGGCACATTGCTGAAAATTCTTATGCTAGGCTCTTTCCTATATCAAATGAAAATACAGTACTGTCAGCAACTGTAGTTGTGTGAGTAACTGAGCAGGTGTTCCAAGGATGTAATTTCTCAGTTGGAAAAGAAACTTCAGGAGTTGGTAGTAAAAGCTTATTGGAAGGCCGTGGCAATCTAACTAGAAGATTTCATATCATTCTTGGAGAATCTTTATAGAAAAGAATTAGTTGGACTGGGATACAAGAAACTAAGGCAGAAGCCATTGCCATTAGGTACCAAGAAAACTCCACAAAAATGAATGGGATCATTTCCTGTATGTCTGTGTGTGTTTTAAAAAAAGTCAAGGAGTCATGTTATAAATGCACTATCAGAGTCTTATTCCCCTTTTACATACACAGCAGAGGTGGTATTCAGCAGGTTCTGACCAGTTCTGGAGAACTGGTAGCAGAAATTTTGAGTAGTTCAGAGAACCAGCAAATACCACCTCTGACTGGAGTTTTTACAGTATCCTTCCCCTGCAAAGCCTACCAAGCCACGCCCACAGAACCTGTAGTTAAAAAAAATTGAATCCTAATTTTTGAAGGTTTTCATGATTGAAGTGAAAACTCAACATTTTTGTCCCATCCCCAATACACACTTGAAATCAGATAAAATACAAAGCAAGATTCCAAAAACTAAAAAAGAAAAAGAAATAGCAGAAACATACAGCACAACCATCAGATTATGATGAAGCAAATTCCTAATTGTACACATGGAATGATTTGATTTTTCAAAAGTGAAGGCAAATATACATGTCCCAGGATAATGTTGCAAGATCCAGTGTTGGTCAGTCACTGGGACCAGAGGTTTAATCTTCAGAGTTTTTGGACTTGTTCTGGTGTCCATCATCAGGGAATTTCGCTCTACTGGAATGTGTGCTTTGGGCTATTCTATGCATCACATTTATGTAGTGGCTTCCTATTGGTTGATTGGTGTCTTGATGGCTGATAATTGCCTCGTGTTGCTAAGTCCAAGATTTGATTTCTACTATTTGTTTCCAAATAGAAAAGTGATACCTTTATACAAGTCTGTCTGTTTTGATGCACCAGAAAAAAAATTAAGAAATGGCCTAATATGGAAAATGTAGGGACCTTAAAGGTCAATACTAATTAATTTGAAATATGGAAAATTGCAATAATGTATTTCAGTAATACTTCTTTACACATTTGTGCATTTCAAACATCATAAGCATTGATGATGCAACTCTAGTGCTTTGAAAACCATTACCGAAGTCAGCTCTGCACCTTTCAGGTTCCAAATACATTTTTACAATAAAAGTATTTAAAAGTAGAATCCCAATTAGTGAATCTATTATTTGTAAATCTTGTCTTTACCGGAATGTAGACTAGTGATAACTTTTAATTATGGTCCAAATTTAGAGCATTGTACATTCATGAACTGTCAGCTCTATCAAATATATTCAGCTATTCAGTGTGGGAAAACCCAACGAATCTTTAAATGGATTCAGAGTCATCTTAATTCAGTTCAATGCATTAAATGCATCTGCTCATTCAAATTTGGCAAATATTATTCAAAGGGGCTTTGGTTATCTTTTTCTGAGAAAACTCACAAAACCTGAAAAAGTCATGTGACTTGAATTTATTGGGCAGTATCTTTGTAGTACTTTTTTCTCTTCTTTTGCCCCCAGAAAGTGATGGTATTTCATCATGCTTGCTTGTTTCTCTCCCATGGTTAAATGATTTCACTGAGATCAACAAGTTCTGTTACAGATACAAATGGGTTCTAGGTTATTTTAAAATTGATATATATGAAAGTATAGTCAATTGAAACACATATATTATCAATGCATGATATAAAAAGAATAATAATTGATCCCACTATTTTGTGAAAATTTCATGTGTAGAACACTTGTGAAAAACCATCAAAGTCTGAAAACTGGATATGTTGATAATTCATTTTGTACATGTTCTCTTATTCATTTTTTTTAAATAATGTTAAACATAAAAATTCAATATCTATATAAACGGTGTGTTGTCTGAATACAGTTGATTTTGAGAAATAGTATATGATAATAATAACAATAATATTCATAACATCAATAATTATCATATAGTAATAATATTTACTTATCAATTTTAGTAAATCTTCAATGTAGTTAATCATGTTCTTATGCTTTTAAGTTTCTAACTTCTGTTTCTGCTAATTAGCTATTGATAAAAGAAAATCCCATGTTAAAAAGTATTCAGTTTCTTCCTTCTCCTTAATTTTGAGTATTAGTCTATCCATTTCTGCACATTCTAATATTTTTTATATTACATTTTCATCTTCATTTTCCCCTTGTTATGCAAACACAATTCTAGCTGCTATTAATACCTGTAAAATTAAATATGTATTCCCTTTATTATATTTTTCTGGTAGAATCTCCAACAAAAATATTTCTGGCTTTAGATCTAAATGTTGTCTTACTATTTTTTCTAACCATGTGTGTATTTTTGTCCAATATTTTTTTACCTTTGGGCATGTCCACTATATTCATTGTTAGAGGCATAAATAGAATCTGATGTTTTCATCAAAATGAAGATAGGATCATTGTTACATCATGGCAATAATCTGCCCCTTTCAATGATGCATATATAAAAATATGTGGGATTATTGCATTGTAACAGTGCTGCTCTGAGACATACCCACAGTCTTATGGGCACTTCCGTACATCATCTGAAGGTCCATATGCTAAACTATATGGGTAAAGGAAGGGCTTCAGCTTGTGTCAACACATTGCATGCAAATCCATGGTTTGGTCTGCTGAAAATCCAGTCATACTTGGGAAACCCTTGCTTCAACCATCAGAGAATCATTGGCAGTTAGTGTAAACAAAACTGAGACAGATGAGTAAGAGGTGACTTTCTACTGTTATCTTCTTAGAATCCAATTCTGCTTGAATGGCCAAAGTGCTAAGTTAATCGGTTCATACTACAGCTACATAGAGAAAGGAATTAGAAATTTTAGTAGAGGATCCAGGAGGTGCTAACTCAAATTATTTTTAATAGTCTTATTGTAATTACTTTATATTGAGTATTAATAACAGACATAGATGGACTTTTCACTATTATTTCAGGCTCACCCTTGGTTTTATGATCAGCTGTGCATTTCTATCGATGTGGCTTAGCAACACTTCTACTGCTGCTATGGTAATGCCAATTGTAGAGGCGGTGGCTCAGCAAATTATTAGTGCAGAAGCTGAAGTAGATGCAATGGATATGACATATGCAAATGGAACCACTAATCCTGCCCTGGAACTTGAAGGTAAGTAATTTCAACCCATTTTTAACTTCACTTGGAGAAAGTTCACTTGAGCAAAAAAACAACCCCTTCATTTGAACTTTTTGTTTTCACAGAAAACATTAGTGAGTGTGAAGCAGCTGATTGGAAATCCACTAAAGTTGAAGGGTAATATATATAGAGAAAGAGGAAGATATTTATATGGTTTACCATTTTTATTAGCACTGAAATTATTGCTACTGCAAATATTTCTTTCCAGATACAGCAATGGTACTACTGCTCAAGCTGTGTGTGACATTGAAAATGAAAAGGTACTTAAAATAATTTACTTTAAAAAAAAATTATAATAGCTATTACAGTCAGATTAACATGTTATGGTTTCAGTTATATAATCAATTGAATAATATCATATAATTATTAATATGAAGCAGTGTGACATCTACAATGTTTTCCTGATTTTCCAGATAAGTTAAAACATGCAGGTGTTCCAATTCCAAAGTAATATGCATTTTAGGACAAAGGATAACATCTCAAAGTCATGATTAAAAATTCAGCTTCCTCAGAAGTTGGGGCATTTTATTTATTCCTAATTAAGTTATTGCCATTCCATGTATCAATATTCCCAACATTATTATTATTTATTACATGTCTATGCTGCTCACCTCACAGTTTCAGATGATTCCAAATGACTTACAATATAAAACATATTAAAAAATACAAATATAAAAAGATTAAAATTACAAAAAGTTATGGCTAACTAAAAAAACTGAGGGTTTGGAGCAGAGAAGTAGTGGTGCCTTCTCTGCTAATGCACCAGCCACTCCAACCAACAGTTTTATCTTTGAGGGCTAAGTGCCTATTGGCATAGCCAAGATTTAAGGCATTTCCTGAAGGCCAGAAGATGCAGCATGATGTTCCAAAGGGGGGACGGGACATGGCAGAAAAAGTTCTTCTCCTGAACTGTGCCAGATGCAATTCCTTGGCTGACAGGCCAACATGCGTGGGGTGGGCCAATCCCATTGGGGAAAGACAGCTCCTCAGATACTCTGGACCCATGCCATAGAAGGATTTAAACTGATACCTTGAACTGGATCCAGATTGGATCCAGCCAGTGCAACATGTTGCCCTCCATAAACACCACACTGAACTATTGTTCTTAATAATTTTCACAGAATCTCTACATTAGGCACAATAGCAGACTTCCTGGAGTTGATGTAGTATATAGTTCAACATACCTGAAATGCAATAATTTGCTGATTTGTTGTTGTTGTTGTTGTTGTTGTTGTTGTTGAGGTCTGCCTCTTCACTTCTGCATTTCAGCTATTAATGGACTTTTCCAGTTCCTATTTCAGCTTCCTGTAGTAGCATCTTATCTGCTGTTCATACTCTGCTACTATACCATGATTTCACTTTGTTGTCTAATTCTAATTCACTTTTGTCTAACTCTAATTAATCTTCAATTTAATCCTGGCCCAGCTTTATTATTCTTGCAAGAAGGAATATCAAAATTTATTTCAAACACCTGTAAAATGGTGATTCATGAATCTTTATATGAAGACAAGGATTTTTTTTTTCAGTTAATCAGCTAATTCAAATCACAGAAATAATTAATACAAACAAAATCAGTAGCAGGTCAGATACAGTGTAATTCAAGGTTTGGATGTGAGATGAGTATGAAATTTACTCTATCCTAATGATTAATTTCTATTTATCCTATTTCTAGTGGAATGTTGTATTTTGACATATGTACTGTACTGATTATAGTGGCAAATTTCCAATTTCCTCTAGTTGCTGTGCATGCTTTAACTTGTTTGATTTGAATTTCTTTTTCTCTCTAAAAATATGGAAGTAATTTAATCAATCAGTATGGAGATAGTAGACATTTGGCAATACTTTCCTATTAAAATGCATTTTCCATGACTTTTAAAGGAAACAGAGAGGCATTTCCACTCTAGTTTGACCATTTCATCTAGCTGTTAATATACTGAGATTTGAATTACTGGGCAAATTGTGAATTATTAACTTATCATTTGAAAATGAAAATTATGAGCTTGTAGTAAAAGCTACTATATAAAAGACTTTTCACCGTGCAAAGACCTTTGAGTATCATCAGATCTTTTATTCTTGCCTAATTTAACATATTTAGAGTTTATATTGAGAATGAAGGGCTTAAATGTAATCAAAAGGGAAACTAGAAACTTAGGGATAGGACTTGATTTTTGCATGTTCCTCAGCTATCTTTTTTTTTTCTCCTTATTGAAAGAACAGTTAGGGAAAATGGAAGAGTTACTTCATTCCGGATATTCCTAAACTCTGAAGAATTTTCAGAAAAAAAAAAGATTAACCAGTTAACTAAAGAAGGCTGGTTTTAATAGGCTAATATGAAAATTGTTGATTGTATTTATTTGACTTCTATTTAAGCAGAATTCAGAACTGAGCCAGTCTGAAAAACGATATCGGAACAAAAAAGACCACATGATATGTAAAATCATGTGCTTGTGTGTTGCCTATTCATCCACTATTGGAGGACTGACTACCATCACTGGGACATCAACCAACTTAATATTTGCAGAACAATTCAATACGTAAGAAAATCAATTAAAATGTTTTGTTCCTAAATTTAAATAATTTAAATTCTGCTCTTCTATCCATTTAAGTTAATTTGTGTCAGTGCAGTGCTTTCCATAATTTAACATTTCTCCATTTGGATGTTAATGCTAATGAGAGATCCTACATCATAAAACTCTGATTTTATAGGGAAGAAGTCAGCAAAAGTGTTTTCTTCACTGTTGTGTCCCTGTTGTATCCCTGCTAACCAAGCAGAAGGCTTTTAGCCCTGTATTCAAATTTGGAGCTCTTCACTTGCCCAAAGCTATTTTTATTGGGAAACGCTCTTTCTTAATCCTTCTTGCATCCCTGGTCATACCCAGAGCTTACCACATTATAATGTATTTAGCTAATTCAAAAGACCTTCATGTCAGATCATATACATCCCCAATAGAATAATTATCCATTTAAGTAATTTGCTTTACTCTGCTCTTGTAGATAAACTGCATGTATCATATTACCTTTTTTATCCAATTATGGCAAAATTAATTACTGTTTGAATGAACGACAGTCATTATTTATGTGTTTCTAAGTACTCAAGGCATAATTTCTATGCTCATTATGATATCTGTGGGAAGGAATGCTCAACTTCATTTCATATTAAGAACAGCACCCCTTCATAATTTTCTCCCAGTTCCTTAAATGTTTCACTGCTTAGATTACACTCCATACAAATAGGAGATAAAATATTATTGGCAGGACTAGCAACCATAGAAGATTCTATGACATTCATAAAAACATAGTGTAATAGATGTAAAGAGCATTACACAATTCAGAATGACAGAATAATAAATCTGTAATCTTGGTTGAAATAATTATTTATCAAATTGGCTACTATTCCTTCCCTCCTCCTCCTTATTTTTTATTAATACATTTGAAAATGCTGGAGCATTTTCAAAAATATTTCCCACATGATTTGGGCCTCATGAAATGTTATCCATAGATAAAGCTTTGTGGTGAATAATTTAAATACACACATAGAACATAAACTGCAATATTTTCCTTGATATGGATAACAATCATGAACATTTTGCCACTTTCACTCTACATCGCAAGGATTTTTAATCTGTTAAATGATTTCCAATTACCAGGAATCTGCGACATGTAATTCATTCAAAGTTGCATCACTGCAAACCGAATTTTACACAGAAGAATATATGAACTTCAAAGCAATAAAAGAAAAGCTTACATATGATCAAATAAACAAACATTTGTTTATTTTAAAACAAACATTTTAAAATCTTGCTGACTAGAAAGCAAGGGTCCACAGCAAAAACTATATTTCCTCTAATTCCTTTTGTGCATTTGTCTTGATCACTGGGAATGGCTTGTGCATATTCCATTCATATTAATTCCTAACAAAAATAGAATTTGGGTTGCATATACTAAGTAGGAATGGCTGCAAAAATGTATTAATATATGATATAGCTTTATGACATTGGCTTTGTAGGGAGTCTAGGATAATTGTTACAGCAGTTTACAATGCTACTGTTTCTGTTGGAGACAGACAGACAATTTTTCAAAAAATGCAATGTTAAAAGATAAACAAAAATAGAAAAGGAAAAGGGCTCAGAAAAGATTGTCCCAAAGATGCTTTTTCAAAAGGCAATGGGACTTTCTTCATTTTTTTCTTCTAGAAGACATTTCACTTCTCATCCAAGAAGCATCTTCAGCTCTGACTGATTTTCCAGTAATGGACTCTTTTCAAACAGAACTAAGATTTCCCAGTTTTTTCTTTCATCAAGGCTGTCATTTTTGCCATCTCCACCAACCATCAACATCACCATCCATCCTCCCCTGCAGGTTTTTGTAAATCTTCTACTTAGGGCATATAAAGTTCTCCCTGCTATTATCATATATGAAAGCAAAGTTGCATTAGACGTTTTCAAGGAGACGTATACTGGACATATTAATTGGTTCATAAAAGTTATTAAATAACTGGGTGCTTTTTCTGGCCTGGTTTTCCCATATGTCTTGGTCTTCTAACTCTTGCTTTAAAAAGAAAGTTCAAAAAACGGGGAGGGATACAAGGAACTAATGAATAAATCCCTTTCTTTTAATATATTCCTTTTGCCTGTTCCTTTCTCTTTGAGCCTGTAATAATTAAGAATCCAGATTTGCCATGTTGGAGGCAGGGAAGGGCAGAAAAATGAATGCAAACAGCTACTGCTTTCTCACCTCATAATTTAAGATGCGTGCACATTCCTGGGATTGCAACCAAGCACACAGCCTATAGAGCATGCTCTAATAAATAGCTTGAGTAAACAGGTAGTTTTAAAGAAAATTAATTCAGGGCAAAAAGCAGAAGATGGAGAGCTGTGGAACTGGAAGTAGGTGAGCAAAGAAAGCATGTAGAAAGGTAATGAATTGAGCAGCTGCACAGCAGAGGGAAAATGAATGCCAAGGAAAAAGAAATATCATTACAAACTGCATTAATATCTTCAGGCTTTATAGCTCTCCAGGATACAGCTGGTCTTCTCAGTTCCAGTTCGGTATGATATAGTTTTGCTTTTCTTACTGGAGGTGGGTTGTGGAGAGGGAGGAAGAAGCATGTCCTTCTTTTGAAACTTAAATAACCTAAACTCCTAAGAACATTGTTAAGATAGTAAAAACCCTGCAGAGAGGTTGTCTTATATCTAGGCTAGTCCTGATAGAGCAATTTTGTCATTGCTGTTATACATCAGTAGCTGTTCCTTAATGAAAATGACAGTGCATGACAATAGCCATGAAAGAAAGTCAAGAAGGGAGGGAGTTGTTCAAAGACAAGACTCCAACTCTCTTTCATATCACTGTCTGCAATAGTCCAAGTCCCTAAGGGCAAAGATAGGCTCTTTTTAGCCTGTGAATTTATTAGTGAAAATTGGCTGAGCAAGTAGTTTGTTCAAGTAGGTACGCTAATAATGGTTATATAATCCATTGGAAGGCTTTGCTTTGTTTGGGCAGTTGAACTTGGTCCTTTTCTATTTAGGCCTGTTTCTTATATTTTAAGAATACATATTTTGAGATGCAGATTCACTTCAGATTAGCCATATTTCCTTATAATTTCATGCTACAATCTTGGCATAATAATGTGCATAATCTTTCCGTCAGTTGAGACAAAAGAGGAAGTTTGGAATGGCTTGTCTTCAGAAGTTGTGGGGGCTCCATCACTAGAGGCTTATAAAGAAGAGACTTTTGTCCAGAATGGTATTGGGTCTCCTGCTTCAGCAGGGAGTTGGACTAGAGGTCCTCCAAGATCCTTCCAATTCTGTTATTCTGTTAAGTATTCTCTTAAGTATTTATTGTTTGTTTGTTTAATTATTTTCTTTATCCTACTACAACCAGATGACTTTTAGCACTTTTAACTCATCATCATTTTGAAATACTCCTCATAATCCAAGTTAACAAACCAGGATTAAACCAGAGTACATTATTGCCTTCACAAATATTATTTTGTGTGGGTGGATTTAATCATAATGTCATGTTTCCAAACAAACACTTTTTATTTACTAATTCTTGTGAAGCCAGGAGTCAAGTAAGAATGAATTGACTGCTTCCATGCTGATTATTCACAATCCAGTTGAACAGACCATAATTCCTGGCTCACGGTGATACCTAACTTTGGCTAATCTAATAATGTCATTTTTCTCAATCTAGAATAATTCTCACAGAATTATTCACTCACAGAAGAGTGGGATTTTTAAAACAATGGTTTGAAAACTTTAAGCTTTTGCAACAATTTGTGCACATGAAATCTGTCCAGTCTCTGAGCTATTTTCTCATCAGTCATTTTAGCATCTTCTTGCACCATTTGACTGCCTTTGAGGGAATAGAAATCTTGCCTGCTATATTGTTAAATTGATACAACAATGGTTGCAGGACTTTAGAAGTTTCTGCAAGTGATGATTGTGACATGAAGACATGTTTCAGAACATTTGTCAAATGCTATCTGGAAGTCTTTCAGAGCACCTTTATCATTTCAGAAAAAAAGTTTCATTTTTTTGTCTAACCATAGATAGTGTATACTAAAAATATATCCAGATGATCGTTCTTGAAGATCATAAATGTTTGGTTGTTATCAATTGAGGGGAAAAAAAGTAAAACTAGATATTTATTTCTGGTGAGAACTGGGTTTTTGTCAGGATCCTTGTCTCAAAATCACTCACATAATCTTGGAATATGAAGGTGGCTTGGTCTGAAGCCATGAATAGATAAATAGTTTGCTTCTGGAACTTTGGAACAATTTTGTTTGATGCATTTTTATAAAACTTTTCTCCATTTCTCCATAAATTAAAAAAAATCAGGCAGAAAAGAGAAAGCATTGTTCCATGCTGAAAACTTTAACTTCCAATCAGGATGGTTATATGGTTATTACATCATACAGTGGTTGAAAGTATAATAAAAACTATGCTTATTTTTTCCAGAAATGTAGAAGCCCTTTCCTACACTGTTATATTCATTCAAATTGCTTCTAGAACTCTAAGAAAGGCAGCCAAATTATTTTGTTTTGTTTTTAATTTTTGGGCTTTAAACCTGCTGCCATACAATCCTTCCTGAAATCCTTCCTATCAGAATCACTAAACATTATTCAGTTCTGTCCCAGTCTACAAAAAGTGATAGATATTTGTTGAGAACCATTTGTACAAACAGCCCTACTCCAACACTCCAAAAGCATCCAAGGCTTCTGAAGGCATGAAAGTGTCCTGATGAAGTGTGACATCAGCAGACCAATCTAAGTTAATAAGAGAAATTCGGAATCCTGTACTACTATTCCCCCATAATTAGAACCAAAAGTTGAAATATATATATATTTTCTGAGGTTTTCGTGGATATTTGTATGTGGATCTTTGGTTACTCGGGTTTTCTCCCACGTAAAATTGGAAGTATCTAGGCGACATTTTGATGAAGTTTCATTCATCATCTTCAGGCTTGTGTCTTCAGCTCTGTGCTTCTCAGAGTAATGTGAGCTTGCAGCTGCTTCTTCCTTTTAACTGCTAGTGAGGGTGTGACTTGATTGGGTGGGGGCTTGGCTGTGTTTTGATTGGCTGGGGGTGTGTTCTCATTGGTTGGGGGTTTGGCTGTGTTCTGATTGGTAGGGGGTTGGCTGTGTTCTGATTGGCTGGGGGTGTGTTCTGTTCAGGTGGGGGCTTGGTTGTGTTCAGGTTAGTCTTAGTTGCTGGCGGATTTGAGCTGGTGAGCTGTGATCCTGTTGACCAAGAATGCGAAGCCAAACAACAGGATCACAGCTCACCAGCTCAAACTCCATACAGAAGCCTGATGATGGCAGATGAGATTCTGCTGAAACGTTGCTACAACTTTAAAAGCACTACAATGACGTGGGATAATACCCGTAGGAAGCTGAACAGCACACATGTAAGTACCCGCGAAAACTATATTTGTTGATATGACCAGTATAGACTCCTGATGACAAAATAGATAGGATCATGCAATTTTCTTGAAGTATTCTGTCAAAATCTTCTGGAAGATTTTTGACAAAATACTTGGAGAAAATCAATCTTCTTCTGGAAGATGTTTCAACTTTCTAATTTAAGGTTGAGGAAGATTGATTGGGTCAATGTCAATAATGGCAACCATCATAAATATGAGCCATGTGACCATCAGGATGCTGCAATTGTTGTGTGAAAACTGTCATAAGTGAATATTTTCAGTGCCATTGTAACTTTGAACGGTCACTATGTGAACTGTTGTAAGTCGAAGAGTACGTGTAAAGTTTCAATAGAACAGCTAATACAATAAAAAGATATTACCTTTCTTAATTTATAGCTGTCAAATAAGGACTGAATCTTTCGTTCCAAAAAGAGTTTAATAAAAATCATCCAAAACTTTTCAGATGATGAAACAAATATATATCTGCATTTGTTAAGCAACTGATTGTTGGAGTTCAGGGGCTATTAATTACTGTGCTGAGAAGATCATATGAGACTTACCTTGAATAAGATATTAGAGCTTTGACTACAATTATGCTTGCTGGCCAAAGATCCATGTAATTCAATATTTGGAACTTCCAGGGCTGAAGATGATGGATTTCTATTGGAAGATCTTTTCTTGTATTTTTCCTCTCATATACATTAATCAACACAACTAACAGTGATTACTGTAAAAAAATTAATAGAATACCATTTCCACTATAAAGTATGTTGATAACAGATAAAACCCATCTTCATATAAAATGTTATCCAGAAGAATTTTAATTAATTGATAGAAGACAATTAAAAAAGAAATCATCTCTGCTTCAATGACTGGAGCATTGGCCAATTGGTACAAGACTCTAAACTGCTGATAGTGAATACTCCCTTTTTACTTCCTGGAGAGTCATTATCTATTAAGATGAAAGCTGGATAGATTTTATATTAAGGTTTATCATCTGTATAGCCATTGTGAATCTTGGTTTAAGAAACATCTTTCTATTCATACTCAAAGCCAATTCATATTTCATTTTTATTTTTTTCAGACGATATCCTGGTTGCCAATGCATTAATTTTGGATCCTGGTTTATTCTTTGCATCCCAATCACTGTTATTATTTTAATACTCTCCTGGGTTTGGCTTCTGTGGCTTTTTTTGGGTTTCAAGTAAGTACTCTTATGGGAAAAGAATCCAAAGTATTATCGTCTTGTGAAAGGATGTGTTTACAATGAGTAAAAATAACAAATCCTTACCCCCAAGGAGCATATGTACAAAATAAATATAAGAAAACAATCGAGGAAGAAGAAAAATGAAGGCATAGAAAAGTTAAGGAAAATACGTTTTTTTCTTAAATATCTTTCTGCTCAGCTACAGTTCTGAATGTAGTGGATATAGTATGCTTCAGTGAAGACAAATAGCTTGAGGGTTCAAGAAAAAAATAATGTGGATTATATTATCTTCATATGCAATTGGAAAATTAGAATGCAAAGCAGAGTGGGAAAATCAGCACTAGCCCTACTATTTGGAAAAGTGTGACAGCTGATTCAGGCAGTATGCTACACCAAACAAGGAACAGTAGTAAAGTATTGGAGTTAAGTATTATAAATGGAAACCATCTTGCCCAGTGATCTAATAGCTGCCTTGCTGCATAGCTAAGATAGAGGATCCATTATTCACATTGAAATAAGATTGCTCTCCCAGGCAGGGAGTATTGTATTGTAGAATATTGTAGCATTCTCTTGTTTTGGATCTCATACAACACATTATGTTGGACTTGGACTGCCCATGAGATCTTTCCAAGGAAGAAAGCCAACCCAGTCCTCGAGAAGTTCTTTGGATCAGTCATCAGAAGTGAAACCTATCTTCTGGTGAACAGGTATTATAACAAGTTATATCAATTCACTTTTCATTTCAGCTTGAAAGAAATGTTCCAGTGTGGCAAGGCAAAGTCACCTAGAGAACAAGCTTCAGCACAAGTAATCAAAGAAGAATACAAGAAACTTGGATCAATAAGGTGATGCATTTGGCTAATCTACAGAAGAAATATTACAAATGCTATCAAATAAATATTACAATACTATCAAAGCAAATCACTTCAAAGAGTGATGGTCAATACATGGTGTTTTTGTTGCAGCTACCCTGAAGTTGTCACCCTTGTCTTGTTCCTTCTGATGGCCCTGTTATGGTTTACTAGAGATCCTGGATTCATCCCTGGCTGGTCTTCTTTATTTCCAAAGTAAGTCAATAAGCCACCCTGCACAATTTTTAGAAGGTTCTATATTTTTAGATATGGATAAATCTGGATCATAGTACCAAATATTTCTGCAAACATCTATTGAAATGTGTAGGGGAAGGGTCAATGCCTTTTTTAAAAAGAATAACACATTTCCCCCTGGTTTTCAGAATGCCACCAACATCATAGAAGTTGTGCTTGTTATCGATCTTTCTAAAAATATACAAAGACAAGAGCCAGTGAAAGGTGATGGTTAAGTGTTAGGCTAGAAGTGAAAGGAACGAAATTCTAACTTTTTATTCCACTACCAAAAATGATTGAATGAATCAAGTTATGTATATGCTAAAATATTGTAGGAATCTTCATCCAAGTAGTCTTGCATCTAGAGTAGGATATCCAGTTTGCTTAGCTCAACTTGAAGAATCACTATCTTTTGTTTTTTTTAAAAAAAAGCTGGAGGTGTTAAATAAACATTACAGAAGAGTAAATTTTTTACTTGAAATATAATCATACCGTCTTATGTTTTTATTTTTCTCTGTTAGATTTTCATCACAGTTATAATTTCTTTTTAACCATTCTGAATATCCATTATATCCTGCTTCTGGCATGAAATTTCATGTGAAAACTCAGAATCCATTCAGGTGTTTGGCTGATTCATATATGCTACTAAATTTGAAGTTGTGTGTGTGTGTGTGCGTGTGTGTGTGTACACATAAAATATTCTTTGCAGATTTTATTTTTCAAACATTATTTACATTTAGTTCCAAGAAATTTCCATGGCAACACATACGATTATAAGAACCCCATACAGAATAGTTCATGTGAGGTTTACCATTAGTTTTTCTTTATAGACACTGCAGAATACCTCATTATCCAAGAATATGTTTTACATATTTTATACCACAATACCTAAAGGAAAGCTGGGCATCTTTTAGTCCTAAAGAGCTCTGGTGATGCTAAAATAGGGCTACAAAGAGAGTTGTCATGGTCTTGCTATTGTTTTAAAAGCTTCTGTGTATTTGCTGAGATTTTTTATCTCTGTCAGATATGACAGAATTCAGACGAATTCAATAAAGTAGAGGCATCTTGTTTCTGCTACATCTTAAACTATTTCGTTACTCCTTTAATCTTCAGTGTCTGCTATGAGTTTGGTCACTTTGTTTCTTGTTGACAAGAAGAATTTGCATTTTTTTCTGCCTCTGATTGGTTAGTTGTGAAGAATCCCTTTGTAGCTAGATTCTGGCAAAACAAAAAGAAAGAAAAGAAAAATGTGGAGCTTTTCAATTCAGAGGATGCATTCAGAGTCAGCTCAAACTAGGCCCATATAATCCTATAGATTTTCTTTTGCCAGGGAGGATTTTTCTGGGATGTTTGCCAGAAGCTATCGCCTTTTTATAGTTACTGACAATACCTTTTTTTACAATTTCCTTTTAAAAAGCTTTACTAAATAATGGTGCTTCTTTTACATGAGTTTTTTTTATAGTTTATGACAGATGAAAATATAATACTGAAAGATTTTTTAAAACACTGCTTTTCTTATTAAAAATATGACAGAAAGATAATTTAAAAAAAACAAATATAGAAGGAAGGAACAAGCAAACATAATCTATTACATAATATTCACATACTTTTGTAAACAAATCACAAAATATAACCAAGAAATATTTCTCTATCTTTTCATTATGAAAAACACTCATTAAAAAAAAACCAAATTATACATCTTTGCTTGCTTTATCTTTACCTGTTGAGCAGAAATATTCTTCACTCCTTCCCAACCTTAAGAAATCTATAGTTCATATATCAATAGATCTATATTTTTAATTTATAATAAAAAATACATTCACTTCCTCAAAATTTTCTGGTGTCCCCATATTAACAATCATATGGATTACAACCCCAAACAGAGCATTAATAGAACAAACCCATATCATTTGCATGTGTGCTTGTACTTCTAAGTTAATGAAATTAAGTTAGCCTTTTTAAAGTATTCTCAGGCTAGTCTAATAACCAAGAAGATTTTGTTGAATTATTCTTATTTTAAAATCATAGGAAATATGCTTACAATTTTAAATCCCTTTGTCATTGATTCACAAATATAAGGTGCCTCAACCCTCTATACAAAATAATTATTTGCAGAAATTAATATATAATATTTAAAAATGTGGTGAGTTTTAAATTATCTAAATTATTTATGTAATATAGTAGTAATACAGGAATTTTAAATATTGCTAACACATCCAGGTCTATTGCAATATCAAGAGATATTTTAGTTATATATATAAACCTTTTTTGTTTTAGGCAATCAAAATTCAATCTGCAGTGATACAAGTAGTTTGAAAAATTGATTGGTAATAAATTAATCTAAAGTATTAATAGCTAAATTGTCCAACAACACCACCAGCTTTATGTGCTATTTTCAAATAGAGAACTAGAGATTGATATAAAACAAAGTTTTTCATATCTATAAGGATGGTCATATGGGCAGTGTTAGTCATGTTTAGATGTGTTGTCTTCTGCAATACAAATGTTATTTATCACCTGAAAAAGTCTTTGTGAAATAGCACCTGCTTATTTGAGGGACTGCCTGTCTCCATTTGTTTCTACCCATCTGGTTTGGTGGGGCAGAGTGAGGTTGCTCCAGCTCTCATTATTTTAATTAGGGTCATTTTCTGGGCCCAGGAAGTATACCTATTCTGTCACAGACTCACAGTGTCTGCCTCTGGACTGACTGCTGGATGATTCAAGTAGGTAGTAAAGATCTACCAGGCTCTGGAGCAGAATGAAGATTGAGCCTGTTGGTGGAATTTCTGTTGGATGTTATTGTTTTGGGGGCCATTTGTGATTCTCTTTTATGCATGTTGTACTTATTTTTAACTTTTAATTGTAAGCTGCCCAGAATCATTGGGAGTCAGGAAGCCTATACATTGTATAAATAAATGAATCAAATAAAAGGGTCAGAATCTCCGTCAACTGTCTATAATGCAAGAAAACAAACAAACAAAAAAAAACCTGGGACTAAAAATAGCCTTAGGCCCCAATCAACACAGCAAAGAGAGCAAAATGGTAGTGGAATGCAATTGTGGATTTTATTATGGATTGTGAGGATTGTGCCAATAATGAATATTTTTTAAAAAAATATATTACCAGCATTTGATAAACAAATTGAAGACAAAATACATCCCCAGTGATAAAGCTGATTTAAGACCCTAGCATTATATGATAACTAAAGTTTAAGAAAATCCAGGAGTCTGTCTTTCCCACAAAAGAAATATGCTGTAAATCAAGACATTCTTTTTACCTTGGGTTGCTTTTAGCAAATATGCCAAGTTTAAGTAAAATTTCCATTTTCTACCTTTCGCTATAAACTGAACATAATTTTTAACCACCTGTTTACAATGTTTTACATCTGAGGTTTAAAGAAAAAAGGATTAAAAAAGCATATTTGGGAAGATATGGTATTTAAGGCCCGGTCCCACTGTACTTACGGATGCAAAGAGGATGTAAAACGTGAAAAAAAGCTTGCCATCCGTTGGAAAACGCTATGCATCCGTTGTGTACTCACTGCATCCGTGTTTCATACGCTCTATCCGTTGAGCATCCATCCACTGCGATTTCATCCACTCAAAAAGTTTTGAGCTGCACAAAACTTTTTGAACAGATGAACTTTCCGCCACGTACGATGTACATCCGCAACATATACGGGCAACAAACGTTCTATGTCCGTTATCATCTGTTAAACGTCCACTGTATCCTCTCTGCATCCTCTGGCCATCCCCTCAACTCACATCCGCTGCAGCTGAAAACGGACAGAGAGAGGAAACGGAACGTCTACACAGCGTTAGTAGCACGGAAATAGAAAGGATGTAAGCGTATGCATCTTGTATACAAAGTATTAAAAATGGATAAAATGTTTGTATCTGGGATGTATCTCATATATTTAGGATGTCTGGAGTATGTCTAGAGTATGTAGAAGGACACCGAGTGGACAACTGATATTTTCTATAAAAAGGGGGAGAAAATCATCTGGATCTCCGTATGAGTCCAGCATCTGTGGTGTACAGACCTCATCACCCTTGGTCTTGGTCTTCAACATCATCAGTTGTTCTCCACCGTGGAAGGGCTGTGATGTCACCTGGGGTGGAGAAGCAGACCTGGACCGGGTAGGAGCAACTTCAGCTGGGCCTTGAGGGTTGTGCAGAAGTGCTGCGATCTTCTGCTTCATCACCTGGTACTGGGCCTTGGGCAGGTCCCTCAGGGTCTGGCTCATGTAGGTGATGAAGGTGTTCCGGCCCGAGGATGCTCTGTCCAAGTGGACCAGCTGAGAGAGAAGTTCTGTGCTAGTCTTCATTGTGTTCCTGATCTCCAACAACACACTGTGGTCCTAGCCCTCCAGTCTGCCTCTCTGCCTGCATCCTGTGGAGCTGGGGGTGGGGGGGGTTAGCCTCTGGTGGCTGCTGCTTCTTCCTCCATTTGTGACAGCAGGGCATCATCCTCCATGGGTCCTCCAAGTCTGGCGACATGGGGAGTGCAGCTGTCAAGGGGGTCTCTGCTGTGGGACCCTCTGAAGATACCTGCCTGGACAGGGTAGCTGGCTCCTGGCTGGAAGAGGACTGGCTGTCTGTGGGCTGTCTGAGGGAGAGGGGTCTCAGAGGGGCTGCTCCTCGGTGGTGGATCTCACTCTCCAGGAAACTGCACTTGGCCATGACGTACATCTCCCGGTCAGTGAACTTGACAGCGGCCTGCACAGATTTCTTGAGGTGTAGCTTGCCATACCAGGTGTGCATGTGCTTCCACCATCCAAGGAGTACTTCTGCAATGTACCCCAGACTCTCTGCCTTGTCTCTCCAAGCTGCCTGCTTCTTCTTGGTGTCCCGATACAGTCTGTGGCCCTTTCTCCAGGTACTCGTTCTCCCTCAGCCATTCCAGCACCTCATCCTCATGCTCCTCGGAAATGGTGTACTGTTTCCTCTCTCCCTTCTCCTTCCTTTGCCTCTTCCTTCCTCTGGCAGGGGCTTCAGCAGGGCCTTCAGGGGCTTCAGCATCAGGGCCTTCTGAAGATTGTTCAGGGCCTTTAGGGGCTTGAGCAGCAGGGACTTCAGGGGCTTGAGCAGCAGGGCCTTCTGGAGATTGTTCAGGGCCTTCAGGGGCTTGAGCAGCAGGGACTTCAGGGGCTTGAGCAGCAGGGCCTTCTGGAGATTGTTCAGGGCCTTCGGGGGCTTAAGCAGCAGGACCTTCAGCAGCAGGGCTTTGAGGGGCTTGAGGGCCTTGGGACTGGTCCACCACAGCAGCAGCTTCAGAGTCAGTGCCAGGGGGTGGGATGCTGGTTCTGCCCTTCTTCACCTTGCTAGGGCTTGAACGAGTAGGCACAGACTTCCTCTTCTTGCCTGACTGACGAACCATGGTGTTCCTGCAGGATGTATCTGGCAGCACGTCTTTCCTCTATATGCTGACTGCGTGTGTGCTACATCCTTTTATATCCACGGAGCAGCTGCAATTCATACCCCCCGCATGCACAGTGAACGCTTTGCATCCGATATACATCCATGCAGCATCCCCTTTGTTTCCTATAGGTATCTGTGATGCATCCACTTCATCCGCTATGCATCTGCCCCTTCCGCTATGCATCTGCTTCGAAATTCTCCCCCGGAACCCCTTCGGAGGTGTCATCTGCTTCCATCCGCTTTCATCCACTAGGCTTCCTATGAACATCCATTTAACATCCCCGCTACATACTACCCACATCCGTTCTTTTCCATTCTGTTTATGCAAATTTTCACCAATTTTTGGAGCAGATGAAAACGGATGGAGCCACCCCTGAAATTTTTCTCGTCCACTGTGTCCTTTATGCATACGTTTTGCGTCCATCAGCCAGTGGGACCGGGCCTTAAGAGAAATTTGTTTGCAGATACTGAGTGCTAGAAACATTTGAAAAAACTAAGAGTGAATTTTGATACAAATGCAGAAATATTTATCAAATTTTAGCAAAAACATTTTTTTGGAAAAAAAAAATAGAATAAGATGAACTAAACTTCTGAATTAAAGTAAGCAACTACAAGAAAATCATATTGTCAGATTTGCCCATTCTTAAAAAGTTGATAAGATATTTGTGTTCATGTCAGATATTTAACAAGATACTTTGTGAAACAATGTTTTTCTTCCTAGCATAATATCTGTCTACATATATTCACATACTATATGTAAGCATCTGTAATTTCTCTAACAAACATTAACAGAATTTGTTGGTGGAAATTCTGGTAGGTAGAAATTCTATATATATTTTCAGGTAGATCAGAAGATGAACTATACAAATGATTTATTTAAAAGATTGAAATTTATAAAATTATATATGAATTCCTTTAGGCTGCTGTAGTATTACTTCAGAGATAAAAAAAAATCACCAAATTCTTTTCCTAGACTTGCAATATTTATTTTCTAAGTAAATATCTCTTTCCTTAGATATCCAGGCTTTGCAACAGATTCAACAGTGGCTTTACTAATTGGACTCCTCTTCTTCATTATTCCTGCAAAAAGATTGTCTAGAACTTCAGATGGAGAAAACAGTTGAGTATCTTTCCTTGCCCATTTTTGCTTTAATTGCTTAATTTAAAAAAAAATATGCAAACACATACATACATACATACATACATACATACATACATACATACATACA
>BLBF01000037.1:8423332-8441477 GCA_015471245.1 Laticauda colubrina
GATATATATATATATATATATATATATATCCTTATTCTGAGGATGAAACCTCATACTTTAATTAAAATTAGAAAAGTTCACTAAATCATATGGATTTGATATAACCAATTGCTTATGAAAAATACATCTCAGCCAATTCTTAGTGCTTTATTTTTTGAACTAAAAATTTAAGCACCTTTTTCATTAATAAAACTCATCCTCAGTCAATCATGATTTCTCATGATTACAGGGACATGTCCATGCAGTTGTCTTGGCAATAGCACAAAAAATATTTCCCATTACAGTAGAACCTCTGGTCACAAACGCTTCTGACCATGACCAAATCAGGTTCTGACCAAAAATACTCACATTTCTTTTTCTTTTCATGGCCGGTTTTCCCTTTCACACCATATTTTTTGTAAGCGCCAATTTTCCAAAGTTAGGTTCGGGTCACGACCAAATTGGGTTGCGACCAAAGTTATGGAACGAATTATGGTCATGACCAAAAGTTCTACTGTATCTGTGTTTCTTCCAGAAACTTGAATGTTGGGGATTTTTTTACCAGCCTAGACTCTGGGGTCTCTGGTGAATTTTCCATCCAATGACTAGCCAGTCACAATTATTCTTATTGCCTTATATTCCAATTGCACTATGTAGGTCCATTTTAATTAAAACAATCATGGAAGAATTACAGTTGTAATTTTGGTTAAAAATCTCGTTATGAATAACTGCTATCAAAATTCATGGTAGTTTTTTTTAACTTTATAGAAACATGATAATGCCAAATAGAATCTTTATAACTGTTAAAGAAAATTATATTGCATTCATCCATTTCTTAGTCATGCATGCTAAACATTCCTTGTAAAGAAGATGGAATAACATTTTTTAATATATTTATTTTGAGCTTTTGTACTAAACTATATCTTTCTTTTAAACTAAATATGTTGTTGAATATTTATGTATTACCAATGTTAAACACTGTAAATAAAATATACTGTGCAATTACTTCACAAGAGAATCATATAACCCTGATTTGTTCATATTGCAAACATAAATAGTGTAACTGGTTTTAAAATATAAACTTATTATTGCAGAAGAGCAGTTCTCAGCCTTGTCAGCTTATCACCACTTGTTCCCAAAAGGAAACATATTCAGGAATATACAAAGTTTCAAAGTTGAAACATTCCAGCCTGAAATTATCTGCAGATAGGGAACTAGTTCTGGTCACTTTAGGGTTCAGGTGGCTATACCAATTCATGAGCTTACCAGTTTACTTCAGGAAATTTCTTAATGTATGAGAACATGTCCTGCTATTGTGTGCATATTTTTCTTGTTTTCTTTTTCCCTGTTCAGCCAAATATCTCCCACGTAGCACAGCCATGACTCCAAATTTTATCAGACTATCTAACAAAATGAAATTCAATGGTAAAAAAAAGTAAGGTTCTATCTTTAGACAAGAAAAACCAAATGCACAGGTATAGTATAGGTGATACCTGGCTCAATCGTAGTAACTGTGAGAGGGGTCTCGGAGTCCTAGTAGACAGCCATTTAAATATGAACCAGGAATGTGCAGCAGCTGACAAAAAAGCCAATACAATCCTAGGCTGCATAAACTAAGGAATACAATCAAGATCACGTGAAACATCAATACCACTTTTATAATACCTTGGTAAGGCCTCACTTGGAATGCTGCATCCAGTTTTGGTTGCCCAATGCAGAAAAGATGTTGAGACTCTAGAGAGAGTGCAGAAAAGAGCAACAAAGATGATTAGGGGACTGAGGCTAAAAATAGAAAGAATGGTTGCTGGAAATGAGTATATCTAGTTTAATAAAAAGAAGGACTGGGATGATAGCAATGTTCCGATATCTCAGGGGCTGCCACAGAGAAGAGAGAGTCAAGCTATTCTCCAAAACACCTGAAGACAGGACAAAATGGGTGGAAACTAATCAAGGAGAGAAGCAACTTAGAACTAAGGAGAAATTTCCTGACAGTTAGAACAATGGAACAACCAGAGGTTGCGAATGCTCCAACACTGGAAGTTTTTAAGAAGAAATTAGACAACCATTTGCCTGAAATAGTATAGGGTTTCCTGCCTGAGCAGGGAGTTGGACTAGAAGACCTCCAAAGTCCCTTCCACCTCTGTTATTCTGTTCTGTTTAATTCACAATCTACATTCAGTAATTAGCTAGCTACATTTCAGTTTTTGTACAGAATTCAAAAACAGTGTGACCTGCCGGAGGAGTTAATGCACATGTTTTCTTTAATAAATGGAGCAATTTTTGACTAACTTTTCTTCAGTGATTTATTTAACTATCATTGTCTTGGAGGCCCAAAACTTAAAAAAAAAATCATAGAATTACTACACCAAGAAAAATTGTCCATCATTATGTATCCATTAATGTTACCCCAGAAGCAGGAATCTGAACATAATAGTTACTGCTACACAAGCAATGATTACTAGTGGCTTCGAGGCAAATTTAAGTCATGTAAACAAATGAAATGTAGGAGTTAAAAAACATTATTATGAAACAAAAACTGGTGGGTGGATGAATTTTTTTTATTTATTAATTTATAAATTGCTTCTGTCAAAAGATTCTAAGCATACAATGGACAGCTAAATGCCTGCTGAGCAAATGTACAGGAACAAAACCAGTACAGGAACAAAAGCAAATCCCACATAAAACCTAACATATCATAAGACAGGTAATTGCTGTTTAATAACATTTTTGTTCTCTGGAGTACCTGAATACACTGAAATATCTTCTGGAACTGCAAGGTTTACATGAGTGTGGGATCTGCCAAGCTGCTCCAGCAGAGGAAACATCTATATTGTCAAGCCTCCTCTCTTTGCAGCCTTCAGCAGGCATTTAGCTGAGTTTAGAGCTGGGGTGGTGCAGTGATTAGAGTGCAGTACTGCAGGCTACTTCTGCTGGCTGCCAGATGACTGCAGTTTGGCAGTTTAAATCTCACCAGGCTCAAGGTTGACTCAGTCTTCCATTCTTCTGAGGTTGGTAAAATGAGGAGCCAGGTAGTTGGGGGTAGCATGCTGACTGTAAACTGCTTAGAGAAGCTGTAAAGCATTGTGAAGCAGTATATAAGTCTAACTGCTATTACTAGTGCTATTAAGTCTACTTGAAAGTGGACTATACAAATCATGTAGCAGAAGTGTCAAGACTGCCCAATAAGCATATAGTCTCCTGTTCTCTATACTATTTAAAATTTCCAGGGCATGGTTTCAATGGCCCCACATAAAATAATTTTCAGCAATCCATACAAGAGATGCCAAGAGCAAGAAGGACTGCCTTCAGTGCCCCCTGTTCTGCCTACAGCTGCAACTGGTGCCCAGGCAGAGTTGGGCCAAAGTTCTTTTGGACAAGTCTCCCTCAACTCACTTTTCCTGCAGGAGATGTGAGCCCAGAATGACATCCAAATTACAGGACAAAATGGAATTGTTGTTTGCTCCTCCCCATCAGATCCTAAATGGCTCCAAACTCAAGAAAGTATGTGTGCTTCTACATACATAAAGAACAATTTATAGCGAGTGGAAAAAGAAGAAGAAATCTGATTGTGTAAAAAGTCTTAACATGTTGTTCTAGAAGTGTTAAGTTTAATATGCAAGAAATGACTTGGTGCTATGTTGGTCTTTTTATTTTGTCTAAGTGGTCTAATTATTGAAAAGTGACTGTTTTCCACTTGCCTCCTTATCCAATACACTCTGAGCCATCATTATCTCAACAGGCAAGCCTAGTGATCAGAAAGTAAAATAATAAACAATTTTTAAAACAGGTCTCCCTAGCTAGATTTGACAGGATGAAGTGTCTGCAACCCACATACTTACTTGCAAATGTGTAGAACAATTTTCTCACTTTTTATATTTTAATAAGAAGAATGTCTATCCTGGCACCTTTTAAGCAGATCGAGAAAATGTCACATTCAAAAAGATTTGTTTGCATAGTGGAACTCTTATTTAGATTTACCACCTGACTAAATTGGTGACTTCTACTAAGCCAGTATACTGAAGAGTATACTTTTTCACATGTGGTGAAAGAGCAGAAGTGTACTTGAATATTTGCACTTGATTTTTCCCTTGGCCTCCGATTCAGCTCAACAGAAAGTGAGGCTTAATCTAAATCTCTAAGTTTCTTTTTAATTTTTATCCCTTGTCTCAGTGATGGGCTTCAATTTTTTTACTACAGGTTCTGTGGGTGTGGCTTGATGGGCGTGGCTAGGTGGGTGTGGCCATGTGGCTGGATGGGCATGGCTTTTTTTTTTTTTTTCAGCCCCCCCCCCCCCAATTTTTTGGGCCTTCTGGGCCTCAGGCAAGCCTCCTGAGGGGCATTTTTGCTCCCAGAAGGCTCCCCTGGGCCTCAGGAACAAAAAAAAAATGGAGCATAGGAGGGGCACACAGCATGCCCCTTTGCTCCATTTTTGGGCTTCCTGGCCTCAGAGGAGCCTCTGGGGGGTGTTTTTGTTCCCAGAAGGCTCCCCTGGGACTCCGGAAGAAAAAAAACTGGGCCTGGAGGAGGCACACAGCAACCCTCCTCACTCCATTTTGGAGCCTTCTGTGCCTCAGGCAATCCTCCTGGGGGGGCATTTTTGCTCCCAGAAGACTCTCCCAGGCTCAGGAAGGCAAAAAAATGGAGGGGAGGCTGAACCCCTCACTCCATTTTTTTCCTTCCTGGGGCTCAGCAATGGGAATCCCAGCACAGCTGATACATGAACAGCTGATTGTTGTGAGGGGAAAAAAAGAAATATTTTAAGGGCCGAGCACCAGGTGGGTGGCATGAGAGAGCATCGGGCAGGTGGGGCAAGCGAGCCAGCAGCAACTGGGTGACTGGGTCAGGGGCATGACCAGCCCAAACTTACTACCATTCAGCAACCCACACCAAATCCTTGCTACCAGTTTACCTGAAGTGGTGCGAACCGCCTGAATACCACCACTGCCTTGCCCATGTGGAGTAAATGAGATACCTATAAATAGAGGACCCATTACATCCAGTCCCTTTGTTCTGTAATTTTAAGTCAGTAAAGTGGTATTGATATGCAGCTTTGTTGCCCAAAAAGAGAAGGGTCAGCAAAACAGACTTGAGCAGCAATTCCAATAATCAAAATTAATCTATTGTAAAGTCTGATAATCAGGCTGGAGAATAAATTCTGCCAGATTTCACATATCCATTCCTTTTGAACATATTTCTTTTAGGTGATTGGAGTATTAAGTGCAGAGGTGCAGTTTTAAGTACCCTGGAGCCATTTGGTTTTATTTATAGTTGGCTGTGGAGGAAGATTTGTGGTCTTAGCCATATCTTCTGTTCCCTTGAATATATACATATATATGGTTTGGAGTGAGTCTAAAAGGAATTTAAATAAAAGGTGGCATCCGCACAGCAAATTTATGCATGATTCATTTGTTGTTTGGAGGGAAGTAGCTTCTCTTTCATCAACTCATGGATTTAAAAAATGTAAACTTGCACTCAGAATTCATAAGTTATAAGGTGAAGAATTAACACAGCCTGTTCACAAACAATGGGGAAAATTGGCTCAGACAAGTTTTAATGTTTAAATAGATTAATAAGTTTATTTTGCCTATATCCTAGTCACTGAAGTCTAATAGATGGATTGGAACATTATTTCTAAATAACCTAACCAAAGAATAAAAAATACAAAAACATTTGCCAGTTATAATGTCCTTAGGAAAATATCAGGTTTTGGATAGCAGCTCCTGCTTTGTTCTGCCATAAACTCTGAGACCCAAGACAGAGATAACAGTATTTCTCAAATGTCTTGAGATAATATGGGAAGACTGGCTAATTCAAGAGTTCAAGTCTCTATGTTTATTGGCAAGGTAGTAGCTTTCAATGAAACACACTATGCAAAACTAAGGTATTTTAGAGGTAAATTCATCAATTTAATTAATGAAGGCATTCTAACATCTATTAGTTCACCAAGCAAATAAAACAAAATGAAGCAAAGATATTTTCTCCCTGGTACTCTCTCCATTTTCTCCCATCTGGGCCATTTTTCTCCAGAACAAAATGGAACTTAAGCGAAAATTCTGATCTTAAGAATAAAAGGTCAAATTATAAAATGTAAACAAAAAATGCACGCATACAAAAGAGATCACTGTGATTCAGACTGCTTTGAAAATAATCTTCTTTTAACTATGTTACTTTGTTTTAAGCTGATGAACATATATCTTCCACTGTGAGTATAATTTTTATTCTCTTGAAACTGTTTTTTTTACATAATATACACATTGAGGAATAACACATTTAGGAATGTGCAATGTTTCTGCACATTTGTATTTGGCTCCATAGAAAGGAGATGGGAATCACATCTACTTTATTAAAGGGATGTTTAATTGATTTAATTACCTTCCTTACCATGTTATGAAACTAAGAAGGATTTGAAATGTGTTCAGATTTTCTACTTCTCCAACTGTGCCACTTAACCACTATAATAGGTACCAAAATCTACAAACACAAAACTGAGTGTTAGAGTTAGAATAGGCTTTATCTCAGAACAAACTTAATGTGAATTTCTATGCGGTTTTTAAACATTTGGAACGAACAGATTTATTGTGCAGCCAACCATAATTTATTAAGCTTGCATGCTGCCCAATGACTCTGGGCAGATCTCAACAATCAAAGAATTTACTATCAAATCAACAAAAAATAAAAGATGAAAAACACAACAGACCAGATGGAATGAAGTAAAGGAATCTCACTCCCTTGCAAAAGGCCTGGGTAAAGAGCCAGGTTTTCACCACACTTGTAAACAATAGCAGAATTTACCCCTGAGATTTGGTCAATCTTTCTCACTCCAATAACCCTGTCTTATAGGGTTCTTGCTGTGGGGAAAAATGGGTGGAGATAGTTCTATCCTCACAGCTTTTATTTCCAAATTGAAAGGTGGAATATAAATCTCATAAATTATTTTCTAAATCTCGTATGTCCCTCCAGTATAAAGAAGAGCTGTTCTGAATCTAGCATTTATTCTTAATCTAGCATTTCATAATTATTTCAAATACAGTATTTGAAAAAGTGTTACAATATATAGAAAAACCTGTGTTACCCTTATGGAAAGAACCGATAGAACTGTTTATATTTTTAAATAAACAGCAGCTTCTAGAATTACAATTAAACCATGTTCTCCACTGAAGAGCTTTAAAATTTTAAATTGTCACATATTAATTTAACACATAAACTGGGAAACTGTGAGTATCTAACAACAAGCCAGGTCCCAAAATGTTAGAGAATTCCTGGAAGCCTGACACTCAGACAAATCAGGCATCAATAGACACACAGTCATAAAGAAAATCTACATACCATTAAAAAGAGACAATAAAAAAGCCAAAAAGAAACAAAAAGAATGAAACCAGTAATCAACACCCAGATGGGCAGAAATTAACACCAAGATTAAATTAGACTAACATTCAAGAAGCAAACAATACCCTAGTCAAGGAAGTGCTAAACAAATCAACAGTAAACAACAGCCCAATCAAGAAATCACCAAGACCACTCTCTCACCAACACTGACAGAACAAGTTTTATACAAGGATGCATAAAATGGGATAAAAACCCACTATCTACTGGCATTGATGATGTTACCTAGTTTGGTAATGAAACATCTGCAAGAAAACAACCAAGATCAGAGACCACTACGGAACCCATAGTTTTATCTTCAAATTCCCTTTTTTATTAGTAGCACATAAACAATAAAATAAAGGCTTTTCAGCATACAAGGTTATCTGTTATTCCAAGAGTTGTAATACCAACACATGTAGAGATTGTTAGATTGTTAAAAATTGTTAAGAATGTACAGTATATAGGAATTCCTGAGAGTTGGAATCTGATACAAATGCTATAGGAATAGGGGAAGCCCAGCACCTAGCTAATCTTACCAGGGAAAGCAGTTGAAACAACAGGTCCTGTGTGTCTGGGAAGAAAAGCAGGAAGAATTAAATTTTAACAATTTCTTGGAATATGAAGAAGCAGAATGAAGGTAAAAAGGAGAAACAAAGGAAATCCTTAACTGTCAATATATACCTTGTGATCTATATGCCAGAAAATGCCAGTGGAATGGACCTCTGCAGGATTTACATCTCAACCAAGCTTAGAGAGAGCTACAGTAGCCTTTTGCTTATGTACATTGAAGAAAAATATGAATCTTTATTGGAGATGACGCTTAGCCCATAAAACATTGCACACATAAGAATAGAATAGAATAGAATAGAATAGAATAGAATAGAATACTTTATTGTCCAAGTGTGATTGGACACACAAGGAAAAAAACAAACACCGAATACCAATTAGGTAAATAGATTACTCAGAGAAATTACAGCATCCTTACATGACCAAATTTGGATACATTTAGCAAAATGTATGATTTGAATCTGAAAGTAAAAGTTTTAAAAACAAATTGGTCAGAGTGATCAGGATATTTAATTAGGTATGGGATTACCAGCTCACAGTGAACAAAATGCAAAAAGATAATGTAAGAAAACAGAGAAAAGACTAGCAGAGCGGATCTGTGAACATCAGCTAGTAATCAGAAGACAATAAAAAAAAAAAACACCTTAATCTCATAACATATGGACAGACTCAACCATGGTTTTAGCTGGGAAACTGAGCATCCTAGTCCAAGATAAATTCAAAAACACCAGTGAAGTTTAGCATTCAAATAAGTCAGTCATCAAGAAATAAACCATATTTACACACCATTCTAAAGAAACAATAAAAAAGCTAAAAAGGAAACAAAAAACCTAAAACATATCCTCTCCATCAGCCAGCACCCAGATAATTAGGGATTTATACCAAGCAAACAACCAAGCAGAAAACAATACCCCAATGTCAGGCTTGCCTCAATTTAGATATTTAAGAAAGAAACACCCTCAACTCCATTCTTTGAAGTGAAAGGTTCTTTCACTAAAATCAAGTGGTTATAACAAACATAAGCAAAGCTGGATGTGAGTATTTCCACATAAAGTTTGCATTTCCCCCCTTTCCCTGGCTCTCCCCCCTTGACCAGTCCATCCGTGTCCAATAGCCTTTGTTTTTTTATGTTTTAGGAACTGCTTTGAGGCTTGGTGCCTCTCTGATTTAGTTTTGCATTCTGTTCTCAGGCCTTTTCTTTGATGAACCAGTTTATTCTGGATTGACACTTCTGTTTCCTGTCTCCTTGTCATTCCCTTCCCTTTTCCTGCCCATTCCCATGCCTTTTCCTTATTTCCCTAATTGCCTCCCCACTCCTTTGCATTTTATGGCAGGATGTTTGCGAAGTGGAGTTTGCTGAAAACAGCAGGCTTGACACCTGATCAAAGAAGTACCAAGGGAAAAAAATCACATCAAAACTGTCAGGGTAAGTTACCCTCTGAAAACAGAAAACAAATCCCACACTCATTTACACTAATTGTGCTGATTAAACAGTATATATTTAGTTTGAGAATGGGAGATGTTCCCTTAAGGGAATGCCTCACGGGAAATGTATTTAATGCCTCATGGGAGATGTAGTGCATGTCATGTAGTCACATCTGTAATCCTGATGGGTCACTGAATTGACCTCTGGTTGGGTTGAGGGAAGTTTCAGTCATTCTTACCAGGACACAGCAACATGCTGGAGTCTTCCCTTGCTATATCATTATGGGATGAAGATAACTATCTTTTCACACTATGAACACAACAAAGATACAAAGATTGGACATTAGATGAATCTCAGCATAACTCTAAGTTATATCTTGAGGATGCCTAATATAATCCAATAAAGAAACTTTGTATGGAAGCCTTTGTAGTGTTTAGCTCCTTATCTCAGGTATTTTGAGAAGATAAATATTGCCTGAGACAAGATATAATAATATTATCTGTTTGGGTAATGAAACATCTGCAAGCAAACAACCAAGCTCAGAGACCACATAGGTCTTCATATTTCATGGTTTCGATGACCTGTTCACCTCATTGGCATGTAAATTTAAATTACAATCAATGTGTACTTCAACAGATTATTAAAATTTTCTCCATGTTTATTACAATTCTGGAAATCTGCAATCTTCAAAATGGCCATGCAAAAGTATCAGCTCCATACTTTCTAAATGCATTATACATTCTATATCATTTTTAAATGTCCTAATAAAGTTTCATTTACTTAGTATACATTCTCCATATGATTTTACTATTCATGCATTGTCCTGCCTCCCTTGTCAATTTTAATTCTTATTTACCTACTTAATCCACCAAGAAAATATTAACCTGCTCAATACCACATCCGGGTAACACCTGTTAGGTTCAATAATTCTTACTTGGAAGTTCTGTCACTGCTTGCATTCAAACATGGTAGCATCTTTGTACTATCCTGTCCCCATGAAGATGTCTTCCAATCTCCATTCTAAGCTCTACCAGTAATACTTTACACCAGGGCTGTCAAACTCAAGGCCTAGGGGCCAGATTTGGCCTGGGAGGGGTTAGAACTGGCCTATTGGGCTGTTCTGGAAACAGCGAAGGACCAGCCTGCAGTGCCTCTGCCAGCAAAAATGGAACACAGGAGGGCCACACAGAGCTCTATTTTTGCTGACAAAAGGCTTCTGGAGGCCATCGCAGCTGAAAGCAGGACATAGGAGGGGACAGGCAGCTCACCCAAGCTCTGTTTTTGCAGACAGAGGGCTGCAGGAGGCTGTTGCAGCCAAAAACAGAGATTGAGAGCCTGTTTTCGCTGGCCCGGGGTCAAACACAACCCTGATGTGGCCCTCAAAATAATTGAGTTTGACACCCCTGCTTTATACCTTATTCCAACACAACCAGTGACAACCAATTTGGGAGGAAAATCAGGTGACAGAGAAGGCTGTGAACAGAAGCAGTGCAAGTGGGATAAGTGTTAATAATGGATAGGACACATTTCATCTTGATTATTTTCTGCAGGCACCAGGAGTGTGGATAGCACCACAAACTGATAATGCAAAGAGACTCTTAATGCATATAGCAGGAAAGGGAAATAAATGTATGGTCCACTTAGTTTTCCTGAACTATTGTTCCCAGCTATCATCACAGTTGGTTATAATGGTTTGGACTACATTAAATTTTCATTTACTGTACTTCATGAATTATCCTGCCTTTCTCCTCACCCCCTCAGCTCAAAATGTTCTCCTTTCTACCCCATTTTTATTTACAATATCTGTGGGAAGTAGCTTCGATCTAAGGTCATGCTTTGTGCTTAAGCAGTTCACCATAGCATTTTCAATATATGATAACCACAACCACTGTTTGTGTATCACCCACTATATCAAAAGCCAGCAAACCACACTATGAATAAGCACAGTGTGTGAAATCAGCTGGTATGCTTAATTAGCAAACTGTTGCTTAATATATGCCAGCTCAATTGGTTTCCCAGATGATGAATAAGATTTGGACCTGGGTGTGATACATAAACCATCAGTACAAGTCACAATTATATCAAGTGCATTATGACATCATTACACAATGTTGTGAATTACGTAATCCATATCATTTGACTAGTGGCATTGTAATACTTGTGACATCATTTCTTGGAACTCCACAGTATAGCTCCTTTAAACTGAAGACTTTGTAATGTAAAGAGCCTGGATTTGTGGCCTGTTTTACTTTATAAAAGAACTTTCTACTTTATAAACAACCTATTTTATTACCTCAATTGCTTGACTGATTAAAAGAGAAGCATCCAGCAAATAGATTTTTATTAGATGTGAAAGAGATTTTGGTAAACAAATTAGGATATAGAATTGGAGAGCAGACTTAATTTTAAAAATACTTCAGCCAAGATTTCAGACAAAAAAAAAAGTTTCTTATTGGATTTTCCCACTCTATTGATTCCAGGTAAATCCGTGTTTATAATCCAAAAAAATCCATCCAGCAACTGGCTATAAATTTTGTGAGCTGCAAACAGAACCTATCTGGAAGGTGACAGGGCTTGTTGAATTATCTAACAATATAGCAAGTGCAATTGTCTTTATAACTACAATCGTCATGTTGTCTTATGATAAACTGTGAAAAAATAATCAGCTATCATGACACAAATGAAATGCAAAAAGCTATGAGAACACATGAAAGCTGTATCTGGTCAAATTGCATTTTTAATCGCACCTTAACTATTTTAGAGTTATCAGAAAATAAGAATAAATACCTTATTATTTATAACATCAAGTTATAAATATATATAAATACTATATCATTTATAACATTAAAATTAGATCCAAACAATTGAAATGGAATTATTTATGGGTACAAAATGGTTAAGTCTTAACTTGATGAAAAGGTGAATGGAAGAACGTGATAGGAATATTTAATTGTTAGAAGTTGTTTAATGAGCATTTAATCATTTTACAGATTCATATAAATATCTCTATTGACTATAAATGTTTATCTTTATAATTATTTTAGACATGTCACTCACACTGTTGCAGAACTACTCTCTTGACCCAAAAGTAGAATATTGTTGTAAAAAGACATTTTGCCCAACTAGTGCAGAAGGACTCAAATGAAAACTGTTGCAGCTACACATGGATTACAGGTAGACCTTGTCTTATGTCCACAATTGAGCCCAAAATTTCTGTTGTTAAGTGAGCCCAATTTTACAACCTTTCTTGCCACAGTTATTAAGTGAATCAATGTAAATGTTAAGTTGGCAGCACAGTTATTAAATGAATCTAGCTTCCCCATTGATTTTGCTTGTGAGAAGGTCGCAAAAATGATCACATGACCCTGGGAAATGAATAGCAACCATCATAAATATGAGCATCTCAATTTTGATCACATGACTATGGGAGTGCTGCAATGGCTGTAAATGTGAAAAACAGTCATGTCATTTTTTTCAGTGCCATTGTAACTTTGAATGGTCACAAAATGAACTGTTGTAAGTTGAGGACTACCTGTATTTGGAAACAAATCCATGTCCACTTAGCTTGTACATTCCCCATCTGAACACTCAGGAAGCCACCCAATGACCTCCCAGGAAAAACAACATGGTATGAATTCAGAGATGGAAAGGGGTATATCAGGATCTATAAGATTATTCAGGGCAGCATTCTTATCTTGATCTTGTGGTCAAAAGAAAGCTCTGTGGAACATGTAATGAAACAGTTTTTTTCTGCATAATTTCAAATTCTATTATTATTTTATATAACTATTTCTCTATACATCAGGGGTGGGCTTCACATTTTTTAACACGGAACTCTCTGCCCTAATGACTGGCTGGGTGGGCATAGCTTGTTGGTCATGATCTAAATGCTAGAGCCTACTGTAACTGCATAGTCAAAAAAGCATTAAGAGTTGTTAACTTAATCTTATGGAGCTTTTTTTCTGGTAATATTACACTAATAACTAGAGCATACAAAACATTTGCTGGACCAATACTCGAATACAGCTCATTAGTCTGGAACCCACATTACATATCTGATATTAACACAGTTGAGAAAGTCCAGAAATTCACAAGAAGAGTTTTCCACTCCTCTACTCATTGCAGAATACCTTATGCCACCAGACTTGAAATTCAAGACCAAGGAAACCTAGAACTACTCCGCCTTCGGTCTGATCTAAGTATAGTATATAAAATCATACATTGCAATGTCCTACATGTCAATGAATACTTCAGCTTCAACCATAACAACACAAGAGCAAACAGTAGGTAGCAAGAGCAAACAGTAGCAAGACAAGAGCAACAAGAACACAAGAGCAAACAGTAGCAAACTCAAGGTTAATCGCATCCAACTTGATTGCAGGAAAACGACTTCAGCAACAGGTGATCAGTGTCTGGAATACCCTACTTGACTCCGTAGTTTCTTCCCCAAACCCCAAAAACTTTAACCTTAGACTGTCTACTACTGACCTCCCCCCTTTCCTAAGAGGTCTGTAGGGGGCGTGCATAAGTGCATCAACGTGCCTACTGTCCCTGTCCTATTGTTTCTTTTATTTTTTTTAATTTTTCTTATATGTAGCCATGTATTCATAATTATGTTTTTACTTATACCTATTATCTTGTGAGCAATTGACAAACCAAATAAACAAATAAAATAAAAATAAACATGTGGCTGGGTGGGTATGGTTATGTGGTCATGTGATCAGGTGGTCATGTGATTGGGTGTGTGTGGCTAGGTGGTCATGTGACTGGATGGGTGTGGCCAACTTGACATCACTTCTTTGCCCTAATTACTTAAAAAAGATATACATCAAAAAGTTGTTTATTATTTCGTGCATTTAATACTTAAATAAACGACTGGGTGAAACCAGGCTTAATAGCAGTGTGAGAGGGATCTTGGAGTCTTCGTGGAGTTTCTGATGAGTTACTGATTCTTATTCTTTGCGAATTAATTCCCTCGGAGGCTAGTGGCAATGTTATCCAATTTTCTCAATGGCTCTCCCTCACAAGCACTGAGTGGATTGTTTATCAAGCTTGCAACACTTTCATGAGGTGTGAAATACTCTTGGCTGAACCCAGAAGTTCAATTAAGCTTATTAAGAGCTTTACCTTGCTGCTTGTCTTCCTGAGGTTACTGGAGGCTCTCTGAGCCCCGCAGAGTCTTAGCTAGGGGCTTTCCCCTGCAAGCCCCCAGCAGCCCTCTCTTGGTATACATGGCCATCAAAAGAGACTCTCCCCCCAAGGTTATTGTCTATTCTGTTCTCTCATCTGTATGATTATTACATCCAAAAGGCATTAATATGGGTCCTAATTTCAATGTAAATTTATTGTCTTGCCCCACTCTAAGTTGGATTTATTAAGATATCCTCTAGTAGGTTTCTTCTTAGTTTAAATATAAGCAGATGTATTTATACAACTAAATACATGACAAAGCAAGGTTTCAGTTAATTTGGAAGGTTTGACTGGTATTGAAGCAAATACAGATTTTTGATACATTTGATCAGATATTGACCCTTATCCCTGCAACTTCATCTAATGCAATCTCTTTTTGAAGTAGGTACTGATGAGACTAAAAATGGCACTAACTCTACTTAAAGGGAAAAAATCATAGCAAGTTTAGGAAATTAGATTTATTTAAAAACATGTTTCTTTTTTTAAAAAAAGGTATAAGCATATTGGACAATTCATATTTTACAACAGTAGGAAAAAATGCATTTCTACTTCTTAGTACTAATTAAATAGGAAAAAAAGCTGTGCTAAGCAGGATAATAATTGATTACTACATTTAGTAGCGGTTTTAATTGTACTGGCTGAGGAGTAAGGACTATTAAACACAGTGGGACATGCATAAGGCTGCAGTGATAGTGAGCTGGGTGCCTCAGTCCATCAGCTAATTTTTGAGTGATCCCTTCAGGTTTGCAGCCTCTTCATATTCAACTATGAAAGGCAGTATATAAATTTTTGGTTTTTTAAAATATGTGAACTAAATCAAGTGGGGGAATGATACTAAGCTCAAAAAAAGCTTGGGTCACCACTTTTCCTCATTACTGTGCAATGGATCTTGGGAATCTCCCAAACTTATATGTCAGTATTATTTTTCAATATTCCAGTAATAATTTATGCTCCCATCAGGACCCTTAACTTGGTAAAGGGAGAGAGAGAGAGATGGCAGGACTTAAGTCATTTATTTTGGTGCCTCTGAGTCAGCCTTAATTTTTGGCAACTGCACTGATATATCATTGCATTTATTTATTTATTTATTTTGCCAGGATTTCAGAAGTGATTTGCCATTGCTTTCTTCCTGGATTGAGTGAATGACTGTCCCAAGGTCACCCAGATGGCTTTGGGTCTAAAGCAAGACAGGAACTCAAGGTGACCCAGTTTCTATCTTTATGCCTTAATCACTACATCTAATCTGGAACTACTTAGATTGAATATTATTATTGATTTCCCTGGCATTAAGACTTTTGACTGGAATATCAGATATCCCAAAACAAGAAGTCGTTACCACAGATCTGGGAATCAAATGACTTTTAAAAACAAAGTTGCTCATATCTTTTGGATGAATTAGTTTTCCTCAATCAAGAAAAATTATACTAAAAAGTAAAAAAAAGACATTCCATCTTGACACAGGACAAATTTGGTGGCTGCTTTTCCTAAGATTGGTTTCAACTTGAAACCATAAATGTTCAAACTCAGGAAGAATGATGGTATTTTTTAGAGTCCTTTATAATTATAATATGCCTGCGTATTGCAATCCTATCCTATGGCCTGCATTATATTATAATAATAGCCTACAATTAGATTATGTAATACATGGTCCCTTCTTCTGTTCATAAATATCCATATGCTGATCTATCCTAATTGCATAGCAACCTCCTTCATCGTTTCTATTTTTATCAATATATTGAGATATGATTTCTAGAATTTCCAATCCATTTAGTGCATTTATAATATATAAATGGGACTAAGCTACAGAATTGTGGATCAGTCATGATCTTGAACAATTCTGTACTGTATTCAGTCATACAAAAGTCATCTGAAACAAAACTGATTTCATTTCATTTCTCTAACCAAAATATATTTTATAATCACTTTATTTTCTTTTTAGTAAGGGCCAACCAAATGGACACTGCAATGTAGCCACAACAGAAATCAGATTTTATTTCTGATTCTAGAATCTATAAAACTATTATCAATTCAGGAATTATTGCTAAGGTCTATTTTGTTTTCCTGAAAGCTCTGAAAGGTATGAAGAAGAGACAATCTTTTTTTTAATGCCTCTACTCAAAGCAATAAACAAGAAGGTTTTAATTTTGCCTTTTCAGACCTCACCAAAGATTAAAATCATTCTATAAGAATATAGTTTTTATTAAGTCCCTTGTACCCAATGTTTGCAATATGAAAATCCCAAGTTAAAGGAAAAATAGCATTTTAAACACTATTATTTAGTATTAACTTACTTTTTTAAATAGTAAGGAAGCAGAACTGCTGGTATAGTCCAATAATAATAATAATAGCAGCAACCTAGCTGCAGCTTCAGAAGCATCAGCCACAGGTATACAGGAACATCGTGTATATCTGCCAATTCCCATGGTTGACAACTATGCCACAAACTGCTTTTTGTATCTACGTGTGAAATTAGCCGACCTCCATCAAAAAAGAGATGAAGCAGCTCTCATGCAATACTTACAAATGAAGCATAATCAACCCCTTTTGTTTCTCTTTTTTGCTTAGGCTCAAGTTAATGAATTTTCACATGTTACAGTATTATTTTCTATTAATAGAACTCACATACATGTAACCAATACCTACCAGTAATGTTCCATATAACAAATTTCTCTTTTTTTTTTTTTAATGAAAAGTCAGCTCTACTGAGCTACCTGCCATCATTTTCTTTGTTCTTAAATACATTTCCAAAACTGTCTATACATTGTACCTTTGGAAATTTTGCTAGATCATATGGCTTTATGAAGCAATGACTCCTTAATGGAGTTTTTTTTGATAAAATCAATTTTATTGATTTTCCATCACATGTCTCCACCAGACATATGGATCTTCTAGTCCAGAGGTCTCCAAACTTGGCAACTTTAAGACTTGTGGACTTCAACTCCCAGAATTCTCCAGCCAGATTCTATTCTATAATTCTACCTTTTATTTCTGAGAAAGCAGTAACATTTCCTTTTCTAAATAAATAAATAAATTTCTGTGAACTGACAGAATGCAACAGTAGGGGGGAACTCAGCTTCCGATGACAGTTGGCTTTCTAGCATGCAATTTTAATTACAGAAACAGCTTGCTTACCACACAGACCCATAGGAATGTGTTGCTCTAAATGAAGGCAAGGCCATTCATGGCTATCAATATAAGAGAAAGGGGAACTATAGTTCAGATAATACTTGGATCTGAAATGCTATTTATGATTGCTTGGTTCTGATGGGCCCCAAAAATAAATTCTGAGAATGAAAGACTGAATATATACAGTATACTTGATGTTTTTCATAAGCTACCATTTGAAGAATTATTGATGATCAGTCTTGTTAGGGATAACATTGTTCACCCTAACTGTTTTAGGTGAAATACTAACTATGAATCATAGTTAGTGTATGCAGCTTTAAATGTAAAATAGCAATTGTGGGTGTGGTTATGAAAACCATATAAAAATAGCAAGGCTACAGCTTGCTCTCTCTCTCTCTCTGGCTTTGATGATCCCTGATTACTGCTTGGAAGCAAGACTGCATTGCTTGAACGGGAGAGACAACAACGGACTGATTTATGTGAACTGACAAT
>BLBF01000037.1:8443916-8468313 GCA_015471245.1 Laticauda colubrina
TAGTTTAGTTTAGTTTAGTTTAGTTTAGTTTAGTTTAGTTTAGTTTATTGTCATTGCACCTCGTCCAACAAAACTAAATGCAAAATTAAAACAAAATTCAATTCAATTCAATATACACTATAACTATAAAAATAAAACAAACTCATACATCCTTCACATTCTATACAATTGAACTGAAAACCTGATACTGCAGGGGTATGCGACTTTAAACACTCAAAGAACCATTTGGACCCATTTCCCACAGAAAAGAAAACACCAGGAGCCACAAAACCTGGGTGGGCGTGACCAACTCAACATCACTCACTCTCACCCAGTCACATGAATACACACCCCAGCCATACCTACCGAGGTTTTGTGGCTCCCAGTGTTCTCTTTTCCATGGGAAACCGATATCTCTGTCTCTGTCTCTTTGTGTGTGTGTGTCTTTCTCTCCCTCTGTCTCTCTTTTTCTCTCTGTCTCTGTCTCTTTCTAATCTCTGTCTCTCATGAGTCTCTCTCTCTCTTTCTCCCTCTCTGTCTCTCTCTCATCTCTCTCTCTTCCCCCCCCCCCCTCTCTCTCTCTCTCTCTCTGTTTTTTGTCTCTCTCTCTCTCTTTCTCTCAGCTCTCTCAGCTCTCTCTCTCATCTATCTCTTTCTCCCTCTCTGTCTCTCTTTCTCTCTCTTTCTCTCTCTTTCTCTCTCTTTCTCTCTCTGTCTCTCTGTCTGTCTCTCTCTCTCTCTCTCTCTCTCTCTCTCTCTCTCTCTCTCTCTCTTGTGTGTGTGTTCCCTCTTGAACCATTTCAAAAAACAGGCAAGGGTTACTGTTTTTTTTGTTTTGAGGATGATGTTCTTTCTTCTTCTTTGGGTGCCTTTTACCATACGATTTAAATGAAGAGTCATTTCAGGTTCCCAGATAAATGAAGCTCTGTCATCCCCCTGCTGTGGTTCTCTGTCAGCTGAACACACTACTGGCTGGCCCCACCCCTCATCCTCCCTTCCCAGTCACTCCTTGCCCAGCCTGAGAAGGTAAAAGTGACAGCATGGGATGAAGATTCTCTCCATATTCCAGAGCAGGAGTGATGCACCCCTGTACTTGAACTCTTCTTCTGGCCCTTGTTGGTGCTGCATGCACCTCAGTTGCTCTGTGAGATGTGAAACTTCCTCTCCACCACGAGACACTGACCCAGCCTGGTTGTGAACAATGCTACCGCTGTTGCCACCTCCATAGCCTGCTTTCTTCTACTTTAGCTTAATTTGGAACATGCTTTTGAGGAGTACATGATCTGTTACACAGTCAGCTTTTTGCTAGCTATAACTAGCCTCCCCCATCTCCTTGTACCACTAAATATAAAGTTTGGTTTTGGTGAACTCCATTAAGTGATATCCATCTATATCAGGAGTCTCAAACTTGCACTCTGCGAGCCGGATGAATCGCGCGCTGCCCATGCCCATGCTCAGTTTAGCAAAGGGGGGAAAAAACTCATGATACATCATGTGATGATGCCATAATGATGCGAGTCTGACACCTCTGATCAATATAGTCATCACTGTGGTTGTTTAAAGACTATGTTAGCCATGAATAAATCATTGGAGTGACAGAATAAAAGTTGTTTTTCTGCTTCGTTTCTGTTTCCTAGGCCATACAGTCCAACTACATTTTTCTCATTATTGTTTCCAGGCACCAATCATAAACAGCACATCTTGCTTTCATGTTTTGTTGATTTCAAGTTGAACCTGATTATAAACTCATCAACCTCTCATCTTCTGCATCAGTGGTTGGAACATGAATACCATATCAAAAGATTATCCCCCAAGTACAATTGATGTTATTCAGCAATTGTCTACATTGTAACCAATATTATTTCTATTGAAACCTTCCTGACTATAAAAACAAGGCCATTCCTTCTTTCTTTTTCACACCTGAGTAGTAACAGCATGACCTTCGAACTGAAAGTGTCCACTTTCAATCCATTTCAATTTGTAGTTGCCTAGGATGTCACTGTGTAATTGATTCATTTTTCATTAATGCTGAACTTTTCCATATTTTGCTTCATGCATTCCAGGTTCCCATATAATTCTGTCTTTGCAGCTTTAGATTTCTTTTTGCTGTATGGTAACACCAGCAGCTAGGCATCCTGAAGAGTTTAATCTAGCCTTGTCATAAACACCATTAGTACTTGAAAAGATCCTCAGCTCTTTCTCAGTATCTGACATAAGGAGTCCATCATCTGGCACTTTATCATCCATTGGTTTATATCATCTATCTGGCTAGCTCCTTGGTGCAATATAGGAATGTTTACCATTGCATTCTTCCACAATGTGAAATTATAATGCTTTTGCTGAGCTCAGTAAAGCGATCATCCAACTCCAGTATTGTCCTATTTTGCTGTTGCCAAGAATAGATGCCTGTTTGCTTCACCTGGGCAACTGGGACAACCTTAATGCCTACAGTGATCCTGCTGGGAATATAAACTCTTGGCCTACACTTCCTGTGTTTGTAACTGAAATACACCTTCAATACCACTGGGGCAGAATAGTAGGCACTGGAAAGTTAGCAAAGGTTTGTTTTCCTCCTCTGCCTCTTTAATTGACCTTTATATTTTGGAAATATTGGAGCATCAGGAACATTTCAGTTCAGTTTGGGGGGAGGGGAGGGGTAAGTACTATCATGGCTTTTCAGCTAGCTCATAAATGGTTCAGCTGTAGGTTGCGGGGGTTGAAAAATAACAGGCTTAAAATAGCCTGTTTTATCCAAACTTCCAATACCCAGCCATTAGTAAGATACTCTTTTTAGTTTTAACTTTCTTATTCCAAATAATCCTTTCTCCAATTAGAAATCCTCTATATATGTACAATACCTGGGATTCCCAGCCAGAATTGCAAGTAGTCAAACCTTTACTAAAAATGTTTGTCAGTTGTCCTTAATCCACTCTATCAAATATTTTTATTGGAAACCCTGAATATTAAAATCCTGAGTCTCTAAAATTATTTTGGGAAAATTTACCAATACATTAAAAGACAAAAATAATATGTCTCTCTGTGTGTGTGTGTTTAAAAAAAGAGTTTGAGATGACAATATGATTAACTTTTGATGCCATATCTGAAAAGAAGTCTTCATTTTTTTGCTATTTAGTAGCACATTCAAAAAGGAGTTGTAGTGTTTTAATAACTTAATATACAATGGCTTTGAAATTCATAGATTCATAAAGTCAGGCAAAATAATAATATGCTTTCTGATTGCAAAATTCATTTGAAGGATGTTGCTGATTACTTGACATTCATTTAAAACAAAAAATTGTGAGACAGAAATTTAGTGAAATTTGCTTTGTCCAAAAATGATATGTAGTTTTCTACCAATGAGAAAAGAGTTTTTCAAAAATTAAATATCAGTTAAAATAAAATTGACCCAAATGGAGAGAGAGGAAGCAAAGTGCACACAGAGAGAGGTGGCTTAATACAATCAAAGCTGGAATGTCAGCTGAGGTCACCTGGAGATGTCTCAACAACAGTTTTTCTGAAGGCTCAGTTAAAGTTGATATATTATTTCTGTTATTTATTAGATCTGGCTAATTCTTTTTTTAAGAACAACTTTAAATAATTCACTCAATAAAATTAATCCAACTTTGAGAAGAGTGGCACATTTTTTACAGTCATGCATAAGGCCCCAAAATGTCTACCTGTATTTTTAAAAAATAGAGATTATGTTTGTATGTACCAAAGCACATACATGTTTGTATGTATCAGTTAAAATATCACTCTTCCCTGAATCATATATGTATTAGGACATCTCCTTGAGAGACATTCAAATGGTATATTGTTTCCTAATAGTTCAACCTTGGACATACAATCGTTCTAGGGATATCTGGATTGGTGACAGTTTGTATATTATTGCCTCATTTATCTAGAAAACTGTTGGATGCTTGTTACATCTAGGACTCCTTCCTATCTATTCTCTGGATTTTGCTTCAGAACTTGATTTTGGTTGTTTTTCAATGTTTTCTGCTCTCTGGAATCCCACTCATATCTGTTGTACTTGACATCAGTCCTGGCTGTAGATCTGCACAAAAATAGGACACATCTCCATAGGCATTCAGCTTTAGAGTGGGATAGATAACTGATAGACACTGACAACACTTGATGGTAGAAAAGCACATAAAGGTGCTTCCTGTGGAGACTGGCTTGTTTCCATAGTAAGTATTCCTGTGGCATATTCTGAAAGCATCTTTATTTCAAGAAGACAGATGAAATCTTTCTGCTTGGTTTAAATATGCAATACTAAGCTGTAGTTTTCTTATTCTGTAAATGGTTCTAAATATTGATTTGGAGGGCAGTAGAAATATTAGAAGGATCTTTAAGGCCTTCCTGTATCATGATATAATATATCATGATATATATTGATATATATTATATTATAATATCATATCATATATAATAATGATATAATGCTTCGCATATATATATAAAGCAAGCCCTGTGACAGCACCTTTGATAAATACCTTCTCCTTCTTACTAATTAATAGAAATAAAAACAAAAATTGCCAAAAAGAAACATCAGAATTGTCAAGAGCAGCGGTCGCCAACTGGTAGGTCAAGGCCCATTTGTGGGACATGGAAAATTTTTGGTGGGCTGCAGAAGAAATAGCCCCCAAAAGCAATTAATCTAGGCCGTGCAGTTCTCACGCCTCCCGGCTCTCCAAGAGACCCCGGAGTCAAGTCCCTGAAATACACGCACCAACCAGCTCCTACACCCGGCAGCGGCAGCAACAGCAGCCCCCTCCCCAGCGCCCACTGTAAGCTCTCCCCATTATTCTCAAGCTTTGATTTGCTCCCGCCTCTCTTCCCTCCCCCCCCCCGTGCCCACATGCAGGCAGGAAAGGAAAGGAAGATGGAGCCATGTGCAACTCTCCACTCTCCCACCCCTTGCTGCCTCTCCCAACATCAAAGCCTCAGAGATGCAGGCAAAGTAGCGTCCTGAGTTGCCTCAGCATGCTCGGTGAGTTGAGAATCGCCCTACCCAGAGAAGGAAGTGGTGCTGGAAAAGGAGGAGGCAGTATTGGAGAACACAGGGCGCAACTGCTGTGGTGGCTTTGCCTGAGTTTCCGAGGCTTCGATTTATTTATTTGATTTGTCAATCACTTACAAGATAATAAGTATAAGTATATACAAAGTTATGAATACATGAAATGGTACATATAAGAAAAATAAAAGAAACAATAGGACAGGGACACTAGGCACATTGGTGCGCTTACGCACGCCCCCTACAGACCTCTTAGGAAAGGGGTGAGGTCAATAGTAGACAGTCTAAGGTTAAAGTTTTGGGGGTTTGGGGAAGAAACTACAGAGCCAGGTAGAGTATTCCAGACATTGACCACTCTGTTGCTGAAGTTGTATTTCCTGCAATCAAGTTTGGTGCGGTTAACCTTGAGTTTGTATCTATTGTGTGCTCTCGTGTTCTTATGGTTGAAGCTGAAGTATTCATTGACAGGTAGGACATTGCAATGTATGATTTTATATACCATACTTAGATCAGATCGAAGACGGCGTAATTCAAGATTTTCTAGGTCTAGAATTTCAAGTCTGGTGGCATAAGGTATTCTGCAATGAGTAGAGGAATGGAGAACTCTCTTTGTGAAATATTTCTGAACTTTCTCAACCATACTAATATCAGATACATAATGTGGGTTCCAGACTGATGAGCTGTATTTGAGTATTGGTCTAGCAAATGTTTTGTATGCTCTAGTTAGTAGTGTGATATTACCAGAGAAAAAGCTACGTAAGATTAGGTTAACAACTCTTAATGCCTTTTTGACTATGCAGTTACAGTGGGCTCTAGCACTTAGATCCATGTTGGAAGAGGCAGTGAGGGATGGTAGAAGGGAGAGTTGTGCATGGCTCCATCTCCCTTTCCTTTCCTGCCTACACATGGGTGCGGGGGGGGGGGGGGCGAGGAAAGTGAGGTGGGAGCAATTTAAAGCTAGAAAAGCTTTAAATGGGGAGAGCTGACAGCGGGTGCTGGGGGAGGGGACTGTTGTTGCCACCACCAGTGTGTGTGGGAGAATGCATCTCAGGGACCTGAGCTGGGAGGCATGGAAACTGCAAGTGGGACCATTTGATAATTTTGAAGAACTCCTGGAACATGGTAGATTGGATAAAATTTTGAAGGTCTCAGTGAAAGAGTGATCTTTGTTTCGTCTCCTTTCCTCCCCTGGTAATGCAAGATATGCTTTCTTTCTCCCCCCTCCCCACCCCCAAATAATCACTGGCTGTGCCTGGGTTTGGCAGTAAAGTGCTAAAGTTCTCAGGGACACCTTTCCTTGCCTGTTTCCAGGTGAGGCTGGAAGAGCCCCCCCCGCCAGCCTTTCCTTGGTTCCAGATCTGAGCCTCTCAATCCTCTACCTGGGATCTGAAAGGAGCTCCCACTTTCTCCCCCTCCCCCAATTAATCACCAAGAGCGGCAGTCCTTCTGCAGGTGGATGCTGGCTGAGAAGCCCCTGGAATGGCAGCCAAGGGGCGCTGCCTCCCAAGGAGAGCAAAGCCCCCTTTCTGCCTTTGCTTCTCCCAGTGGCAGTTGCCCTGAGGCCCCTCAGCTCAGACACACACACACATACACACTGCCCACTCTTTGGAAGGTGCCAGGTGGGGGGAGGCTTCCAACCCAGAACGTTTTATTTTGTTATCATTAAGCATTTACATTTTTGTTATAATTAAATAAGTAATTGTATGTGTGTGTGTATCATATATGTATGTATATGTATATATACACTGCTCAAAAAAATAAAGGGAACACAAAAATAAGACATCCTAGATCTGAATGAATGAAATATTCTTGTTAAATACTTTGTTCATTACATATGCTGACAACAAAATCACACAAAAATTATCAATGGAAATCAAATTTAGCAACCCATGCAGGTCTGGATTTGGAGTTACAGTCAAAATTAAAGTGGAAAAAAACACTACAGGCTGATCCAACTTTGATGTAATGTCCTTCAGACAAGTCATAATGAGGCTCTGTAGTGTGTGTGGCCTCCACGTGCCTATATGACCTCCCAACAATGCCTGGGCATGCTCCTGATGAGTCTCTTGAGGGATCTCCTCCCACACCTGGACTAAAGCATCCCCCAACTCCTGGACAGTCTGTGGTGCATTGGTGGATGGAGCGAGACATGATGTTCCAGATATGCTCAATTGGATTCAGGTCTGGGGAACGGGCGGGCCAGTCCATAGCATCAATGCCTTCATCTTGCAGGAACTACTGAAACACTCCAGCCACATGAGGTCTAGCATTGTCTTGCATTCGGAGGAACCCACAACCAACCGTACCAGCATGTGGTCTCACAAGGGGTCTGAGGATCTCGGTACCTAATGGCAGTCAGGCTACCTCTGGTGAGCACATGAAGGGCTGTGCGGCCCCCTAAAGAAATGCCACCTCTCACCATTACTGACCCACTGCCAAACCATCCTCCAAACCTGGAGGATGTTGCAGGCAGCAGAACATTCTCCATGGTGTCTCCAGACCCTGTCACATCTGTCACATGTGCTTAGTGTGAACCTGCTTTCATCTGTGAAGAGTACAGGGTGCCAGTGGCAAATTTTCCAAACTTGGTGTTCTCTGGCAAATGCCAAACGTCCTGCACTGTCTTGGGCTGTAAGCACAACCCCCAGCTATGGAGGTCAGGCCCTCATACCACCCTCATGGAGTCTGTTTCTGACTGTTTGAGCAGCCACATACACATTTGTGGCCCACTGGAGGTCATTTTGCAGGGCTCTGGCAGTGCTCCTCCTGTCCCTCCTTGCACAAAGGCGGAGGTAGCAGTCCTGATGCTGGGTTGTTGCCCTCCTACAGCCTCCTCCACGTCTCCTGATGTACTGGCCTTTCTCCTGGTAGCGCCTCCATGCTCTGGACACTATGCTGACATACACAGCAAACCTTCTTGCCACAGCTCACATTGATGTGCCATCCTGGATGACCTGCACTACCTGAACCACTTGTGTGGGTTGTAGACTCCATTTCATGCTACCACTAGAGTGAAAGCACCGTCAGCATTCAAAAGTGACCAAACCATCAGCCAGAAAGCCTAGGAACTGAGAAGTGGTCTGTGGTCACCACCTGCAGAACCACTCCTTGATTGGGGATGTCTTGCTACCTGCCTCTGCTTTCCACCTGTTGTCTATTCCATTTGCACAACAGCATATGAAATTGTTTGTCAACCAGTGTTGCTACCTAAGTGGACAGTTTGATTTCACAGAAGTGTGATTGACTTGGAATTACATTGTGTTGTTTAAGTGTTCCCTTTATTTTTTTGAGAAGTGTATATATAAAATTTATATTTAACATTAAAAATTATATTAAATATATTAGCTTTTTAAAAAAAATTGTATTAGTGGTCCTCAGGATTTAAAAGTATGAGTTTGGTGGTCCCTGAGATCCAAAAGGTTGGCGACCCCTGGTCAAGAAGAAAGTCACTTCTCTTTTCTTTCCTCCTTTCCATCTCCCAAATTCTTTGGAGGAGTCTCTGCAAGTATTTATTTTTCTTTCATCTTCTAATCACTCACGATGGCACTAATTAGCTTTTTTTTGGAAGGATTCCATTTTGTTTCACGTGACATTCTGAAATTGCTAGAATCTGTTTAGAATTTATCTGAATCATCTGTACACTCTTAGCAATTTGACAGGACTTTGTGTGGGATTAAAAATCTGACATGTTTAATAGCTTCAGAGATCCCCTCCTCCATTAATATAACAATCTACTGCTGGGTTCTTTCCCAGAAGTTTATAATATACCATCCAGAAAAGAATTTGAGTGAACATTGCAAAGTGTTATTATTTTTACTCCTTTTTCAAGAACTTAGACTCTGGTTAAGACTACAAGGATTCCTAACAATCTAATGTTTATCCACATAAAGTTTAGATTTCTGTGACTTTGTAGAGATTCAAGTTTTCTACATAAAATATCTTTTGATTCCCTACAGATGAAATGGGAAGGTGTTTTTTCAATTTCTAGAATTAAAAAAGCATTCATTGCTAACTGCAAGAAGTATCTGTTTTTTTATAGCCTTGAGTGTTTGAAATATATTTCTGTATTGATACAAAATGCATTGCACAGGTCTACCTTGCCTTAGTAGGTGATCAATTATTCAGCATGTAATTCATTTAAAATTAAAAGGCACATTATTAATTCTATGCTTTACATTTTCTATCCACACACCAGTTTTTCCAATATATTTTGAGAAAATTTTTATTTGCTTTTGTTACTGGATACCATCCAAGAAAAAACATAGTATAAATTTAGGCTATTTGTATAAAATCCTCTGCATTTTTAATAAGTTTTGTGTTTACATTTTAAACAGCATGCCCAGTTATTTAGAAGAAAACATAGTTTTGGTGCAATTCATCCAAAACTTTGCTTCCACAATTAAGCAGATACCCAACTTTTGGAGACTGTAGACTCATTTGGAATGTGAGAACGTGTTTTAGATAGTCTCACAAAATGGCTACTGTGGGTTGGTGCTTTGAATGTCATAAAATGTTCCCCTATTGGAAAACAAAACAAGCAACAGCGGCTCCTCATCCTTTCTAACCCCCTCCCCCCAAGAATGTCTGTTAGATTTGTGTGAAGCCAGAGGTATAAAATACAGGCTGTTCTTGAGGTGGGTGCTTCACTTAGTAGCATGCTAGCTTCCCTTTATTTTTTTTTAATAATGTAAGCAATAAAAATTAGTAGGTTTTGGAAATAGGCAGCCACATGGTCACTAGTGGGTATGGTATTAGAGACCAGGAAATAGAATATATGCATGAAGTAAGTATAGTATTCAATTATTTGATGTCCCTATATGGTGGTATGAAATCTGTGGTTCTTCAAATGTTGCTGAATTACTACTCCCAGCATCTCTAGCTACCAGCATTGGTCTCTGGAGGAATCATATCAGCAATAAATACAAATCTTTTCATCAATAATTAAAAGATATTTACCCCTGCCTTAATTTGTGTTCAGATTCTTGGCCTATGGCTTCTATGAAACCAAATTTGATTTATTTATACCTTGACATCCAAGAAAATTTTCACTATGCAAAAATATATGTATGAAATATATTGAGGTGCTTAACATTTGTTATATTTAGAGGGCCGCAACTGATAGACCATTGGTTTGTCTACTTCAGCAGTGACTGGCTATTCAAGATTTCACATAGGAATTCCTTCTCACCCTACTCCAATCCACCCACAAAGAATAAGCACTGACAAAGAATTCCAGGGTGTCTTTTACAGCTACAGCTATCTCTTTAAGTAGTAGATACTGCTGTCCTAAAGAGTATGTTGCTTTAAAAGAAAAGCCACATACTATTCTTGGTCAGAACAACTGATTAATCCATTGTTTAGAAATCAGCTATACTAGGGGTGTCAAACTGGCGGCCCACGGACCAGATGCATCATGCTCAGACCACGCCCACCCCATCTCCACAAAGGGAAAAACATCGCAAAACATCACATGACGGCAATGTGACACCATAAGTTTGACACCCGTGACCTATACAAAACATCAATTTTCTTTGTTGTGGAAAGATTGTTCCCTTCCTTTAACAATGTATCTTTGCTTTTTTGACACAGCTCACCCCAATAAGTAAATTGTTTTCTAACTTAAACCTCTTCTTGCTGGAAGAACTGATTGAATTAGGAATAGGTGATAACTTCCATAAAAGGGAGGATGGGTTAAGGAGTTACCAAGTCTTCTGAAAGCTATGCCAGTCCATGTCCCAATGATACTGTTTCTAAAATATCAATCAGACTATCTCATCCAAATTAGAAAAAAAACAAAAAAGCAACAGATTATAGTCTTTTTTCCCCTTACCAATTACATCCTAACTAGCATGATTTTTGAAATGAAACATATCGCAGGCAAACAGTGGGGTGCACATCCAATATTTCAGCTTCATTTTCTCTTTTTTTTCCCCCTTCCCTTCCTTATGGCTATCAAACAGTGCTAAAGCTGTTGCTTGTTTATTCCAGCATGACAGTTTTGGTTAAAAAAAGGCAGAAGATATGCTATTTTATAATAGACTTTTCAAAAATAAACAAAAAAACCCCACCCTGTGTTGAGACAATGGGCATATACAGTACAAACTAAATCCTAAATCTTGCTTTTCTGCCCATGAGTCTATTCTATTCTAAATTATTCCAAGTTTTGTGTTTTGGTGATAAGTGTTCCTTTTTCTGCAAAGATGGGGAAAAAGCCATGTTTGAATGTTTGCAACAAACTCCCTGCACACTGAATTAGTTCCCAATTTACTCTGAAGTAAACAACTGAACAGTTACTTAAAGAATTGAAATATCTAAGATGGAAAGTACTGCAAATGATTCTATTGCAAATTGCTTTACTGACCAACCACACATGCCAGTCACATTCATAGAATACTGTGACAAATGCTGAAGGTACCATGGTTTTTTTTTCCCCCATCTTTGCAAGAGCTTTTTGTATGGAGATGTTCTATTTCAGGAATAGATTCTGTAAGAGTTGTGCCATACCACAAAAAAAGGTAGTTTTTAAGCACCACTTTAGTTTTTTTTTTATTATTTGAACGAGCATTTTTCAAATGCTATTGTTTTTAGGCAGATGAAACACTTTTTTAAAACATTGCTAATTTTCTCTATATCATAGATTCCCAGTGATGTAAGGGTGCAATGGTTAAGCACCAGACTAGAAACCAAGCTAGATCTGTCAGGCACAAAGTCAGTTAGATGACCTTAACCCAGCCATTCCCTCTCAGCCACAGGAAGGGGGCAATGGCAAACCATTTTCAAAAACCCCTACCAAAAGCACCACCAACTGATTTGAAGGCATGTTCATGTACACACACAAACAATATAGAAAACAGAGAAAACTAATTGCAGAGAAAAACCTAGTCATCCATCAAGTATGCCCTTTGAGATTGTTTTATTTTTTATTTTACTTTACATTTATTTATTTTATTTTTAAATGTTTTGTTGAATGATGAACATGCATTTGTCCCAAGCATGTTTAAACTCAGTTACTGATGACTGATTCACTTCTTCCACTGAAAGTTGGTTCCAAGCTTCTTTCTCCAGAGTTATGATGGTGTTATCCATTCTGTCATGTCCGACTCTTGGCAATTCTGTGGACCAGGTCTCTCTCTCCTTATCTTCCAATCTTAAGGCCCTGTCACACTGCCCAACGGATGCAAAACGTTAGTAAAAAGGACACAACGGATGAGAAAAATGTTCCATCCGTTGTTATCCGCTCTCAAAAGGGGTAAAAATTTGCATAACCAGAGCGGATAACATGGAAAGGAATGGACGCGGGGAGGATGCAGAGCGGATGGAAAGCGGATGTGGAACGGAAGCCCAGCGGATGGAAGCGGATGAGAGTGGATGACAGATCCGAAAGGGTTCCGGGGGACCTCAGCAAAGCAGACGTGGAACGGATGAAGCGGATGCAGAACGGACGCGGAACGGATGAAGCGGATGCACAGTGGATGCACAGTGGATGAAGCAGATGCAGAGCGGAAGCCTAGCGGATGCACAGCGTAAGCCTAACGGATGCCAAGCGTTAATTGCGCATGTGGGGGGCATGCATTGCATAAGCCCCGCGGATATAAAGGGAAGCAGCTCGGAAGCAGGTCACCATTCGGAGGAAAGACCTGCTGCCAGATGCATTGACTGCCTTGCCTGCCCTGCCTGCATGCCTGTCTGCAAGCCTTGCTGCAAGCCTTCCTGCCAGCCTGCCTCCCAGCCTGCCTCCCAGCCTCCTGCCTTCCAGACTCCCTGCCAGCCAGTCTGCCTGCCAGCCTTGGTGCCTGCCAGCCTCCCTGCCAGCCAGCAACCCCACAACCATGGGGAAGAAGAGAAAGCCTCAGCAACCTGCCGCCATCCCTGACAAGAGGGACAGGGCCACCCTCCCGCCCCCTGTCCCTGACTCTGCTTCTACTGGGGCTTCTGCTGGGGCTTCTGCTGCTTCTGCTTCTGGAGGAGCTGATGATGATGCTTCTGGCAGTGATGCTTCTGCTGGTGTGTACCCTGCTGAAGCTGCTCCTTGTCCTGCTGGTCCTGCTCATCCTGCTTGTACTCCTGGACTTGCTCGTCCTGCTCGTGCTCCTGGTCTTGCTCGTCCTGCTCGTCCTGCTCGTGCTCCTGGTCCTGCTAGTGCTCCTGGTCTTGCTGGCGCTGCTGGTGCTTACTCTGCTGCTTCTGATCCTTGTCCTGCTGGTTCTCCTGCTGCTGCTGCTGCTGATGATGATGATGATGATGATGATGATGATGATCCTGCTGGTGCTGCTGCTACTGCTGCTGCTGCTGATGATCCTGCTGGTGCTGCTGCTGCTGATGATGATGATGATGATGATGATCCTGCTGCTGCTGCTGCTGCTGGGGGTGTGGAGGAGCAGCCCCTACTACCTGGGAGCCCATCTGATGAGGGCCCATCTGGTCCTGCCAAAGGGAGGAAGAGGCATATGCAGGGACGGGAGAGGAGGCAATACTCCATTGAGGAGGAACACGAGGATGAGGTGCTGGAGTGGCTGAGAGAGAATGACTATCTGTGGCAGAAGGGACACCATCTCTACAGGGACACCAAAAGGAAGCATGCTGCTTGGAGAGAGAAGGCGGAGAGTCTGGGCTACACTTCGGAGGTGCTCCTCAGCTGGTGGAAGCACATGCACACCTGGTACGGGAAGCTGCACCTCAAGGAATCTGGCCAGGCCACGGTTAAGCTGACGGACAGAGAGACCTACGTCATGGCCAGGTGCAGCTTCCTGGAGGGTAAGGTCCGCCACCGAGGAGCACCAGCAGCCTCTCTCACTACCCTCTCTCTCCGGCAGCCTGCTGAGAGCCAGTCCTCTTCTGGCAGAGAGTCAGCTCCTGTCTCCAGACAGGTGTCTGTGGAGCGTGCCACGACAGAGACCCCCCCGACAGCTTTAGTACCCGTGGCGGAGTGCGTGGAGTACCCTGGCGCAGTGGGAGAAAGGAGATGGCACTTCCACCACAGCCCAACCCGCATCCACCCCGAGCTCCACCTCCACAGAAAGGCACAGAGGCAGACCGGAGGGGCAGAGCCACACTGTCCTGCTGGAGATCAGGGACACCATCCGGAGCAGCATAGATTTCCTCTCTCAGCTGGTTCACACTGACTCCTCATCCTCCAACCACAAGCCCTTCCTCACCTATGTGAACCAGACCCTCACGGACATGGCAGAACCCCAGTACCAGATGGTGAAGGACAGGATCACCGATCTGCTTCACAACCCTCCAGATCCAGATGAACCTGCTCCCACCCAGTCCAGGTCTTCTCCTCCACCCCAGGTGATGTCCCTCCCATTCCAAGGCTTTGATTCACACACTTGGTTCAGTTCTTTTAGTAAATAAAGTCTTGGTGGAAACTTTTAGAAATGGTTTAAGCCTTTGCATGCTTGTGGGATGGGTAAGGATAGCAGTGGGATGGGCAGGGATACCTTCAGGATGGGTAATAGCTGTGGGGTGGGCAGGGATTCCTGTCAGATGGGCAGGGATACCTTTGGGATGGGTTAGGATATCTGTGGGATGGGTTAAGATAGCAGTGGGATGGCCAGGGATACCTGTGGAATAAGCAGGGATACCTTTGGGATGGGTAATAGCTGTGGGATAGATAAACCTCCAGTGCAAGCATAGTGGGACTGTATGGTCCACCCTCCCAGGTGCCACCCCTATGGCCCTTTATTATCAATAATAATGTAATAATCATCCACACATGTCAACATAAACAAAACTCTTCATTAAATGCCCTGTTCATTGTAGGCCCACCCAACATACATGGCCCAATCTCATCAGTGTGATGAGACAGGCTGAAGGAAGCATCCATTAAGCATCTATCAACCTGTCTTGCCACTCCACCGCTCCAGCTGGGGAGTGGCACCAGTGTTTCAGGAGGTTGCGCTGCTTCTTCCCTTCCCGTGAGGCTCTGTTGGGCCTTGCACATACTGAGTGTCTATCAGGTTTTGCCCTTGCCTCCATTCCCCAGGCTCCATATCCCCATTGCCTGTTCTGCAAAACTGGGTAGCGGGTGCGCATGAGATTGTGCAGGATGCAGCAAGCTTCCACGATCCTCCTCAAGGTCTCTGGCTGATGCTGCATGGTGGTGACAAGTACCTGGAACCTGTTGGCCAGGATGCCAAAGGCGTTCTCCACCACCCGCCTTGCCCTGGACAGCCTGTAGTTGAAGATCCTCTCTTCACGGGTGAGGAGTCTGGAGGTGTAGGGCTTCATGAGGTAGGTTCTAAGGGAGAAGGCATCATCCCCCACGATGAAGTAGGGCACATCTTGCGTGTCATTGGGCAGTGGGTCTGCATCTGGGAAGCCCACGATGAGGTTGCATTCCAGCCCCTCCTTGAGGTCACTGGAGTTGTATACCTGGGCATCTGAAGCTGACCCATTGCCTAAAGCATCGATGTACATGAATTTGTAGTCAGCATCGACCTTGGCGAAGAGGATGATGCTGAAGAAGCCCTTGGAGTTGAAATAAGTGGACCCCGAGTTGGCTGGAGCTTTGCAGGCCACGTGCTTGCCATCTATGGCTCCAAAAGTGTGTGGGAAGTTCCACCTCTGATACCACTGCTCTGCAACTTTCTTCCAGCCTTCTTCAGTGGAGGGGCACTGGAGGAGCTCCTCCATGTATTCTTTGATGATGGCCTGCACCACTTCTCTGATGGTGTTGTGTGGCACCCTCCAGCCATACTGCATGCTCCTGTAGGTGGTCCCTGAGGCCAGGTGGCGCAGAGTGAGTGCCACCTTGAGCCCAGCTTCCAGGCTGGGCCGGAAGTTGGTGTTTGCCTTGGTCAACCTGGGTTTCAGCCGCTGCACAACTTTGTCAAACATGGCTGGAGGCATCCTCATGAAGTTTTGGAATGCACGAGTGTCTTCATTCCTGAGCTCCACCATCAGCTTGTTGTACAGTCCATACTCTGCTCTTCTCCCAATCCATCTTTGGACCCAGACGCTTCCTGGCCGCCTCTTTTTCTTCCTGTAGTAGAGTTCACAGAGCCTGTAGATGGCTTCGCACTGTTGCAGAACGATGGTGGCTGCCAAAAGGACTTTGTTACGATTCATGGTGGACATGACTGGATGCTGTGGAAGAGCAAGAGTCAGATGAAGGCTGCAGAGGTCTGCACAGCTGGGCTGCTGGTCTGAAAGTGAGATCCAGATGAGTTGCTCCCCCTTTTTATAGGCAGTATAGGTTTTCCACTATGTGTCCTTTTGCATCCTCTAGGCATCCTCTAGACATCCTTAATATCCGAGATAGGTCCCCTCTGCAAACGTTTTTTCCATTTTAAATGCTTTCTTTGCGAGCTGCATCCACTTTCATCCTTTCTCCATCCATTCTGCATCCGTTCTGCATCTGTTCCATGTCCGTTCCGCTTCCTCCCTGCGTCCGTTTACCGCTGGAGCGGATTGAGTTGCGCGGATGCATAGCAGATGCCTAGCAGATATAGCGGATGCATAACGGATGCAGAACGGATGCCTTGCGGATGCCTAGCAGATGCAGAACAGACACATTGGATACATTTTCCATGCAAAAGTTTTGAGCAGCTCAAAACCCTCTGAGCGGATGAAACGTCAATAGACGGATGCTGGACGGATAGAGAGGAAGCAAAACAGAGGCAGTGAGTACAGAACGGAAGCATCGCGTTAACCAACGGATGGTAAGTTTTTTCTCCATTTTACATCCTCTTTCCATGCGTTGGTGCAGTGTGACAGGGGCTTTACACTATTTCTTTGAGTTTTTTCTATGTCTGGTTGGTGTCAGCTTTGATATTGCCCAACCACCGGGTTCTCTTCCTGGTTTCTTTTTACCGCTAACTCTTCCAAACATAATTGCTTTCTTCAGTGAATTACCCCACATGACATGGCCAAAGTGAGTGACATTCAGGTTCATGATTTTGCTTTCTAGTGACAAATCTGCTGTTACGCACTCCAGTACTTGCTTATTAGTTACTTTTGCTGTCCATGGAATATACAAGAACCTTCTCAAGCACCACAATTCAAACTTTCTAACATTACTTTTGAACTTCTCTCCTGTTAATTTGAGGTTATGCCCCCATGTTCGTGATTATTGAAAACTTTGCCTCTGGAACCTTATTCACACCCTTAAATATATTTATAAATATTTCAGTCATGCCCCCCCTTTTCCTTCTCTCCTCCAGACTGACTATACATATTCAGTTCCTCCAATATCTGCTGATATGTTTTGTCCCTCAGACCTTCCTTGCACCATTTTTTTTCAAGTGATGTCTCCAGAACTGGACACTGTATTCCAAATGGGGGTATTCCTAATAGTGGAATTAGGATCTCCTCCACCACCACCCCCTTTTTTTTTTTTTTGCCTTCACAGCTACATGGCCACACTGTTTATTCATTTTATATTCAACTGCTAAGAACATGCCTAAATCCTTCTCTTTTGTTGTGCTGTCTAACACTGCATCCCCAATACTATACTCTGCCAAAAGATTTTTTTTTCCTAATATGATGATGCATATGTGAGAAAATAATTTAATAACCATTAAAATAGAATTTTATGACTCTTAATTTTATTGCATTAAGAAATTTATGTTTTGCAGTTTTGTTGCATGGAATGTTATTTTTGGATAAACCATTCTGAAAACTTTTGCATTCTGTAAAGTTACTGCCCATACCTGTTATAAGCAAAACAGCACTAGAAGAAGTAAATATTACCTAGCTCAGGGAATATCAAATTTTGCACAAGCATATTGAAATCTTCTGGGAAACAAACAAAAAAATAATGAAGGCCAGAATAAATCAAATTGCCCTCTGCCAAAAACAACTCATTGTGGACCATGCATATAAGGTGACATTGGAGGGAGGGGCAAAAAATATTAGAATGGGAAAAAGAATAACAGGAAGGAGTATCCTAAATCAGTAGAATATTAAGCAGAAGCATCATAATTGACACTTTTTGATTCATCCCATTTCATAATATATAACATTAAAAGCTTTTGTCTATTCATGTGATAATTCTCCAGCTGTAGTACAACACAATCCTTTGGAGGAGGTTATCTAGTGAAGCTGACAAGTCTAGAAAAAGAACAAAGAAATGCTATTGTTGAGATTGGCCTTTTTCTAAAACAACCAGTCCCTCCTCTTTCAGGGTAATAACCAGTTTAAACATTTATCCAAACAGCACAACATCACATTTTATGGAAACTGCCCCATTTTTTTTTCATTTTCAAGATAGCACTTTCATTCTGTAAATGCTATTTTTTAAAAAACTGTTACCTATAGAGCACAAACCAAGCCACCATATAATGCCTCTGAATGTCTAATTTATAATTTTTCTTCCTCAGACATGTGGAGAACTTTATCAGCATCTGAGGTGTCAGTACAACTTAATAGCTCAGCTGCCTTGCTTGGCTGATCTACCATAACTATCCCTGCAGTTTGCTTAACAGGGACTTTGTGTTAAGTCTAATCTTGTTTTTGCTCTATAAGGTGTTATCTGTGCCATGGGAAGACTGATACTGTTGCTTTATGATGTCTTCAGAGCTTCTCCAATTTGATTTCTGAGAAGAGGAAAAGTGAATGCCAGTCAGTTGGGCTGCCTGCTGAGCACCATTTGCTGTGGTACTCTCAAGTTGCTCATTTAGACTAGTCTCAGATGGTTCCTTGATCACACTGGTAGAAGACCAAAGACTTATTTATCCCTTTCTGAAGTTTCCTCTTGAAAAATCCTGTTGTATGTGAAAAATCCTGCTGTGTGGGTACCGATTGGATGGCTCTGCCTTTGACCTTCCCCACTTGAATGTACAAAGTACCTCCATACAGTTATTCAAGGAATTATCTTTGCTGATGAGTGTGCATTCCTGGAGTGCAAAAGCAATGATTTACAGTTGATGCTGACAAATTTTCAGATACTGCTATCAGTGGTGAGTTTCAAAGTAGTTTACCTCCAGTTCAGTGGGTGTGGCTTGGTGGGGGCACTTTGTGCACGTGCCAGACATGCACTTTGCACATGCACAGAGGCTTTCCTGCTCAGCTCCTGCAATCCTGCACTCTCCTGCAATCAGCTGCACCGCTCATAGCAGCTGTGCTTCAAAACCAGGGAATAAAGGTCAGTATGGAAGCCCAAGTGAGTGGGCTCCTCAGAGAACTGAGTTCAGTCTCTGCTGATCTTTGGCACTATCAATACACCAGAACTGAACCGAACTGGTAGAATAGCACCACTAACTACTATGCTCTTTGTCCTGACTATCATCTTCAACAAGATTGAAGTATTTTACCAGCCTGTAACAAATACCAAAGCTGCAGAACTGTTCAGAGTATTGCAGCATAAATTTGGTGCCAGAAAAGTAAATACAAATGGCTAAAGTTTCATTTAACTTCTTTATAAACATATAAAGTAAATTTTACAATACCAGTTGTAGGTTTCTCCAACATGCAACAAACTCAAATAGAAGCAGACATATCACAGGTTCAGAGCAGAACAGCAACTCAGGAGCTCAGAAACAGACATCAGTTTCACTTTACTTCAGCAGGCAAGCAATACACACAGCAGAGCAGAGAAACAGTTTCATTTTCAATAGACACTCAGAACTTAAAGCCCATGTCACACTGAACCAACGGATGCAAAGAGGATGTAAAACGGACAAAAAACCTTGCCATCCGTTCAAAACGCGATGTACTCACTGCCTCCATTTTGCTTCCTCCCTATCCGTCCAGCATCCATTTATTGACATTTCATCCACTCAGAAAGTTTTGGGCTGCCTAACACTTTTGCACGGAAAATGTATCCAGTTTGTCCGTTCTGCATCCGCTACGCATCCATTCTGCATCCATTATGCATCCGCTATATCCGCTAGGCATCCATTCCGCATCCGCGCAACTCCATCCGCCCAGACGCACGGAGGAGGCGGAACAGATGCAGAACGGATGCAGAACGGATGCCTAGTGGATACAGAACGGAAACAGAGCGTTTAAAACAGAAAAAATGTTCGCAGAGGGGACCTATCTCGGATATTAAGGATGTCTAGAGGATGCCTAGAGGATGCCTAGAGGATGCCTAGAGGATGCCTAGTGGAAAATCTATACTGCCAATAAAAAGGGGGAGCAACTCGCCTGCATCTCACTTTCAGAACAGCAGCCCAGCGGTGCAGACCTCTGCAGCCTTCATCTGCCTCTTGCTCTTCCACAGCATCCAGTCATGCCCACCGTGGATTGTAACAAAGTCCTTTCGGCAGCCACCATTGTTCTGCAACAGTGCAAAGCCATCTGCAGGCTCTGTGAACTCTATTGTGAGAAGAAAAGGAGCCACCCAAAAAGAGGATCCGAAGATGGTTCGCCAGAAGAGCAGAGGACGGACTGTACAACAAGCTGATGGTGGAGCTCAGGAACGAAGACACTCGGGTGTTCCAGAACTTCATGAGGATGCCTCCAGCCATGTTTGACAAAGTTGTGCAGCGGCTGAAACCCAGGTTGACCAAGGCAAACACCAGCTTTAGGCCCAGCCTGGAACCTGGGCTCAAGGTGGCACTCACTCTGCGCCACCTGGCCTCAGGGACCTCCTACAGGAGCATGCAGTATGGCTGGGTGCCATCCAACACCATCAGCATTGTGGTCAGAGAAGTGGTGCAGGCCATCATCGAAGAATACCTGGAGGAGCTCCTCCAGTACCCCTCCACTGAAGAAGGATGGAAGAAAGTTGCAGAGCAGTGGTATCAGAAGTGGAACTTACCACACACCGTTGGAGCCATAGATGGCAAGCACGTGGCCTGCAAGGTTCCAGCCAACTCGGGGTCCACTTATTTCAACTCCAAGGGCTTCTTCAGCATCATCCTCTTCGCCATGGTCGATGCTGACTACAAGTTCATGTACATCGATGCTTCAGGCAACGGCTCATCTTCAGATGCCCAGGTATACAACGCCAGTCACCTCAAGGAGGAGCTGGAACGCAACCTCATAGTGGGCTTCCCAGATTCAGAACCCCTGCCCAATGACACACAAGATGTGCCCTACTTCATCGTGGGGGATGACGCCTTCTCCCTCAGAACCTACTTCATGAAGCCCTACACCTCCAGACTCCTCACCCGTGAAGAGAGAATCTTCAACTACAGGCTGTCCAGGGCAAGGCGGGTGGTGGAGAACGCCTTTGGCATCCTGGCCAACAGGTTCCAGGTACTTCTCCCCACCATGCAGCATTGCCCAGAGACCGTCAGGAGGATCATGGAAGCTTGCTGCATCCTGCACAATCTCATGCGCACCCGCTACCCAGTCTTGCAGAACAGGCTCGTGGACCTCCAACAAGGCAATGGGGACATGGAGCCTGGGGAATGGAGGCAAGGGCGAAACCTGATCGACACTGAGGATGTGCAAGGCCCCAACAGAGCCTCACATGAAGCGAAGAAGCAGCGCAACCTCCTGAGACAATGGTGCAACTCCCCAGCTGGAGCGGTGGAGTGGCAAGACAGGATGGTAGATGCTTAATGGATGCTTCCTTCAGCCTGTCTCATCACACGGATGAGATTGGACCATGTATGTTGGGTGGGCCTACAATGAACAGGGTGTTTAATAAATAATTGTATTTATGTTGACATGTGTGGATAATTATTACATTATTATTGATAATAAAGGGCTGTAGGTATGGCACCTGGGAGGGTGGACCATACAGTCCCACTATGCTTGCACTGGAGGTTTATCTATCCCACAGCTATTACCCATCCCACAGCTATCTCAACCCATCCCACAGCTATCTTAACCCATCCCACAAGCATGCAAAGGCTTAAACCATTTCTAAAAGTTTCCAGCAAGACTTTATTAAAAAAAAGAAATGAAGCAAGTGTGTGAATCAAAACTAGACTTTATTAACAACAAGCTATAAGACAAAAATGAGTCTCTGGCACTCCTCTTGGTCACTCAGTCTCATGGGTGAAGGGTCCAGGTGCTGTGGAGGTGGCTGGTGCTGGAGTGCTTGTCATCAGCTCCTCCAGAAGCAGAAGCAGCAGAAGCGCCAGTCCCAGAAGAGCGAGCCCGTGCTGCAGAAGCCCCAGCAGAACCAGAGTGGGGGCCAGGGGGTGGGATGGTAGCCCTGTCCCTCTTGCCAGGGCTGGCAGCAGATGGCTGAGGCTTTCTGTGCTTCCGCATGGTTGTGGGGTTGCTGGCTGGCAGGGAGGCTGGCAGGAACCAAGGCTGGCAGGAAGGCTGGCAGGGAGGATGGCAGGGAGGATGGCACCAAGGCAGGCACCAAGGCTGGCAGGAAGGCTGGCAGGAAGGCTGGCAGGCAGGCTGGCAGGCACCGAGGCTGGCAGGAAGACTGGCACCAAGGCAGGCACCAAGGCTGGCAGGAAGGCTTGCAGGCAGGCAGGCACCAAGGCTGGCAGGCAGACATGAACCAAGGCTGGCAGGCAGACCGGCTGGCAGCAAGGCTGGCACGGAGGCTGGCAGCAAGGCTGGTAGCAAGGTTGGCAGGGAGGCTGGCAGCAAGGCTGGCATGGAGGCTGGCAGCAAGGCTGGTAGCAAGGCTGGCAGCAAGGCTGGCAGGCAGACATGCAGGCAGGGCAGGCAAGGCAGTCGATGTGTCTGGCAGCAGGTCTTTCCTCTGAATGGCGACCTGCTTCCGAGCTGCTTCCGTTATATCCGCGGGGCTGACACAATGCATCCTCCCCACATGCGCAATTAACGCCAGGCATCCATGAGGCTTCTGCTGTGCATCCGCTATGAATCCGCTGTGCATCCGCTTCATCCGTTTGGCGTCCGCTCTGCATCCGCTCTTTCCATTCCGCGTCCGCTTCGCTGAGGCCTCCCAGAAGCCCAGCGGTTGCGCCATCCGCTCTCATCCGCTCCCATCCGCTGGGCTTCCGTTCTGCAACCGCTTTGCATCTGCCCTGTATCCTCCCCGCGTCCGTGTTATCTGCTCCGGTTATGCCATTTTTTGCCCCTTTTGAGAGCAGATAACAACAGATGGAACATTTTGCTCGTCTGCTGTGTCCTTTTTGCATCTGTTGGGCAGTGTGACATGGGCTTTACACAGCATCAGAGCTGCAGAGCTTAATATAGAGCCACACCTAGGCTACTTCTAGTTTCAGTTTCCAAACAGTCCTCATTGGATGACTTAGCTGCTCTGTCTATTCATTGGCTGACTTTGTTACCATGCTCTATTCCAATTCATGAATATATTCTGACAAGAACCAAAGTTTTAGTGTTGATATCCAGCCAAGGAAATTAGAAGCTTTGGCTGCAAACAGAACCCACTGCCCAGCCCTGTACTATGAAGCATCCACCAGCTTTGAAGACAGGTTCCTCCCAAAAAATAATACATTGCAGAATGACTACATCCACAGTTATTATAACAATAGTGCCTGATTCTGTGCTTCCAGACTGGGACTGCAGAGCCTCTTCCATGTCCACAGACAAAATGCACAGCAGTGTATCTTCTTGCCACAAATTATTTCAAATGGGCATGACATTTTTTTTATTATTCCATAATCTCAGTAGAGCGCTTTGAAGCAGACCTGCTGACCATCTTGAGTCCTTTGATCTTGGAAAACTGAGAAAACAATGAGTCATAATTGAGCCAATCAGTGCTGTTTCCCAGCTGACCAATAGGAGACTTGGAAAAAATGTTTCATTTATTCAGCACCCACATTTATTCAACTAACTGGGGGAGAAATAAATTTGTTGTAAATTGCTAATGCAGCCTGCTTTCTACATCTACGTATATGTTGTGTATATTTGTCAAGTTGCTTGAAAAGAACAAAGAGAAGAAACTTGATGAATCTAGCAGGCTACCCAGCCATCTTTCTTCCTTTGTTAAAAATCCCTTTGAGAATTGTGAAGTTGACATAATTATTTTCTCAAAAGGCTGCAGTGATGGCTGAAGCAGAAGGGATAGAGGGAAAGCTGGTAAATCTTGAACCAAATGTAGGACTTCACTCTAAAGATAGTTTATTTTGTAAGAAGAATAAAATAAAAATAAGGAAATAACCAGAGTCTGGTATTCTGCAGATCTTCCCTTCCTCTCCTGAAAGAAAAAATAGACAAAACTCTTATCAATCTCACTCTTGTTAAACCAGCATTTCTCTGAAGTGCACCTGAAGGGTGAGAAATTGGACCACTTACAAAGTCTGCAGAACTTCAGGATTGTGAACAGGAAAATGAGGTTTTATATAATTTAGGTTACACAGTCATTGAACTTGAAATGTACTTGCTGAGCAGCTGAATGTAATCCTTCCAGTGTTGTCAGATTACAGAATGCAAAAGCTGTTTTGGAATGGTCATCATCTCCACATGGAAGTGTCTTATATTTGACTTCCATTCTTTCTTTCAAGACACTTTTAAAACACTAAAAGTTAATTTGAAGATAATCAATTCCAAATGATCAAATGTGTTAAGCCTGGGTTCCCCAACCAGGGTTAGGTAGGCAAGCTAAAC
>BLBF01000037.1:8468323-8496900 GCA_015471245.1 Laticauda colubrina
TAGTATTTCACCTAAAACAGTTAGGGTGAACAATGTTATCCCTAACAAAATGTATACTGAATTTGATATACTTTATCTCCCTGGTTCTGTTTAGTTAAATAATTCCTAGTTAGGTTTTTCCCAACTATGTTGGAACCACAATTCCTAGATCTTCAGTATTTGAAAATCCAGGGAGTTGTTCTGTTGATCTATCGGAAGGGATAGACTAATTTAGACACTTTAAGCTTTCTGACCCACTTCTAATTTGCTCAGAGTCTATCCTCAACACCTAGCACAAATAACTAGAATGAAACATAAGCTCCATTATAAGCCTGTATCCCAGAGGTGGTATTCAGCAGGTTCTAACCAGTTCTGGAGAACCAGTAGTGGAAATTTTTAGGAGTTCAGAGAACTGGAAATGTTGAGTAGTTTGGAGTACCACCTCTGACTGGCCCCGCCCCCATCTATTCTGATCTGCTGGGTCTTCTTTTGTTGCACTGTACAGGAGAACGGAGCTGGAAATCAGGTTTGTGGAGTGGGGAGGGAATGGAGATTTTGCAGTATCCTTCCCCCTGCCACGCCCACCAAGCCATTCCCACAGAACTGGTCGCAAAAAAAAAAATTGAATCCCACCACTGCTGTATCCCTTACTCCAATGATTTTAACAACAATTTTATTCAAGATCAGGAAAAACCGATAGACTTTTTTAAAAGACATGAAAAATATACACAATTCTGTACAATAAGTAGTCACAATAACTATTCTTATATTCAGTAGCATGAGGGAAGATGGAGTGTCATATAAAAAATCTGGTGTCTTTATGTAGAGTACCTACTTCTTGAAGACTGTATTTCAGCTGGAACCCTTGTTAGAATTTGTGCTCTTAAGCATACAAATGGAAATCAAGCAATTAAGTAATAGCAGGTCTCATTTAGAAAGAAAAAAGTTCCTAACAGTATTACCTTGGTTGCAGCACATAAGCTTAGTCAATTATCAATAAATGCGAACAGACATTCATTAAATTTGAACTGCAAAACAGATTAAGAAATCATGATTACAAGACTCCAAAGTGCAAAGAGATGATGCAAGGCCATCTGTATGCGTGTGTGTTGTTAATCTTAGGCTCATTGAAGTGGCAAAACAGCTTTTTGTTGTAAACAAGAACCTCTATCTGCCTTTAGAGCTATTTTCCTCACATGTTAGTAGAACTGTTTGGTCCTGGCACCTAGAAGTATTATGATAACTGTTTTGTTCGGAAAAACACGAGGTAGACCGGGTTCCAACAAATAAAAGTCTTTATTCAAAGGAGTCAGTAAAACGGAACGGTTGGCCGACTTAGCGGCAGCCTTTTATACAGGCTAGCCTGCTGGCTTGTAACCAATGGCAGCTGATTGAATTTACCGCCTTTTTTACTTTATTTGGATTGGTTCTTAGTGAACCAATCCAATGCTTACTTTAGTTGACCAATCAGATTTGCATGTTTTGGAGTAACCCAATTTGCATACAGAACAATAACAAAATAGCAAACCCCAAATGAGTAGACAGAGGATCCTGGCTTGGCAGAAGATAGCTTGGTTCCTGAGGCTTAGACAAAAAATATCCCTCTTCCTTCTAAATTGGGGGGAACAGTTCCTAAATCAATCAAATTATTTGGAAACTTAAGGGACACTATAAACAACATTTTAATCAAGTTTAACCCAAGAAAAAATAAAAAAAAGAGTTATCCTGAGGTAAAATGGGCAACCAATAAAATTTATAAATAAGAAAATAAATAAATCGCACAAAATGGGTCAAATTATTATAATACTGCTATTTCCAACCCCTAAGTAAAAGGGAGCATAGAAACCAGCCCTGCACAGCTGACACTGAGAGTATCAATAGAATGCTATCTTTCTGGTAAGTCCCAACTACTTTGAATGCAGTTATATTTTACTACTGTTTAAAATGCTTTATTTCTAGAAAAGAAAACATTGTTCATTGTTTTGAGTAGTTTATAGGCCCATATAGACTATTAATTGATCTATCAGGCTCCTGGAGTGACTTTTCAATTATATATGGGATTTTTTTAAACCAAATTTGTGAAAGAGTGCATTATGGGAGTGAAGCCCTAATGCTAGTGATATATTAAAAAAATAGCCTGCAGGATTGACATGGAGTGGAGGGGGGGGATTCCTCCTAAAAGTGAATTTGCAATGAAACATAATAGCATGGGCTGTCTGTTGAAAAATAAGCCTATTCTTTAGGCTTCATTTAAAAAAAATAGTTAAAATATACTACATTAAAAAATCAACTTCAGTGTTAGGAGGTATCAAATGAAATGTCTTGCCTTATATATCTGGAGACTAGTCTTAAAAACTAAATCTAATACTGCCAGTTTTTTAAAATGAAAACAGTGTCTTCATAACTTTATGGTTCATTAACACAGGGGTGTGTGTGTGGGTGTGTGGGTGTGTGGGTGTTCAAATCAATTCTGACTCCTGGAAACTACATTTTTTTGTTTAGTCTTCTTCATGGGCTGAGAGAGAGAGTGTAAGACAGTGATTTGCCCAAGATCATGAAGCTGGTTTTGTGCCTAAGGCTGGACTCAAACCAACAGTCTCCTGGTTTCTACTCCAAAGTCTTTAACCTGAATGGCTTAGGAATTATTATGACTGGTTTGGTGGCCATGGTATGGCTTGGTAGGTGTGGCAGGGAAAGATACTGTAAAATCTACATTCCCAGAGTGAAATGGAAAAATTATAATTTGTTTGCTGCCTTGAGTATAAAGTAAAAATTGGGACTAACAAATCTAAAAACCCTAAATGTAAAAATCAAAATCCCTTGGGAGTACTTTCTGGAGGGCTCATAGACTAAACCTAGAGACATTTTCACCTCTTAACATTCTTGAGTCCTCCACCCAAAATTGATTCCACTAACTTTAGGACAGTTCTCCTTTTCAAGCCAGGCAAAACCTAATGTGGCTTCCAATTGAGGAAAGCCATCCACTTGTACTACCGACATTGATTACCATAGCACCCAATTGCTATGATATCGAAATGGGCCAAAACGTTTGTTAAGAAAGATTAAACAACTGAACTAACTTTCAGGGATATACTTTAAATTTTACTAATATTCAAAGTTATCTGACAGGAGATAAATATTCAACAAAATGATTACACAGGAAAGCTACATTTAAAAAAAAGGTTTTTCTTTTTCAAACACACAAACACAAACATGAACAGAAAAATACATTAAAAATGTTGCACATGGTACTGTCACCCTAATATCCATCTTTGTCATTACATTGCAAAGTCCAGTAATTGTAATAAATATTTTCATTCCATATACATTAAATATACATATAATCATTCCATATTCTCTTGGATCTTCCTCTTCTCTATTTTATGATAATTTATTTTTTAATTCTTTTGTTAGTTTACCCATTTCTGTGCACATCATAACTTTCCTAATTAATTCAAATTCATTTGGAGTATCTTTACTTTTCCATTTCTGTGCGTATGCCAATCTTGCTGCAGTAATTATATGGATTATTACATAAATGTGTCAGATCCATGTTTCTGTCATTTCTTCAATGGAAGAAGAAAAGGGGGGGGAGAGAGACTGATAAAGAAATCCTTGATGTAACCTGAATATATTTAATCTTATATTGAATTTGTTAAGCCTGGGTTCCCCAACCAGGGTTAGGTAGACAAGCTAAACAGAATGTGCAGCGTTAGTCAGATAGGCACACAGATAAATGAGTGAGCTAAGCTTGTATGTTTATTAACATACAGTAAAAATAACAGATACGCTTGTGCTATCAAGAATATAGTTTATTCCATTATAAGTTCATAGCATAGTCAAATAACAGTCCAATAGTCATGTATCAAGTAGTCAGTCCATTCAGGGATATTCAGTTAGCAAAGTCCATGTAGAATATCCTATGTCAGTTCACATAAAAATCAGTCCTTTGTTGTCTCTCCCGTTCGAGCTATGCAGTCTTGATTCCAAGCAGTAATCAGGGATCATCAAAGCCAGAGTGAGCAAGCTGTAGACTTGCTACTTTTATAGTGTTTTCATAACCACTCCCTTAATTACTATTCCACAGTTAAAGCTGCAGACACTTTAACATACACAACTATGATTCATAGTTATTATTTCACCTAAACCAGTTTGGGTAAACAATGTTATCCCTAACAGAATTTGTATAAACTACACATGATACAATAGAGGGATGAAACCCAGATGGGCAGAACCTATCACCTCTCAGAGGTGACAGCCGGGAGATGAAGAGACCATAAAAATTCCACAATGAGATGTTTCCTGGGAAACTCTGAAAAAGTTCATTCTCGAAAGGGGGTGGAGGGAATTAACATGTTGGCTCTTTGTTTTACTAAATACACATCAAGATAAGGGGAGGGGTTTTAAATTCCCTTATCTATCTCTGCATGCCTGAGAGACCTTAGACGCTACTTTTCACCCTACATGAATTGTCTCATCTCAATAAAGGATTCCTTTTGATACGTTTTGATACGTTTTCAGAAGTTCATTCTAGTTGATTGAATGGGAAAAGTTTTGTAGACTGACAATATGTTTTCCTTGTCATATTTCTTCATAATAATCCCTAACAGAAAGAACTCTAGTCTATGTTCTATTTTCATCCCACATATTTCTTCTAGCCACTTCATTTTTTTTTTCAAATATTTTTAGGCCTCTTTGCAACTCCACCACAAATGGTAAAAGGTTCCTTTTTTTCTATTACATTTGCAGCATGTGGGAGAAGGTTTTGAATACATTATTGCCAATCTTGATGGGGGTATGTGCCATCTATAAAATAATTTATATAAATTTTCCTTAAATGGTATAGCTAATGTCATTTTTTATTTCTTTTCCATAATATTTGCCAATCGTCTAAACTGATGCTATGAACGGATTTTTTCATCCATACCACCATCGTTCCCTTTACTTTTTCTTCTTCCAATTTAAATTCCAATAAAACTTGATCATTTTTTTTTTGTCATCTTCTTATGGGTTCCTAATAGTATGTCATCTAGTTTTGTCTTAGTTCTACTAATTCCCCACTCTTTCTTATCCTTTAAGTTTTTCAATTGGAGTTGCAAATAGGCCTACCATTCCACATCAATTTCTTGATTTTTCAGATCTTGTCTAGATTGTAATTCCCCTTTATCATTTAGTATGTCTTCATAGGTGAAGATTTTTCCTTGTCTCAATAGATGTGGGTACATCAGTGCTTCCAAAGTTGATAGCCAAATAGGTGTTTCTACATACATTTGTCTTTTTATTTTATTCCATGTATTTAAGAGAGTCTATCTAACTTTATGTCTTTGAACATAGTTATAGCACTTTAGATTATCCTGCCAGATGAAGGTATGCCATCCCAACTGCAAATTGTAACCTTCTAGTGTTAATATTCTTTTATTTCTATGGTTTATCCCAGTCGTTCAGTCCACTGCCCCCTTGGTGCTACAAACTCATCCTCAATGCCCCCCACCCAAGGGCAGGATTCAAATTTCTGTGGGCGTGGCCTAATTTGAGGGTGTGGTCTGCTGGTAATGTGATTGGGTGAGCATGGCTTGCTGGTCACATGACTGGGTAGGCATGGCTTGCTGGTCATGTGACTGGGTAAGTGTGGTTTGGTGACTGGCAAACCAAATACAAGTGGTCCTCACTTAATGGCCGGTTGCTTAGCTAGTGTTCTAATTTATGACTGGCCTCCCCAGAACTATTTGACTTATTTTGGGAATTTTGACAGCCATGCACACACATATACACATACTCCCTTCCAACTCTGCTGGAGCAGGTCCTTGGACTAGAATTGGCTAATCTCTGATTAGACTGTAGTAATGAATAAAATCTAATAAGAGATGCTTTGCTGATTCTTTTTGATTTGTTTTATTTGTATTTCTTTATTTTATGTTGCTGAATTGCATTGACATGTGTGTTCCTTCTTGTGCACAACCCAGAAGCTTTTGTGATTTTTTTGCAGCAAAAATTACCAACCTCTGGCTTTGCTTTACTTTTGAAACATACTGACACTGCCATGTTCTAGGTGCCGGCCCCACAGGTCCACCCCATTGAACCCGCTGCACTGGAGGGACCTGCCCAAGCAAGTCTGAGCAGAGCGGTGCACCAAATCAATAGGGTGAGCCTGGGAGAGGGAAAGAGAGAGAGAGAAAAGAGAGAAGGAAGAAAAGAGAAAAGGGAAAGAAAGAAAAAGGGACAAAGAAAGGGGGGCATGGAGGGATGGAGGGGGGAGGGGAAGAGAGGGAGAGAGAGACCTGATGCATCAGATTGAAATGAGGCCTAGTTTAGAGGCCCTTTTTCACATTGAAACATCTTTGCCAGCATCTTTGCCAGCACAATGAAACATCTTTGGCTTCTATTAATTAAAGGTTTTGTGGACGAAACTTCACCAAGACTATTAGGAAGTTCTCACAATTTGTTAAGGCTTTAAACAGGATCCATTGGACCAGATCTCTATCCTAAAAATTAATTTTGCCCAATGTATTACAGTGCCAATCCTGAAGAAGGCAAAACCAAAATGTATTGGTGAACAAGGAGAACACACACACACACACACACACTCCCTTCTAACCCTGCTGGAGCAGGTGATTGGACTAAAATAGATATCTCATTATCTTTCTTCTCTCTCCCTCCCTCCTTCTTTATTTCTTTTTCTTTCTGTCCCTTCCTTCCATTCCCCCTCTTTCTTTGTCCCTTTTTCTTTCTTTCCCCTTTCTCTTTCTCTTTTTCCTTCTCTCTCTCTCTCTCTCTTTCCTCTCTCTTTCCCTCTCTCAGGCTTACCCTATTGACTCCATGCACTACTCCATTTGAACTTGCTTGGGCAGGTGCCTCTGGGGCAAGGGGCTCAATGGGGTGAAACGTGGCGGCAGGATGTTTGAAAAGGAGTGGCTTTGCTCTCCTTTCCCAATGCTGCATTTGGGGTGATGCCCCACCGCCCCAAACACAGTGGCGGCGGGATGTTTGAAAAGGGGAGCAAAGCCACTCTGGCTTTGCTCTCCTTTCCCAACACTGCGTTCAGGGCAGAACGCAGTGTACAAGTCAATGGGATAATCCTATGGGGCCTTGTCTCGAACGCAGCAGCAGCGGGATTTTTTCTCACCCCTGAGTTGTGCCTGTCGCTAACCTCCAGAGCCCTCCTGCTGTCTCTTAGCCACCCCCCTGCCAGCCTCCTTGCCTCTCAGCACCCCCGAAGGCATCCCACCACCCCCCAGGGTGTGGTACCATCCACTGGTTTATCCAATCTTTCACCCAGGTTAAAATTGCAGCTCTTTTGTCTTAGTTCAAATTTCAATTCCCAGTTGGGTGGGCTGAATCCTCCTCTTTCTATAGCATCTTGCAGCAACTTCAATTTGACTCTTGTTTTTTTTCTTTTGCATATAAAATTTGCCATTATTTTATTCAAATTATCAACAAACATTTTTTCAAATTTTATGGGGATATTTTGAAAAAGGATAATAATTTTGGTGGTACATTCATCTTTATTACCGCTATACATTCATCTTTATTACCGCTTTATTACATGAAGAATAGTCTTAATTTATCCCATTTTTCCAAATCTTCAGATATTTTTTTTATTAATGGGTCATAATTATCTTTTTTGAGTGTTGTATATCTCGCCAAAATTATAATCCCCAAATATTTAACTTTCTCTACAATTTGGATGCCCATTCTTGCTGCTAAAGTTTCATTTTGTTTATTTGTCATATTTTTAGTAATTATTTTTGTTTTCTCCCAATAATTTTTAGCCCTGTGACTTATCCAAATTCTTCTAAATTATCTATCAGTTTTGGTCCCAAATTTTGTGGTTTTTCTAAAAAAAAAAAAGTAAATCATCCGTGAAGGCTTGTAATTTAAACTCTTCTTTTTTTTATTTTTAAACCTTTAATTTCAGTTTCTTTTCTAATTATTCTTGCTAATACCTCCAATGTCAAAATAAACAAAAGTGGCGATAGCGGGCATTCCTGCCCAGTTCCTTTTTAGATTTGAAATTTGTTTGTTATCCCCCCATTCACCAAAATTCTGGCTTCTTGTTTTTCGTATATTACCAATATAACATTTAATTTTTTTTGTCCTAGGTCCATATATTTAATTTGCTGCAAGATGAAATCCCATTTCACATTGTCAAAGGCCTTTTTGGCATCTAAGAACACTAATGCCACCTGGTCACCACTATGATCCTCATAATATTCTATGATATCCAAGTTTGTCCTAATATTATTTTTGAGCTGTCGATGTGGGAGGAATCAACTTTGATCTATAGAAATAAACTCATTTTTTAAAAAATTAAGTCTTTCTGCTATGATTTTCATGATGATTTTGTAATTGACATTTAATAATAATATCAATCTAAAATGTTTGATCACTTCCTTCTTTTGGGATGATTATTATCATTGCTCCAAGATTGTGGCATTTTTGCATCTTCTAGAACTTTTAGAATATTTTGAGCATTTAACTACTTAAAATATCCTGTTGGGATTTATAAATTTCCACTAGGAGGCCATCTGGGCCCAGAGTTTTATCATTTTTCTGTTTATTTATTGCCCAGTGGAGTTCTTCTATTGTTATTTTCTAATTTAGGCTATTTTTTTCTTCATCTAATTTTTTTGTGAGTTCTGCTTTTTTAAAACATTCTTTTATTTTTTCCTCTGTTGGATATTCCTCCTCCCTATATAATTTCTCATAATATTTTTAAATTATATTTTTCTTTTCTTCTTCTTGATAGCAAATCTATCCTTGGTCGTTTCCTAATTTGGTAATCCATCTCTTTTCTTTTTGTTTTTTCAGTTTATAAGTTAACCAGTGACCTGGTTTGTTCGCATTTTTGAATAAATATTGTTTTGTCATTTTTAATTGATGGACTAGTTCTTCTTTCTCTATTAATTTTATTTTGTGTTTTAATAGATCCATTCATAATTTGATTTGTTTCTTTTGTGGTCCCTCTTGTAATTTCTTCTCCAAATCTTTATATTCCTGTTCAAATGTTTTTCTTTGTTGTTTTTTCTCTTTATTTTATTTTTGTCATATATTTTATTGCCACTCCTCTTATCGATGCTTTAACTGTATCCCAATTATTTTTGTGGAGAAGTGTCCTCCTCTTTATTTTCTTTGAAGAAAAATTCTAATTCTTTTTTAAGTGTAATATTAAATTCATTCTCTTTTAGAATCGACCTTTGAAGTGTCCATCTTATACTTTTCTTTTGTCCCATCCAGCTCAATCTAATCATGCTATGGTTTGCCCAAAAGTTTGTCTCAATGCTAATCTCAGATAGTTCGGAAATCTGTTTTTTTATCATCCACGCCATGTCTAATCTTGACCATGAGTGATGTCTGTTTGAATAGTATGTATATTGTTTTTTCCCAAAATTTCTTTCTCTCCATGCATTGTAAATATTAAGAACCTTCCTCAAATCGAAAAAGAATTGTATTTTTTTTCTTCTCTAATCTCATATTATTTTCCTTATAATCCGATAATTTATCAACAACTGCGTTAAAATCTCCCATAATACAAATTTTTTCATATTGCAACTCTTTAAATCTATTATACAATTTTTGAAAAAAATGTGGACCATTCAACACATATATTACAACCAGTAAGGTCTTTCTATTTCCCATTTCAATTTCAACCATCAAAATCCTACCCTCATTGTCTTTAAAAATTTCTTTAGCTGGAATCTACTTTTTCATATAAAGTGCTACCCCTCTTTTCTTTTCTACATCAAGAGCAGAAATAATTCTCTATTTTTTTTATTTTCTAACAAGTATTTTTGTTTTCTAATATATGTAGTTCCTGTAATACTATTGTATCAACATTTAATGCTTGTAAATTTTTAAACAATTTTTTTTTCTTTTTACTGGGAATTTATGCCATTTATGTTCAATAATATCAATTCCCAACTATCCCAGTTTTTATTGGTTCCTCCATCTAGTACTTCTTGTAATTCTAATTTCCTTAGGTTCCTTATTTTCCTCTCTAATTTCTCTTCTTCCATATTCTCTCTTTATCATCTGCTATATTTCCTTCTTTGTTTGTTACTTCCCTATTCTTTCCTTCTGTCACATCTTTCTCCTGAGTTTCTTCTTCTACTTCACCTTCACTAGTAAATTGTTGGTCAAAGAAGTCTTCTGCTTTGTCAAGAGTATCCAGCCTAAATCTCTTTTCCTGCCATGTCATCATGATACCCTCGGGCACCAACAACTTAAAATTCACATTATGTTTTATCAGCTTTGATGTTAAAAAGCGATATGGCCTTCTTAATTCTCTTACTCTCTTTAGTATTTGCTTTAATACGGTTCACTGTTTTCCCACATGTTCAACTGGCTTGTCTCTTGTCCTATGGAGAATTTCATCTTGAATAGATTTTTTGACTAATCAAACATGGAATTCTCTTGGAAGGTTAAACCTCCTTGCATAGTTTGTTTGAACTCTATAGAGTTCATCCATCTCTGTAAACATCTCTTCTTTGTCCATCCCTAACGTCTTTGCAAATATGACCACCATCACCTCCAATAAGTTTTCTCCTTTTTCTTCCTTCAAATTTTGGAATCTTAGGTAGTGAGCTGCCTTTTCTACCTCCAAAAGTCATCTACCCTTTTTTCTTTATCCATCTTTGTCTCAATTTCTATATTTTTTTTCTTGGTTCTTCCTCACTTCTTGTTGAAAAGAAGATGAACACTTCTTGTTCATCTATCTTTTGTATCTTTTCCTTTAATTCCGATCTCACTACCCCCATCCCATTCTTCATATCCTTGTGATTTTTAAGCATCATCTCTTGCATGCTTAACATTAAACCTTGTAAGTCCTTTATAGAGTTTGATCTTTGCTTTGGGAGCATTTCATCAATAGCTCTTTGTGTGGAGGGACTTGTAGTAGCTGTTGTAGTCATTGTTTGTGTGGGTATTTTCCTAATTGTACCAATTCTGGATACGTTTGAAGTACTTGTCATATTAAGCAGTCCTGTCACTATATTATTTTTAATCCACCACTCCCAATTTTTCCCCTTCTTCTCCCATCCCTCCACTTTTCTTACTTTTTAGCTTCCCTTTTTTTTATAACATAATATCACAGTATTTTTTCTATTATTATTCCCCACTGATCAACATCTCTATTTTCCTATGTTATCAAACTTCTCTGTTTGATTTTTCCTTTGAATCTATAATATACTATTAATAATAATATAATGATATCTTAATTAATCAGGATAATAAGTATATTCATTAATTAATTTCAATAACTCTATATAATATATATTTTATAATAATATCAAACCACGAGTAGAAAATCTAACAACAAATATTCAAATATATAAATCTATTAAATCTATGAGCAAATATTGTATATTGTATACTGTTATCAAATTCAAATATCCAAGCAATGCAAAAAAAGGAAAAGAAAAAAAGCGGGGGAAACAAGGAAAGGAAAAAAGAGAAGAAAAAAAGTTCACTTCCAATTTTCTGATTGTTAAAGCAGGTACAAGAAAAGTTTATTCCTTTGACTCCATTCTCTAAGATGTCTTCTTCTTGCAAAGTGAAAAGTCCGGTACACTAACAGCCTCAGTTCTCTCCTTCTTCATTTTGTTGCAAACAGTTATTATGTATCTTCCATCTAGTATTTTTTTTTCCCCTCTGTTGCCAGCAGGTGTCTCTTTCACAATGCCACAATGTCTCTCTGTCTTCTTTAAATTTGCTGTGTCACTCTCTGGCTATTGTCCATTTTCTTAGGAAAATTTTCTTTTTTATTCCCTCAAATGTCTCAGTCTAAAACCCAAAAAGGAAGAAAAATAGTAGTTCTTAAGAAAAATTAAAAAAATAAGAAAAATGAAAATTGAAAGGAGCACTCAAAAAGAAAAAAAGGAAAATAAACATCCAATCCACTTTTAACACTTTTAACTTTCAGGTTATTACTTTTGTTAGTTTAACTCTACCTTTGTTCCACCAGATCACCACTTGTATGACCATCTGTCAGCACTCATGGATGGTCATTGCTGGTCACCCACTCCACCATTCACTCATCTCTGATTTACCCCAATTTCCATCACAAACCATAGTCCGTAACTGTTCTTCGGAGATCCTTCTCCTTTAGGAAACCCTCCAAGCTTCCTTTTGACTCCATAGAGTCTTGCAGAATGGGGATAAGGGCTCTTGTTTCGCAGAGATTTCTGCTTGTACACCCCTTCTCCCTGACAGATGGCTCTGCGCCACCACCACCCGTAAACTACATTTTTGAAGTGATCTTCAGAGATACTATGTAGAGCATCTGGACAGTGTTGGCTGATCCAGAAACTTGGGTTAGCTTTAATTAGTATTTAGATAGGAGGCTGCATGGAGACCTGACAGCTTCAGACTAGACCTGGAAGTCAAAAAAATAATCCCAGGGAACAAACAATGGGAAACACTTGCATTCCATGCCAATATAATTGTGTTGAACTGAGATTGGATTGAAGGTCACTTCTTTCTTCAGAAAGAAGAGCTGCTATGAGCAGACTCTGAGGGTAATCTTGCTATAACCAATGTCATTCCAGTAATATCCAAATTGAATGGTTTGATCTGGCTGTTTAGGCAAGTGTTTCTTCCTTCCCTCACCCTTTCATTTATGTGTATTTCACCTGAAGCTCTTCACTTGGCAGAGGAATATTACCAGTAATGTCCCAGTAGTAGACATTGTTAATCAGTCAAGAATGTACAATAACTACATCTCCATGCTTGAACCTCCAAACAAATTTGATCAACTTTTTAAAATAAGGACCTCCTACAAGAAACAAAAATAAAATAAAATGAAACAAAATATTTTCTACTGAGAATCTATCTATCTATCTATCTATCTATCTATCTATCTATCTATCCATCCATCCATCCAACCAACCAACCATCCAACCATCTTAAAGTTGCTGGTTAAGTCCTCTTGGCTTCTGCATCATAAGAAGTCACCTAAAAGTTCCATCAAGACAGTACAAAATAATCTTAGAACAGATTATATATAATGGACTGTATCACAGTAAAATTACTCTTGTTATTAAGATCTAAAGGCTGGAATTAAAAGAAACTTAGGCATTTAACTACTGCATTTAAGAGGCATACTGTTAAACACTGATGGATTAAACACTAAATAGATACCATTTTTGTAGCAAGCTTTGCTTTAAAACAGAATTAGGCAAAGCAATTCAGAGAAGAAATTTATTACCAACCTCTGAAAAAGACATCAAGTTGATACACTCACTGAATAGAAGGTAATAACTGAGTTATTCAGATTTATAAGGTTTTGGATTGCACTATTTTAGATAGCTTTGTTAGATTTTTAGATAAAAAAAAAGTAATAAAAAGTAATAATTAAAGCAAAAGAAAGAAAAAGGTGAAGAATAAAAAAAGAAAGAACAGCCAAAAGTGCAGAAAGAAAAAGAAACACAGAAATAAGTATGTATGCATGATTAAAACTATGCAAAAATTGGTATTTTAGCATTGGACTATTTCCTCAGAGTTTACAGATTGCTGACATGCCAGCTAAATAAGGCCTTAGGAGGTCTCATGAAACTTAAAAGAAGAAATTCAGATTCCATTATATTCTCACTTATATAATCATACACAGAGCTAAAATTAGGTTGAGAAGAAACTTGTTATTATCTATTTCTATGGGTTTGAAAATCAATTTGTTATGAAAGCCAATTTTCAAATCAAACTGGGACAGGTGTGTGTCACTTATCTGTCTCCAAGGGTGAACTTCAAGCAACAACTTGGTATACATTCACAGCAAGAGGCAGCCACATTCAAACAATCTGTGGAAAACTATATAGAAAACTCAAAAATAGGTCTGTTTTATATGAATAGAACTTACTTCTAAATAGTAATTTAGCAATCTTCCCCAGTCTGGTGTCATCTAGATGCATTACAAGCATAACCTTCAGTCAGCTTGGACACTGTCATCCTAACACATCTACAAGGCCACAGTGTAGATTGGAGGGTTGCAGACAAGCAAGCTATAATGTAATTATATCCACCACTTTTTAAATATTCCACCTTATTGTGGACGTAGTATAAAACAAAAACAATAAACAAATGTACAGCTATTGTAGCTGGCACCTTTGGAAAATTGTTACTCTTCAAGGCAGCCCTATGTAAAACAAATTACCAAGGGCTGTACAAAATGTAACAAGGGTGTGTAAATTCATCTTCAGGAATTTGTAAGGCCACAGTTAGTGCACAGATCTAGATAAGAGCTATCCTGGTCATAAACACAAAGGGTGACACATTTGTGGTTTGTTGCTTATGGCCACTATACAGCATTCTATATTGAGTGTTACTTCACATTAAAGAACAAATATGGAGGATCTGAATTTTACTTCAGATAAGATTTTGTAGGTCATAATTATATAACCTGCTTCTCTGTTGCTTTCCTCCTGTTCCAGCAGACCTTCAGCAAGTTCCAACTGCAGGCCTGAGAACACAACTTAGGTAAAAGGGATAATCCCACACTCAGTAAGCATCTGAAAGAATAAACACTCCATTTTGCTAATATTAATTTTTGAGGTTGTTCCTCCATATTTAGACCCTTATGACTCATGTGGAGACTTAAGGTTTCTAATCACCCCATTCAACCAGAAGTTGAGATGTAGAATTAGATTTCATCAAGAAAATATGGATAATGTCTCTCTGATATGTTAAATAGAATGCTGGAAAAGAATGTATTCTGGGACACACAATAATGGAAAGTACAAAGGTTTGATATGCCCGCAATGTGACAACAGTCTGGACCAGAGGTCTCCAAACTTGGCCATTTTAAGACTTGTGGATTTCAACTCCTGTAATTCGAGGAGTTGAAGTCCAAAAGTATTAAAATGGCCAAGTTTGGGGACTCCTGGTCTGGACCTTAAAATTTAGAAAGGAATAGAATTATCATTATGAAGTACTTCCATCTCCTAATCTTCACAAACAGTCCAGATGAATATTGTGTTGATAATATCAAGCACCACCGAGAAGTTTTGCCAAGTAAAGATGTGAATGCTAAAAGCCATGGATCCAGAAAATCTATTTCTTCCAGGAGCCCTGACAACTATTCCTCACTCTCCAGGAGTATCCAAGTGATCAATGGTTTTCAGATATTTCTCTGAAAATACTGTGGTCAATATTACAGTAGTATCTATATTTGTGCCTAGACATTAAATATTAAGATATTAAACATATTTTGTATAATTTTTTAAAAATAGCTGCTTTACAAGTAAGGTCAAATTTCTTCCATTTTGCCTACAATTAGTTTGTTCAGAGTCATTTAAAACTCTATTTGCTATATGTAAAGTTGCTTTGGAAAAAGTTTCAGATAACAGAAATGGCAGACAATAAACAATTATTTTTTTTTCCTTTTTAATGTTGGTGCTCAGCTTAATCTGCTTTATTAATGTTTTGTTGGTAAACATTTTTCTTTCAGAGATTCTGCTACAATACTTTAAAATATAACGCTTTAAAATAAAGCTACAAAGCTAAACCATTTGGCTACGGACCAAGCATTTCTCCAGAAAGATGGATGCAAGAATACAAAGGCACCATCTGTTAAATATGACAGCAACATCAAAAATTGCTGGAGGAAATAATTGTTCTGTCTGAATTGAACTTACTGTACTGCACATGCTAAAATGTTGAATGTATCAGGCTATTTGGGCAATGGAAATTTTAAAGAAGCACGACTTGGACCTTCATAAAATTTTCATTTCATGTTCTATGGGAATACATCATTTAAAAACAATAGTGTTTCATTGGGTGAAAGCCTTAGAATAATGTGTAAAGCACAGATGTATCAATTATGGAGCAGTTTTCTTTTTATGAAAATGTTATTTATAAGGTGAGAGAGCCTGGTGGTAAAAACACTTGTCTCCCACTCGGAAGTTTGAGAGTTCAATCCTCGCTAGCGGCAGATGTTTCTTTCTTAGAGTACATGGAATAAGTATTCTGCAAACTCCCTGTAGGCATCTGGGAGGCCATTCAGCCAGTAAACACTCAGCTTCCTGACTCTACTTCAAATTAAGGAATTACAAGATCATAAAAAGAAAAAAGTTAAAGTCAGTTTAGCATTATGGTTAAAGCATCAGGATAGAAAATGAAAAACCATACATTTTATTTATTTATTTATTTGATTGGTCAATTGCTTACAAGATAATAGTTATAAGCATAAATATAGTTATGAATACATGAAATGGACACATAAAAGAAAAATAAAAAGAAACAACAGGACAGGAACGGTAGGCACGTTGTTGTGCTTATGCACGCCCCTTACAGACCTCTTAGGAAAGGAGTGAGGTCAATAGGAGATAGTCTAAGGTTAAAGTTTTTGGGGTTTGGGGAAGAAACCACAGACTCAGGTAGAGTATTCCAGACATTGACCACTCTGTTGCTGAAGTTGTATTTCCTGCAATCAAGTTTGGTGCGGTTAACCTTGAGTTTGTATCTATTGTGTGCTCTCGTGTTCTTATGGTTGAAGCTGAAGTATTCATTGACAGGTAGGACATTGCAATGTATGATTTTATATACCATACTTAGATCAGATCGAAGACGGCGTAATTCAAGGTTTTCTAGGTCTAGAATTTCAAGTCGGGTGGCATAAGGTATTCTACAACAAGTAGAGGAGTGGAGAACTCTTCTTGTGAAATATTTCTGGGCTTTCACAACCATGCTATCAGATACATAATGTGGGTTCCAGACTGATGAGCTGTATTCGAGTATTGGTCTAGCAAATGTTTTGTATGCTCCAGTTAGTAGTGTGATATTACCAGAGAAAAAGCTACGTAGGATTAGGTTAACAACTCTTAATGCCTTTTTGGCTATGTAGTTACAATGGACTCTAGCACTTAGATCATTTGAGATGATTACTCCAAGGTCCTTTACAGAGCTTGGATCATCAACAAGATCTTGACTATTCACCTTGTATTTTATTTTCTGATTTTTTTTGCCAATATGTAAGACAGAGCATTTATTTGTTGAGATTTGAAGTTGCCATTTGTTTGACCATTCTGACACATAGTTGAGGTCTTTTTGAAGGGTAGCAGTATTGTCTGTGGTATTGAACAGCTTTACATCATCAGCGAAAAGAACACAGTTGCTCTTAATATGATCACAGAAGTCATTTATGTAGAGTATGAAGAGAGTTGGTCCTAGGACGCTGCCTTGGGGGACACCACTGTTGACAGGTACAGGATTTGATAGGACGCTTCTAATTTTGACCATTTGTTGCCTTTTTGACAGGTATGTTTCTATCCAGTTATGCAGGTGTCCAGAGAAATCATAAGATTTTAATTTTAGGAGTAGTTCATTGTGTACCACTGAATCAAAGGCTTTTCAGAAGTCTATGTAGATTGCGTCTATTGTTTTGCCCTGATTGAGTTGTGTAGTCAATGTGTTTTTGCAGTGTAAGAGTTGCAGATTGCAGGATAGTTTTTTTCTGAAACCAAATTGTTTATTGGAGAGTAGGTTGTTTGTCTCTAAGTGGAGGATAATGGATTGGTTAATAATTGATTCCATGACTTTACAGGTGATGCAGCATGAGGAGATTGGTCTGTAATTTTCCACTAGGCTGGGGTCTCCCTTTTTGAAGATGGGGATGACCGTGGCTTGTGACTATAAGTTAGGGAAGGAGCTGGTCCTGAAAGATTTTTCAAAGTTTATGCTTAGAGGTTCTGCTATGGCAGTGGATAACTTTTTTAAGAAGTAGACACATATTCCGTCTGGTCCAATAGGTAGAGATGGTTTTGGATTGCGCAGAGCTTTTTCAACAATGTCTTCTGTAAAATCGATATATATTAGATCATTGTAGTTCTCTGTGGTTCGACTAGGAACTACTGGGCTTGATCCATTGCTGTTTACAAATACTGAGCCAAAGAATGTGTTAAAGAGGATGGCTTTGATGATGTTGTTGTTGCAATCTTTACCATTAGGTCCTTTCAGGGGTGGGATGGACCCTTAGTCTTTTAGTTTGTTGTTTACAAAATTGTAGAAAGCACGGGTGGAATTGGTGTGTAGAAGGTTTTCCTCTTGTTTAATGTGATAATTGATGCATTCAGTCTTTATCTGGTGACATAAATTTTTTGTCGGCTTTTAAAGTTGGCGACGTGACCAGATTTGTTTTTCCGCCAAAGTGATCTCTTTTTGGATTGAAGTTTCTTTATTTTTATAGGTAATCTGTTTTTTCTGGTTTTGGGAGTTATTATTAGTACATATAGTTTGATGACTCTTTTGACTTCAAGTAAAAATATATTGTAATGGTCTTCAACAGTATTGCATCAAGTGAATAGAAATTGCCAATCAAGGAAAGAGAGATCATTGTCTATAAGATCATAGTTGCCTTTTTTGAAGTTATAATTGGGGATCACATCATTGTGTTGATTTTTGTGTGGATGTATGTTGAGACAAAAGTCAATCATGTTGTGGTCACTGTTGGAAAAGGGTTCTTTAATTTGTATTTCGTAAATTGAATTCAAACTATTGCAGAAGATGAGATCGAGGCAGTTGTTAAGTCTGGTACTGTTGGCTACTAGTTGTTCCAGTCCCAGATTTGTTACTGCATTGTAGAAGGTTGCATGTATGGGTTCAGTTTTACATTCGTTTAGAGTCCAGTTAATATGAGATAGATTGATGTCACCATCAATCTATAAAAGATAAAAGCATGTGGGCAGGATGTTGCCCATGTTAGCAATGAATTTAGCTTGTTTACATGTACAATGTCATAATCAGGTGCTCTGTAACATAGTAAGAATCAAAATATGACATTTAAGGACAATTCACAGACAGTGGTCTCAGGAAGAGCAAGCTCCTGGGTAACTTGGATGTTTTTTAGATGTGAGGACTTTTTATAGAAGATAGCAACAGCACCTCCTCTACGGATTTCACAGTCTGATCAGTAAACATGAAAGCCTCTTACTGTGGTAATGGAGTCAGGGAGATATGCATTGAGCCATGTTTCATTGACAAATATGATGTTGAATTTAGCCGTATTTAGTAAGAGGAGAAATTCAGGTATTTTATTCACAAGGCTTCTTGCATTGAGTAGCTTGCATTTAAGGCCAATTGTAGTTGGAATTGAGGTAGTTAGGGGCATGCGTGTCTAGTTTTGGGTGATGGTGGATTGGTTAAAGTAGGGTTGGATGCTGAGTTGTGGGTTGTGTGACTTCATGGTCAGCATGGTAGTCGATGTACAGGTCTTTTTCTCCACTGTCTAAATGTTTTTTGATTTACATCCTGCTTTAGGCACGAAGCCAGCTGGGTAATCATGGGCACTCACTCTTTTTCAGCCCAAGGAAGCAGGCAATAGCAAATCACTTCTGAAAAACCTTGCCAAGAAAACTGCAGGGGTTAGTATTGGCAGTCATTGGGAAACAAAAACTGACTCACACATGTATCAATTGTATAAGGGCAGCAAAACTAATACAGGTCAACAAAGGGTTAGATGATATTTGCATCTATTTGTTTGTGTCTAATTGTCATCCAGCTGGAAAACTCTTTGTGTGAAAGTTCTAAATTAATCATGATCAAATATCCCAATGCAAAATTTGTGTGAGACTCAGCATGTGCCTATGGATTTATCCTGAATAATGGCAACTTCATTAACAACTAACTATACATTAGGGCAGAGCCTTGTTTCACACAACCACTTCGATACTGTGATATAAATCTGGTTCTGGGGATGGGGAAAGAATGAATAAACTATTAAGGGAAGAATGAAGGTAGAGTTATGTTCTCTAAGCTTGTGGGTTGGTTTCTGACGATTTCATTACCAAGCTCAATAACATATTTAGAGGAATTTAGAGGATATCAATGTTGGTGTTCTGCTTATAAGGGCTTTTGGTGGGATTAAAACATTTTTACTACCAGTTCTCTGGGTGTGGCTTTGTGGGTATGGCGTGGCGTGCATGGCATGGCTTGGTAGGTATGGCTTGGTGGGTGTGGCAGGTGAAGGATACTATAAAATCTCCATTACCACCCCACTCCCGTGGAAAGATACTACAAAATCCCATTCCCTCCCCACCTGACTAATCTGCTTTCCAGCTCCGTTCTCCTGTGCAGGACAACAAAAGAAGACCCAGCCAATGAGCTGGGACTTGGCAGGCAGAAAATAGGGGCCAGTCAGAGGTGTTATTTGCCGGTTCTCCAGAACTGGTCAGAACCTGTTGAATACCACCTCTGCTTTTGTGTGTTCAGTGGGTCTTGTGATGGAGAGGTCACGTCAGGTGAGGGTCCATGTCAGGTGAGGGTCTTGTGATGGGTCTTGTGATGGAGCCATCACAAGACCATCACTTGATGTGATCCATGTTGTGGCTCTGCCTTCTATATGGTGAATTTATTTATTAATACATTTATGCAATATATCTGCTGCCTTGGTCCTATTGGCTCTAGCAGCTTACAGATATTAAAATAACAAATTATAAATGAAATAATGGAATGAAGTAGCAAATGGATAGTGTATAGAGCTCCACAGGTATTTCACACCTTCCAGAAAAGCTGGTTTCTGGGCAATCATGAGATAGGATTGGCATATTATAATATATTTTTTGTAGAAATCGAGTACAGAGCTAGAAGTAAGAAGAAATTAAAATCTCTTTTGTTGGCATCTGTTCTGATCCAGGTCATGTGTTCTGATCCAAGGCAAAGGTTAATTAAGGTCTGTTTGTTGTCATTTATCACAGGATCAAACAAAACCACCAATAGTGCTGATGAAGCTACACCCAGCTCTCAGTTTCTTCTTAGTCTGAATTTCCCAGCTCCACAAACCAAGTCTTAACTGACCCATGAAGCAAAGGGAGAAGTAACAATATCAAAAGTCCAGAATTCCAACAACCAAAGCACAGTGTGAGAGTCCAAAGTCCATAAGCAAAGTCTGAGATTCAGAACCCCAAAACACAGTTCAAAGTTCAAAAAAAAGGATCCAGGAAAGCCAGGAAGGTGAACATCAAAACAAGCAGGTGGCAAGCACACCTTCTTCCAGTGTCTGGTTTCTGCAGCTGTTCCTTGGAAGCAGCTGTGCTGATCTCATCTGGGTCTTCCTTCTCTCTGCTTTCCTTGCCTATGGATGGGGTGAGGGAAGCAGCTGTTCCTCATCAGAAGCGGTCTGGAGCCTTTTATCTCTGCTGGCTCTCTGCAGCTGCTTGGTCCTACAGACAACTTTCCATACAGTTGGTCATCCCTTTCCATTGCAGACAGCCCTAAGTTAGCCTTGTCCTCAGCCCCTGGACTCTTGTTCAGAGGGGACCATGTCCTCCCCATTGGATGGTCCCAGTTCCTCCTCCTCCCTGAACTAGGATCTGATGGAGTCATGAAAGCATCCTGATTACCATCAGTTCATTGGAGAAGATCTTAAGTTAGCCAATTTAATGACAACCTAACACTGCAGACTCCGTTTCCATGAGCTTTGCTATGAGACCTGCTGGCTAGACTTGAAATACAAAATGCTCAGATAACATTGGATTTCTCTCTCTGTATGACTAGAGGTTTTTGAAAAAATACCCGAGCAAGTGAGCTGCTTGCTGAAAACTTTTCTGGCCCATACGTTTCCCACTCAAAATCTGTTTTTATGGGTGTAGCATGACAAGGTGGGGTAGCAACATAAAGATACAAAGGGCTGAAGGAAGAAATATAGTTTTGATTATTTGAGCAAAGAAATGAAGAAGCATTTCTTAGTCCTTGCCTTGTGCCTTTGGGCCAGACATAGCCTGGCTGTCATACATTGGTAATTGGAACTGTCCTAGGCATATTTTAAACAAACAAATAAAAATCTGGCTCCTGGTAATTCCCAGAGAAGCCCGTTCTCCTGTCTTTTTCTATCTCAGAGAGATGCACTCTGAGCTCCTCTGACTTATTTGATCCTTTCCTCTCCATTGCAACTCCATGTCACCTGAACTATCAAATGGTAGGGAATAATGGAAGCCTTTGGGGTTCATGAATGGAGAGGATAATGTATGGAAGTCATTTTAGGTCTATAAGAAGGAATGAGAGAAGACATCAGTTCTGATCTGAGAAAAAAGAGGAGATGAAAAAGAAACTCACTATCATTATCAAAAAAGGCAGAAAGAAGCTTTGTCAAGTTTTCAATATTTCTTATTATATAGTATAATAATAACCATAGTACTTACAGTGTCTGTTTCTTGAACTGGCCTACCTTGAAAGGCAGATCTCTGATTGAAATCACATTTCTAAAATCCACCATCCATTTTCTGCAAAGTTTCTGCAGGTTGTTTTATGGGTCTTCAGTTGCCATTTAGTTTTAAGCTATATAAAGTTTTTTTTATTTTTCTGCAAAGCATATTCCATTGGCAAGATAAAGCAAAATGAAATAAAATATATAACTGATTGTGTTTCTGCAGAAATGCTGCTCAGAAATGTCCTCATTTGTATGTGGTACTTATCAACAAGACTGTATAAACTTCCTCTGCAACAGATGCATAGCACAAAATAGCTTAAATTGAGCCTTAACATTGCTTGGAGAATATATAGACAATTTTATATATGCATACCCCTATCGTAGTATCACACTGTTCTGTGCTCTGTAAGTAAATATGATTAGACTCTGAGCTATAAACTGTACATTATTTAGGAATTGATGGGTTTAATTAAAGAAGAAAATGTACTTCTGAAAGGAACATGGCAGGAAGGGTCAAGTTGAGTCGAAATATTATAACCTATTTGAATTCCATTAAGATTTATCTATGGAAAGAGAACTGTTATTAGTACGGAGTGTTTTTCCTCCCTAAAATAGCATGAAAATGTTCTTGCCCCAAAACTTGGATTATGTAAAATAAAATGTTCTTCCTTTTCTTTTGGATTTAAGCATAATTTTAAGCATATTTAAGCAAATTTAAGCATAATTCTTCTCCAAATTTTGCAATTTCCAGATTAACAGGATTTAAATTTGCTAAACCAATTCAATTCCACAGAGCCCAAATTTTAAATTCAAATTTTAGAATTTATAGTGCCCATTATAATAGCAATAGCACTTAGATTTATATAATGCTTCGTAGTGCTTTACAGCACTCTCTACGAAGTTTACAGAGTCAGCATAATGCCCCCAACAATCTGGGTCCTCATTTTAGTGACCTCAGAATGACGGAAGGCTGAGTCCACCTTGAGCTGGTCAGAATTGAACTGCTGGCAGTCAGCAGAGTCAATCTGCAATACTACATTCCAACCATTGTGCTACCACAATTCGTGGTTAGGATGTGAGGAGAGGATAATGATAATGACAATGGATAGGATGTGAGTTTTCCCTTTATTTACTGAATTTCAAGGCCATGGACAATGTAGTGACTCAGGTCAAGAAGCAGGAGCAGGAGAAGAAGGAGATCAGAAATCAAAAAGCCAGGTGACCAATAATCATCCTAACCTAGCACGGTCCATTGATGACTGAATCTATCCCACCCCTGATCTATCCCCAACTTATCTCTTCCATTCATGCCCACATATTCCACATAAGTCCATCCACTTTGCATCCAGTTTTCCTCTTCTCTTTCCTTCCAGCATTATGTCCTTCTCAAAGGCAAAATATGATAATTTGAGCCCAGTCATATGTGCCTGAAGTGAGAACTCTCATTTGATTGTTCTGTGATCTGTTGGTTTCTTGTATATCTGGGTATTATTAGGAATCTTCAAAGTTCAAAAGCATCAATCATTTTTTCTATCCTTCTTCAAACTCCATTGATTGTCACAGGGAAAACCACTATACAGTATAGGTATACCTCTGTATAGGTATAGACAAATTGAGACATTTAAGGATATTTTCCAAGGTCTTCATTGTTACCCTATCAAAGGCTATCTTTTGGTACATTTCTTGACTGCTGGTCCCTTTATGGTTCATAGACTCCTAAAAGGAAGAAGTTATCCACCATGTGAATCTCTTCAGTAAGTTCTCTGGCTAGTTGCTGTATCAGATGTTAGGTGATGGTCTTGTTTATATTTCACTTAAATCCTATTTTTTCATTATTCTCCCTGAATTTCATTACTAGAACTTCCATCATTTCTATTTTCTGCTATTAGAGTTGTGTCAACAGCATAGCACAGATTAGTGATTCCCCCCCGCCATTTTAAAATTATATTCCATTTCCATTTCCTGCAATATATATTCAGCATAAAAGGTAAATAAATAAGCAGGGAATATATCACCATATTGCATCTGACTGTGGCTTTCAGATCTGTGCATTGCTTTTATATGAGAATAATCAGATGTTCTAGGACTTCCACTTTCCTAAGCATATTGCTAGGTTGATGTGATCAGCAAAGAACTTTACATAATCAATGAAGTTCATATTGATTTATTTTTAATATTTTTGACTTTTTCAGTTATCTAGTAGGCATTAGTAACAATGTCTTTTTTTTTTCCTTAGCCTTTTCTAAAATCAGCTTGAACATTGGGCATATCTCTTTCCAGGTAGTCTCCAGGTAGTCTCCATTGGATAATCCTGAACATAATTTTGCTAGTACAGGAGGTAATCCTTAATACCGGCCACAATGGAGCCTGGAATTTTAGTTATAAATAATTGCAGTTACAAATTGAGACACTACATCTCTGGACTAGATTTTATGATAATTTTTATGGTGGTCATAAAATGAGTCACCACAGGTGCTAAGTGAATCATACAAACATTCAGCAAACTACATGGGCATAAAGGAAATCCAGAGTATCCAGTGAGGGTTTCTTGCAAAGGCAAAAAAAAGTTACAAATTGTGTCACATGATCACAGAATGCTGCAACTAGTTGCAAATGCGAGCTGTTGCCAAGTACTCAAAAAGCAATTCCACAGCTATGGGGAGAGCAGCAGTCATAACTCCAAGGATAAGTCATAATAAGCTTTTCTGAACTCTGTCATAACTTGTGAACAGTAGTTAATTGGTCTATTAACTGTTTTTAAGTCAAAGGCTATTTGCTAATTAACAACTACTTGTTGTTAAGTCAAAGTTAGTAAGTAAAACTAAAGCCCCTGTCACACTGCACCAACGGATGGAAAGAGGATATAAAATGGAGAAAAACACTTGCCATCCACTGGTTAACACGATGCTTCCGTTCTGTACTCACTGCCTCCGTTTTGCTATCTCTCTATCCATCCAGCATCGGTCTATTGACATTGCATCTGCTCAGAAGGTTTTGAGTGGAAAATGTATCCAATGCGTCCATTCTGCATCCGCTCGGCATACCAGGGACATCTGTTCTGAATCCGTCAGCATCCGTTACGCGTCCACTACATCCGCTAGGCATCCGCTGCACATCCGCGCAACTCAAATCCGCTCCAGAGGAAAGCGGACACAGGGAGGAAGCGGAACGGATGCGGAACGGATGCGCAGCGTTAGTAGCATGGACGGAGAAAGGATGAAAGTGGATGCAGCATGCAAAGAAAGCATTTAAAATGGAAAAAATGTTCACAGAGGGGACCTATCTCGGACATTAAGGATGTCTAGAGGATGCCTAGACGATGCAAAAGGACACATAGGGGAAAACCTATATTGCCTATAAAAAGGGGGAGCAACTCGCCTGCATCTCACTTTCAGGCCAGCAGCCCTGCTGTGCAGACCTCTGCAGCCTTCATCTGCCTCTTGTTCTTCCACAGCATCCAGTCATGTCCACCTTGGATCGTAACAAACTCCTTTTGGTAGCCACCATTGTTCTGCAACAGTGCGAAGCCATCTACAGGCTCTGTGAACTCTACTACGGGAAGAAAAGGAGGCGGCCAAGAAGTGTCTGGGTCCGAAGATGTATCAGGAGAAGAGCAGAGTACAGACTGTACAATAAGCTGATGGTGGAGCTCAGGAACGAAGACCCTCGTGCATTCCAGAACTTCATGAGGATGCCTCCAGCCATGTTCGACGAAGTTGTGCAGCGGCTGACATCCAGGTTGACCAAGCAGAGCACCAACTTCCGCCCCAGCCTGGACCCTGGGCTCAAGGTGGCACTGACTCTGTGCCACCTGGCCTCAGGGACCACCTACAGAAGCATGCAGTACGGCTGGAGGGTGCCACACAACACCATCAGCATTGTGGTCAGAGAAGTGGTGCAGGCCATCATTGAAGAATACCTGGAGGAGCTCCTCCAGGGCCCCTCCACTGAAGAAGGCTGGAAGAAAGTTGCAGAACAGTGGTATCAGAGGTGGAACTTCCCACACACCATTGGAGCCATAGATGGCAAGCATGTGGCCTGCAAAGCACCAGCCAAGTCTGGGTCCACTTATTTCAACTACAAGGGCTTCTTCAGCATCGTCCTCTTCGCCATGGTCGATGCTGACTACAAGTTCATGTACATCGATGCTTCAGGCAATGGCTCATGTTCAGATGCCCAGGAATATAACGCCAGTCATCTCAAGAAGGGGCTGGAACGCAACCTCATCATGGGCTTCCCAGATCCAGAACCCCTGCCCAACGACACGCAAGATGTGCCCTATTTCATCGTGGGGGATGATGCCTTCTCCCTCAGAACCTACTTCATGAAGCCCTACACCTCCAGATGCCTCACCCGTGAAGAGAGGATCTTCAACTACAGGCTGTCCAGGGCAAGGCGGGTGGTGGAGAACGCCTTTGGCATCCTGGCCAACAGGTTCCAGGTACTTCTCACCACCATGCAGCATCACCCAGAGACCATGAGGAGGATCATGGAAGCTTGCTGCATCCTGCACAATCTCATGCGCACCTGCTACCCAGTGTTGCAGAACAGGCTCGTGGACCTCCAACAAGGCAATGGGGACATGGAGCCTGGGGAATGGAGGCAAGAGCAAAACCTGATAGATACTCTGGATGTGCAAGGCCCCAAAAGAGCTTCACATGAAGGGAAGAAGCAGCACAACCTCCTGAAACACTGGTGCAACTCCCCAGCTGGAGCAGTGGAGTGGCAAGACAGGATGGTAGATGATTAATGGATGCTTCCTTCAGCCTGTCTCATCACATGGATGAGATCGGGCTATGTATGTTTGGTTGGCCTACAATGAACAGGGCGTTTAATAAAGAGTTGTGTTTATGTTGACATGTGTGGATCAATGATTACATTATATTGATAATGAAGGGCCATTGGTATGGTACCTGGGAGGGTGGACCATACAGTCCCACTATTCTTGCAGTGGAGGTTTATCTATCCCCACAGCTATCTCAACCCATCCCACAGCTATCTCAACCCATCCCACAGCTATCTCAACCCATCCCACAGCTATCCTAACCCATCCCACAGGTATCCCTGCCCATCCCACAGTTATTACCCATCCCAAAGGTATCCCTGCCCACCACAATGCTATCCTTACCCATCCCACAAGCATGGAAAGGCTTAAACCATTTCTAAAAGTTTCCACCAAGACTTTATTTAATAAAATTAATGAGGCAAGTGTGTGAAGCAAAGATAATCTTTTTTAATAACAAGCTGTAAAAGAAAAATGACCCAAGTAAAGTGTCCAAATAAAGTCTACAGGTAGCCACCCAGTCTCTGGCACTCTTATCGGTCACTTGGAGGTGTGCCTAGTCTCAGGGGTGAACGGTCCAGGTGCTGTGGAGGTGGCTGCTGCTGGAGTGCTGGTCTGAAGCCCCACTGAGGTGCCTGGCCCCAAGAGGACAACAGGGGACAGTGTGTTGAGGAAGCTCTCAGACAGCTGTCTCAGCCCCGTGATGTTGAGAGCTCCTTCCTCCATGCCATGAGGTGTCAGTCCCAATACCGACAACAGATGTACTGAGGCCGGGCTTGGCTCTGGGGTGGAGGAAGGAGCAGTGTAGTGGGGCTGTCTGGTCTGCAGCTGTGTGAGGACTGGCGTGGATGGCATTGGTGGCGTGGGTGGCATCGGTATCGTCGGTGGCATCAGTGGCGTGGGTGGCATCGGTGGCATCAGTGGAACCGGAGGCAACGGTGGCTTCCGATGAGCCTGTGCCTGGACTGGGAAGGGCTGCTGCCTGTGCTGCTGGACCTCCTGGTAGCCATAGCCCTGGTAGGTGAGGGCCTGTGGAAAGCCTTGGAATGGGAGGGACATCACCTGAGGTGGAGGAGCAGACCTGAACTGGGTGGGAGCAGGTTCCTCTGGATCTGGAGGGTTGTGAAGCAGCTCGGTGATCCTGTCCTTCACCACCTGGTACTGGGGTTCCGCCATGTCCGTGAGGGTCTGGTTGACATAGGTGAGGAAGGTCTTGCAGTTGGAGGATGAGGAGTCGGTGTGGACCAGCTGAAAGAGGAGATCTATGCTGCTCCGGATGGTGTCCCTGATCTCCAGCAGGACAGTGTGGCTCTGCCCCTCCTGTCTGGCTCTCTGCCTTTCTGTGGAGGTGGAGCTGGGGGTGGATGAAGGTAGGACTGTGGTGGAAGTGCCGTCTCCTTTCTCTCACTGCGCCAGGGAGTCCTCCACGCGCTCTGCCACGGTTAAAACAACTGTCCGCTGGTTCTCCGCAATGGGACGCTCCACAGAAACCTGCCTGGAGACAGGAGCTGACTCTCGGCCGGAAGAGAACTGGCTCTCAGCAGGCTGCCTGAGAGAGAGGTTTGTGAGAGGGGCTGCTCCTCGGTGGCAGATCTCACCCTCCAGGAAGCTGCACCTGGCCATGACGTAGGTCTCTCTGTGTCAGTCTTCAAGATCTTCTGCTATTGCTTTGCATCTTTTTGACTG